>VOCS01054857.1:0-10390 GCA_007922155.1 Mesoclemmys tuberculata
CCGAGATGGGTGACGGGTACAAAGCCCAGGGAGAGGGTGGGGACGTTCCCGCCTTTAACAGGCAGCGCGACTTTCAGGATGCTTCTTGGAGGGGCTATTTTTGCCTGTGTTCAGCTGCCTAGAAGGGGGAAGGATACAAAGGAGACAAGTAGACGCTCTCCATTGTTGAGAGGACTACTTCGTTTGAGTGGAAGAAGACAGAAGGGGGCATAATAAGGCCCAGCCTTTGTATTTAAAGGGCACAACTTCCCGATGGATGTTTCAGGGACTATATATTTTGGCGGAAGGACACAGAGCAGAGTGCAGGCTGGTGACAAAGGAAGTAGTCCCGGTACCGAATATGACGGAGCCTGATTTTCAGAGTGGTTTTATTGTTTGGCGGAAGGACACACAGCGGGGGTGCAGAGCTTCACACGTGGCTTTTGTATGAAAAGAGGCTGGTTTTCACATTTTTTTTGGTGGAAGGACACACAGTTGGTGTACACTGAAAGTAGATCCAGCTCCTGTACAAAAAGGGCCTGGTTTTGAGAACTATTTCTGAGGGACTACGTTTGTGGTGGAAGGACACCCAGTAGTTCGCCTTTGAAAGTAGATCTGGCTCCTGTATAAAAAGGGCTGGATTGTCTAATTTTTTATTTTTTTTTAGAGGGACTACATTAATTGGTGGAAGGATACCTTGCCACACAGGGGACGTGGGTGCAACAAAAACAGGGCTGAGCCTTATGTATAAAAAGAGGCTGGTTTTAAGAATCACTCCGCACTGGTCCCCCCAGCCAGACCTGTGAAAATCAGGCCCAAAACGGTGGCCAGGTGGTGGCATCCATGGCAACCACCATGGTCATGGCCTTGTAACAGCCCCGCCCACCCTGTGGCTGCCATTGAGTATCCCTGAATTCCTGGAGCATGGAAAAGGGGCGGGGTCTGTTATTGCTCCGGTGTGGCCAATGGGGGCAAGAGTTCCCAGCACGCTCTTTTGCGGTGTGACCATAAGCTCCCAGCATGCACTGCTTTGGCACAGCCCATAGAGGGGACAGCTCCTAGCATGCACTGCTCCGGCATAGCTCTGGGCCCCCAGCTGTGGGGCCCGGCCCCCTGCCCCATTACGGCTGCCCCCTCTTTAGGTCGGAGGATGTGGTGGAGCCCATCGAGCGGTTGCACTGGCTCCTGCTCAAGCCTGGCAAGTCCTCGGCCAGGGCAGCCTCCAGCCAGCGGCTGCAGCTTCTGCCCTGCAGCCCCCCCTGGAAGCGGCGGCCCAGGAAGGCGTAGAGCAGGGGATTGAAGAAGCAGCCCAGGCAGGTGAGGCTGAAGGCCAGGGATGAGCCCACCTTTATGGCCGCCAGCCCACCCGTCGACCCATGCAGGAAGTTGAAGACGTGGTAGGGCAGCCAGCAGAAAAAGAAACTCAGCACCATGGCAGCCACCACCTTGGCCGTCCGGCTGGGCTGGCGGCCCTGGTGCCCAGCCCGCAGCACCACGGTCACGTGGCAAGCCGTGATGACCAGCAGCGGCACCAGGAAGCCAACCACAAAGCGCACCACAATCAGCGTCTGCTTCCGTGCCACCCCTGCTGCCCCACTTCCGAACTGATTGATGCACTTGCAGCGCTCTCCGCGGCACATCACCTGTCGGTAGGACAGGTACGGGGCCGAGAAGGCCCCAGCCAGCAGCCAGGCCCCAGCGGCTGCCCCATAGGCCCGCAGTGGCGTGCGGAGTCGCTGGGCCCAGACGGGCTGGGTCACCAGCAGGCAGCAGTCAGCAGAGATGAGCATCAGCTGGAAGGCACCGGTGAACATGCTGAGGAAGAGGAGGGTGTTGACGGCTTTGCAGAGAAAGTTGCCGACGGCCCAGTCCCCGCCCATGGCGAACTTGGCGGCATAGAAGGGCAGCAGCAGGGAGTAGAGCAGGTTGGTCAGCGCCAGGCTCAGGAACCAGACTGTGTTGACTGTCCGGCGCATGCGGCAGCTGGTGACCCAGACCACCAGCCCATTGCCCACCAGGCCCAGTAGGGAGGAAGCCATGCAGATGGCCACCGAGAGCTGGTCGAGGATGTTGGTGGCGGGCGTGGCGCTGGAGTTGGCTGCTGGCGAGGTGGTGTTGCTGGAAGCCTGGGGAGAGGGGACTGCTTTAGCACATGGCCCGGCCAGTGCCCCTCAGTCCCAACTCGCAGCCCCTGCTGTCCCTGCCTCCCCGTGCCCCCCGAGCTGTGCCAGTGCCCCTCAATACCGACCCACAGCTCCCTGCTTTTCTTCTTCCCCCCAGACACAGCTCCAGGACCTCACAGCAGGTGGGAGCTGTTGTTAACTCTCCTCTCAGCTGATTGCTGTTCGCTGGCGCTAGCCTCAGGCTCCCCCAGGGACCGCAGCCACCTCACAGCCCCGCTGTGCTGCACACACAAGGAGCCCCACGTGGGTACCACACCATCCTTCGCAGAGCCGCAGCTCCTCTGGAGCAGTGGCCACAGCGGCTTCCCAAACCACCCTCCCTTGGGCTTTGGGAGCATGAACCCCATCTTGTAACAAAGAAACCTGAGATGAAAGGACTTTCTAGAGATCATGGAGGGTCAGAAACAGCCGGGGAGAGAACCCAGGAGACCTGGCTTCCAGCCCCCCGGCTCTAAACCACCTGACCCCACTCCCCTCCCAGACCTGGGGAAAGACCAGGAGTCCTAGCACCCAGCCCCCTGCTCTAATCCACCAGACCCCCTCCCCCCCCAACAGTCAATGAGAGGACTTAGAAGTCCTGGCTTTTACCCCATCCCCCGTTATACAGTGAGCTCTCTTGCTCCAGTCACCCCTCGAGCCAGTGGACATGTCGTGCCCTGGGATGGTCTCTAGCTGCCCAGTGGGTATTCGCTTGTTTTCAGACATTTCTAAACCCCAGGCCAGGGACCTCTGTGGCCGTCTAGCCAGTTCCCCGCTAAGCCCAGGCCAGAGAGCGGCCCCCAGACCATTCCTGGAGCCGATCTTTTAGAGGAACATCCTGTCATAATTTAAAAATTGCTAGTGCTGGAGACTCTCCCGCGCCCCTCGAGGAGTCGTCCCAATGGTTTATTCCCCTCCCTGGTAAAAAATGACCCCATATTTGTCTAGCTTCAAACCGCAGCCGCTGGCTCGGGTCCCCCCTTCCTCTGCCTGACTGAACAGCCCCCATCAAATCTTTGTTCCCCATGATGGGCTGGACAGATGGGGATCGAGTCACCCTGGAGCTTTCCCTGGGTTCAGCTAAGCAGCCAGAGCTCCTGGTGTCGCTCTGTGGGTGGCAGCTTTTCTAACCCTTTAAGCCTCTCTGGGGCCCCCTTCCCAAGGGACCAAACGCCTTCCTGCAGTGTGCACCCCAGAGCCGGACACGGGGCCCAGCTGCAGCTCCCCAGGGCCAAACCCAGAGGAAAAATCACCTCCCCGCACCTCTGCAAGACCTCGGCGTAAGATCGAGTCCTGCTGATTCTCCCCCATCCCACCAAATCTCTCCCCACAGAAATGACCCCCCCCACCTCCCCTGCGAGGCTGGTCGATGTTTGCAGCTCTTTGCCATGTTCAAGGATGTGCCCCGGGTTAAGATGCCAGCTCACTCTGAATCCCTGCCCGGGCCCCCTCAGGATTTCCCACTCCTCGATTTCTGGGCCATCTGGTGACTTTAGCCGGCGTGGTTTGAAGTTTCCTTCCTGGACGCTGATCCCAGAGTTCACTAGCGCAGGGCAAGACCCGATCCCCGCGGGACCCCCTGGAAACCGCGCGGCTGTTCAAGGAAGCCCCCGTTTACAGTTATGCTCCACGCCCGTGTGCCTCGCCTGACCTCACAGCCCAGCTTGGGGGCCCAACTCCTCAGGGGGTGCCCAGTGCTGGGACAGCGGTCTGCTAAGGGGGAACCCAGGAGTCCTGGCTGCCTCCTACGCACAACCTGACTCCAGAGTTAGAAATGGTGGGGCTGGGAATCAGGATGCCTGGGTTTTCTCCTGGCTCTATGAGGGGAGTGAGGTCTGCTGGCTAGAGCAGGGGGCTGGGAGTCAGGACTCCTGGCTTCCATCCAGGACTCTCTTTGGCTGGACAGTGGGGCAGGTGTCTGCGGTCTCTGTCTGCGCTGCCAAGGACGTGGGCTGGCCCTGCAGCATGGCCAGCTCCCGGCAATCTCTGTCAGATCACGACACGGCCTTACCTGCCCCCAGCTCCTGGTGGGGAAAGGGGACGCCATGGGTCAGGGAGCTGCGGGTGGAGAGAGACCAGGGCTTGCTCCTACCAGTGCCGCCTGCAAGCCCTCGTCTGGGGCTCTGCGGGCTGCGCTGAAGGTAGGATGTTGCTGGCAGGAAGCGATTAGATGCTCCCCTTCTGGGGGGGAGTGTGGGCCCTGCCCTGGGGAGAGCAGCACAGGGCAGGGTGGGGAGGGACGGCTCAGGTGCGGGGAGATGGGGGGAGGGGTCAGAACGGGCAATCCCAGGCCGGCGTCTCCTGAAGGGTGCTGGGGGGGGAACGCTGGGGTAGGGGTCATGGAGCCCTGAGGGGCTGGGTGTCCTGAGTCTCCCACATCCTCCGCATGGGCAGAGATCTCAGATGGATGCGGCCCCAGGATGCTGGTGAAAAGGAGAGCGACGTGCACCTCTAGGGGCTGGTGCACATGGGGGATAACAGCTGTATTAGCGCTGCCGGTGAATGGAGTTAACTCCACAGGGCGGATAACAGCTATATTACTGCTACCAGCAAATTAGCTCCTCATGGTAGATAATGACTATATTGGTGGAGCCAGTTTTGTGGCAGGGACGGTCTCTCTTGCAGTGCATCTGTGCAGCGATGAGGCCTCAATCCTGAGCAAAGACCCAACTGCAACACAAAAGTCTCCTAAGAGCGATTGCTGGGTGCGGCAGTGCCTTGCGGCCTTGGCCTGGATTTTCCGTGATGCTACATTGTGGTGTCCGTGTCAGACTGGGGCACTTCTCCAAAGCCTTCCCCCGTTCGCCCCTTCCCTGCTGAAGGGTGGTCCCTGGAGTTGGCTGCCAGGAGCCAGATTCACATCTGGTGTGAAGTGGAGCTGCCTCACTGACTCCAGTGGAGTGACTCCTCATTTACATGGGGGGAATCGGCCCCAGTGGAGTGAGTTCTGATGTACACAGGGGCAATCGGCCCCACTGAAGTGACTCCTGATTACCCCAGTTCTGCGCTGGTCACTGGCTGTTCTGGAGGCTTTGCCGAGGGCGCAGGCGAGGCGTGGCCGGCGGGCAGGATGCCAGGGTCACTGCCACCCTCCCGGGTTGTTTGTCTCAGCTGCGGCGCAGCCGGGACGTTAGGGGCGTGGGCCAGGCCTGGCCATGGACGATAGCAGCTGTGGAGGCGGGCCAGGGGAACGCCCAGGGTCCCATCTCCCAGCTCTCCTGGCACAAGAGCAGGGATGCTGCAGTTAAGGGAGGAGCCTGGCACAGGCCCTGGGGGAGAGCTCCCCATGGGGCACGATTCAGCACGTTTCTGTGGGCGTGGGGACAAAGGATGTCAGCGCTGGGCCGCAGTCCTTGGGGCTGGGAGTTGGGCCCAGGCTTTGGACACCAACTGTCCTCCGCGGGACCCCTGACTTGGGCTGAAAAGGCCACGTGCTGCACAAGAAATAATCCTGTGCAAAGCACAGCAACTTTCTAGCCTGGAAGGTAGGGAAGGAGGGAGCGAATCAGCAACTTTCTAGCAGTGTCCAGAGCAGGACTTACTCCCGTGACCCTGGACTCCATCTAATTTATTAATGTCCACAAGCAGCATGGGAAAGGCCAAGGGATATAAAAGGCAGCTGCAGTTTTGTCTTCAGTCAGTCTCTAGTCTTCACGTACCTCAGTCTGGAGCAAGTCATTTGGAACTGAAGCTGTGAATGAAAGGACTGAGACCCAGCCAGTACGGAGTGTTCACCAGAGGGACTGTACCAGCCTGCAAACGCCACAGGTTTACTGGAAACATGATATATATGGACTTTACAGTCATTGTATGTGGCTGATTGCTTTAATCATTTCACATTTCTCTTATATTTTGTTTCTTTCCTTTTATAATAAGCCTTTGGTTTTAGTTACTAACGGATTGGCTGCCAGCGTGGTATTTTGGGAAAGATCCAAACTTATATTGCTCTGGTCCTGTGGCGGGCCTTCTGGGGTCAGGAGAACATTTTGATAAACAGCACAGTTTGAAATAACTGGTCTCTTTACTGGACCTAGTGGCCGATTGGGAGCCAGAGACTGAAATGCAGTAAAGGGGGCTGTGTGTATTTCGTTTTAGCTTCTTGATAACCCGTGTGGGGAATCAGAAGCACTGTTTGGGGCTGGTTGGGAAGTCTGATTTCAGTGTCACCCACCAGTTTGGGAGAATCTGCTCTCCTTTTGCAGCCTGCCCTGACTATGGCGTTTACAGGTGGTCTGCCCTCGGCACGGACAGGTCACAATGTGTGGTGGTTGGAGTGGGGGGCTGGGAGTCAGGACTCCTGGGTTCTATCCCCAGCTCCGGGAGAGGAGTGATGTCACTGTCTGCGCAGAGACTCCCGCCACCCTCCCCAGCTGCAGTGGGCCTTGCGTTGGGCTCCGACTCCTTGGATATTTGCAAAAGCAGATCAGCATCTTTCTCCCTGGGACTGGACAGGGAAACTGAGGCACAAGTGGGTTGGAGGAAGGGAGAGACCATGAAAGCATCATCCAGGTGCTGGGGGGTCCCCTGGGGGAGGCGACACAGAGCGGGCATTAGGAGAGGAATTTCATCACCAGGAGCCCAGCCAAACCAGGCGTGATGCTGCCCAGGACGAAGGGGCCCAGCATCTGTGCTGCGCTCCCGGGTGGGTAACACGTGACCTGTGTTATTTGGTAGGTGAACACTCCCGAATCCAGAGCCACTCCCTTCTCGAGGCTGCAGGCGTCCGGGGTAGCGCAGCCTTGGGCTGCAAAGGGGATTGTGATGTCGTCTGTGTGTAAGCGAGGCCTGAGTGTCGGAGTGGCACTCGCCCTGCTTAGTAGCTGAAAGGGGGGCACGTCATTTGCATGAGTACAATTAAGTGCTCAGCATATTGCATAAGCACACTAGGTGCTGAGCATGATGGGAAATGGTCGATGTGTCTGGTGTTGTTACAAGTCCCTTTTGTGTTACCTGCAGGGGTAATGAAATGTTGTCCTTCGATTGTCTGAACAAATGGCATCAGATCTGTGTTTACCCTGTTCTGATACAAAATTCACTCTCACCGAAATAGAGCCCAAAAAGGGTGTTTCCACCTTGTAAAGGAAAGACAGAGTGAGAAGTTTTCTCTTGAGATTGTACTGGTCATGGCCAAGGGTCATCCTCAGGCATAGATCAATGATCGTCTCCCACTGTGAAATGGCAGAACTAATGATTCATCTTGGAGGCTTTCGTTTGTTAAAAGCAGGGACGTGGCTTCTGTGTCAGCAGGTTTCCCATGAGCTGAATTTCAGGAAGAGCTGAATCCCTGAAGAGTGGGCAGCCTGCAGTGACACCAGCAGAGAGGTGGCCGCAACTGAGAAGGTGGAATTGGTTGGCAGCAGTGGTCAGTACCAGTGGAAGGTGGGTGCCAGCAGAGAGCGGGAGCCAGGAGTGGTCAGATGCCAGGTTTGGTTACACCTGTAGACGGAGGGGCCAGCAGGCGGTGGGACCAGGAGCAGTTGGCGCCGGCAGACGGTGAGACCCAGCAGCGGGGACTCGGTGAGGCCTCGAGGTGGCGTGAGGCAGCAGCGGAGGAGGCCTGGTCAAGCCTGTGTCTGGCAGGAACTTGCAGAAGGGACTGACTGAGCCCCAACCGAGAGGTGGGCATTGCAATACGATGGTCAGTGCAGGGGAGGCACGAAGGGGGAGGCGAAGGACGCCCCGTACCCTGGGGTGGGTTTGGCTCAGTGAGCTCATGAATTGTGTGTGCTCTGTTTCCCAGAGCAGGGCTGTGCTACCTCTCTTCTGCTATTAAAAGGTTACTTTCTACACTCACACTCTGTGCTTGTGAGGGGGAAGAGTTGCCCTTTGGAGTTCCCAGGGGACAGTGTGTGATTGCCCAGGTGACTGGGGGGGGCTCGACCCAGTCTGGTGTTGTATCACTGACAGGGACCCTAGGTATAGAACCCGGCCCTTGCTGCTGCCGACTCCGTCTGGCAGAAGGGTCACATGTGCAAAGAAAGATGTGCTGATCAGACACGGGGCACCCAGGCTCTGCTGAGCCAACATAACCTCCCCCCACCTGCAGCCTGGACCCCCCGCCATGCACCTTTAGCACTCAATGGTGCTGCGGTGCCAGTGGTGATCAGTAAGCTTCAGAGTTAAGATGTTGATCAATAAAGGGCTCGCGTTATCCTCTGGGAGCTGTGAGTTTGGGCCTGCCTGGAGGTTCACTGGTATTCATGGGGGGTCTCTTGGGTCTGGGGGAAAAAGTCAATGACTTAATTACCGTTAGCTGACACCTGGTCACACTGGGCTGCTCTACGTTATCCTGGACGAGGGCAGAGTGTGAATTTAGCAGTGAGGGCAAGGGGCGTTGCCTAGGCCAGTGGTTCTTCACCTGTGGTCCACAGACCCCCAGGGTCCATGGTCTATGTCTAAGGGGTCCGCGAAAAGCTTAGACTGAAAACTGACTGAACAGAATTCATCTCTACGGACAACAGATTTCCAAAGGGCCCTGCCATTCAAAATTTTCTAGGGGTCCACAAATGAGAAAAGGTTGAGAACCGCTGTCGTAGGGTTGCTGTGAATGGAGTATCAAGAACTGCCTCTGTGCCGCTGGCAGACCAAGTGCCAGCTCACGCCAGAGCCCCAGCGTGTTAGTACAGATCAGGGCTGGCTGAAGGTGGAAGAGTGTATCTGGTTTTAAATTTCATGAAAACTAATGGGACGTTACTTGCATTGTTTTTGCGTATCTATGTCCTGTTCTAACACAGCAGCAAAGGTTTCCAGTGTGCGCACCCCTGGAATTCAATAACCCAGCAAAGACACATTGTGGGATATGAATGAAGGACTAATTTCAAAGCAAGGACTCAAAAGGCATTCCTCACCCACTGGCACTAAAGGAAAAGCCCACATGGGCAGTGATTCTCTCAGCTTGTTGTCTGTGAGAAGACACTATGGATATGGATTCTGGGAAAGATCCTTCATCTCTGGCCTGTCAGGACTTTCACAGGGAAGTGTACCTCCCAGCTGCAAAGCGGAGATCCTCAGACACAATCTGGGTGCCCTGGAAAGACTTTTGGGAAATTGGCCGTTTATTGCGTCTCTGCCACCATTGGGAATTACAAACCGTGAATCCCCTGTGCATATATTTTACCTGCTTTAACCACTCAATAACTCTCATTTCCTTTTCATAGCTAATAAGCTTATAGATAGTTTCCTATAAAATTGGCTTCCAGCGTTGTCTTTGGTGTAAGATCTGAAGTACCAATCGAGGATGGAGCTAGGCTGTTCTTTGTGGTAGCAGATGATGGAACAAGGAGCAACGGTCTCCAGTTGCAGGGGGGGCAGGTCTAGGTTGGACATTAGGAAAAAGTTCTTCCCTAGGCGCGTGGTGAAGCTCTGGAAGGGGTTACCGAGGGAGCTGGGGGAATCTCCATGTTTAGAGGTTTTTAAGCTGCAGTTTGACAAAGTCCTGACTGGGATGATTTAGCTGAGGTTAGTCCTGCTTTCAGCAGGCGGTTGGACTAGAAACCTCCTGAGGTCCCTTCCAACTCTAATCTATAATTCCATGAGATCAGGAACGCTCATTACGCCAGGCGCTGCCGAGAGCACTACCAAGATCAGGGCCCCCCTTCAGGGCCGTCCTTAGGGGTGCGGAGTCTGGGGCAAATCATATTCCTCCCCCCTTCCTCCGCTGGGGATGGCTGACTGGCAGCCGCGCACTGCAGGCCCCGATCTGTACAGCTGCAAATCATGGCCAAGCCAGGCTGGTCCTGCCGCTGGGTCCCGGCAATCGAAGGATGCACACGGTGGCCGGTTGTTGAACCATCAGTGACGTGTGCAGGGGGTGCAGTACGGGGTCACTGCAGCACAGACGCTCCCCCTCCCTCTCCGCAGTAGACTGTAGACATGACCTACGCCAAGGGGCAGGGTGCTCCCATTGCTGGAGTTAATCCCCCTCCCCGAGAGGCAGGAGCCGGGGTACGTGAAGAGTCTCCCCGGTGACCCAGCACCGGCTCCACCAGGGCTCCCCCAAAGGTGTGGATGTTCCACACCCCTGAGCACCGTGGCTGGGCCACCCCAAGTGTTTAGTATAGAGCCGCCCTTGGCAATGCTGTCATGTGACGTGAGAGTCCCCGCTAGTCTCCGGGAGGTGGAGGACCAGATTAAGCTGGTGGGGGCGGGGGACCAGGACTCCCGGGTTCTCTCCCTGGCTCTGGGAGGGGAGCAGGGTCTAGTGCAGTGGTTCTCAACCTTTCTAATGCCGTGACCCCGCAATACAGTTC
>VOCS01054858.1:0-12933 GCA_007922155.1 Mesoclemmys tuberculata
TCCAGAGGAGAGCAACAAAAATGATTAAAGGTCTGGAAAACATGACCTGTAAGGAAAGATTAAAAAATAGGTTTGTTTAGTCTGGGGAAGACAAGACTGAGGGGGGACATGATATCAGTTTTCAAATACATAAAAGATGTTACAAGGAGGAGGGAGAAAAATTGTTCTCATTAACCTCTGAGGATAAGACAAGAAGCAATGGACTTAAATTGAAACAAGGGAGGTTTAGGTTGGACATTAGGAAAAACTTCCTAACTGTCAGGCTAATTAAGCACTGGAATAAATTGCCTAGGGAAACAGTGGAATCCCCATCGCTGGATCTTCTTAAGAGCAGGTTAGTCCTACCTTGAGTACTGGGGACTGGGCTAGAAGACCTCTTGTGGTCTCTTTCAGTCCTGTGATTCGCTTAGCGTCTGTCAAAGACAGAGACAGGATGCTTCAGGGTCTCTGTGTTTCCCCAAAGCAGGAGTAGGGATGTTGGGCTGTGTGTCACTTACCCAACACTTGCAAGCAAAGAATAAAGTGTAGGAAGAAGCAACCATACAGGTATTTGTTATTTTATCCCTTGGCTCTGCTTGCTATGTACCTTTGAGTGAATAAACAAGTCTTTTTTTTTCTAGAAGCTGCTTTTGAATCCTTGAATCACTTATTGTCACAGGCTCTAGGATGAAAATGGCTGATAGGTGGTGAACCAGCTGGGCCTGTTGTGATAACATGGCTGAGCAACAGGGCACTGCCCACCACAGATCCAATCCCAAAGACACTGGACTGAAGTTTCCAGTATTGATAACTTTTTCTTAAAGCTCCTGTTGAAATCAAACAAATTTCCCTCTCAGCTTCCATTTAAAAAGTAAGTTTCTAACCCTCATGATTGAGGAGCCAAACTTGAAAACATGACTGGATGCATCTTAAAGGCAGATAAAAAGAACCTAAAACTTATTATTTAATAAACCTCATGATTTTTAAAGCAATCTCATGATTGAGATCTTCTCTTCTTTGCTGAGACATGGAAGGGGCCCAACTATGGGAGGACCATAATTCATCCTACTATGGGGGGCCATCTATGGGAGGACTCGCACCCGTAGGACTAATGAGGCCTGGTGGCAGGTTGTTCTGGTGCTGGCCTAACCGGATATGGCCCATCCAATGCTGGTTCTGTACCAGGACTCATTCATGCATGCTTCAGAGTTCCTTTGATGGTACTGCCCTTACTCTTCATGTGAGGGTCCCAGCTCAATGTGGGGAGAAGTAGTGTCTTGATGACAGAGATGAAAATTAACTCTCAGGAAACAGCAGTGCCATAGATGTGATCATGGCTCCAGTGGTAGGCCCAGTGCCAATATCCATGTTGATGCCTGCACCAGCATTGGGTCTGGGGCTGAGAAGGGCAGTTCCCAGGCAAAGGCATATTTTGATACTCGGAATGGATCTGGTTTTGAAATTATGAAGTGTAGAAAATTGATAAGGAAAATTAAAGACATCAAAGAAAACCCTATATCTTAGAGGGCCAAGGACAATACGAGTTTTTTAAGTGTTTGTTGCTGTTGGTAGTGTGGAAGCACAAAAGCAAAGCTTGCTAGGCCTTACACTGAAATGAATGATGGAAATATAAGTTAGCATGACTGTGGATGGAAAAAACCCACTAAAGACTGTTGACTGTGCTTTAAGCTGTTTTCGAAACTAGTTGCTTTTGTATTTGCCCTTGCTGTTCTTCCAACAGGTGAAGAGGTGGCCTTTAGACTTGTATAATAGATAAGGAAGTATCTGTCCTACTTGTTTTGCAATGGAAAACTGCACTATGCAATCAGTATGTGAAGACCTATCCTACATAAGCCATGGCTATTCAAACCTGTACGGAGACTCCTGGCAGCAGCA
Source organism: Mesoclemmys tuberculata (assembly GCA_007922155.1). Taxonomy (NCBI): domain Eukaryota; kingdom Metazoa; phylum Chordata; order Testudines; family Chelidae; genus Mesoclemmys; species Mesoclemmys tuberculata. The sequence goes on from VOCS01054858.1 coordinate 1,876, forward strand.
CAGAAACCCTGTGCTGTCCAGGGCTCCCCTATGGCCATAGCTCTCTATGTGTCTGTCTGAATAAAGCTCTGCTTGATTCAACTCAAAAGGAGCTGTGTGATCATTACCATGACAGTAGTCCATCGCTGCTTCTGCTGCTGAGAATATTGTTGCAATTCTTATCTGTGGCTGTGCACCTGACTCTGAAGTCCAAACCCTGAAGCAGAGTCGGCGGCACTGAGGCCATGGGAAGTCCGTATCTGTGATATTTGATGAGACAGCTCTATGGCATCTTTCACATGCGACCTGGAGACGATTTCATTGGTCCTGCTCAAACTTGTTACATGCTGATCTTAACAGAGACTGCCAGTGAGTCCAGTTCTGAGCCACTTACTCAAATTCTTTAAGATTGATGCCAGCGCACTGAAGACTAATCTTCCAAGTTATCTTTGAAGCACTTATGCAGATGACCCTTCTTGCTTTTGCCATGCCTCAGCTTCCCATCCAAGAGAATTTTTGAGAGACATGTTTAGTCCACCAAAGTTGTCCTCTCAATAGCATTTCCTCAATGTTAGTTGTGTTTGCTCTCTCCAGGACTTTTATATTGGTCACTCTGTTCTGCCAACAAACGCTCATTATTGAATGGATGGAGTGCATGTGAAATTGTGCAAGATGTTTAATGTCTCATCTATAAAGAGTCCATGTCTCGGATCCATACAGGAGAGTTGCTAGTACCTCTGCACTGTAGATCTTCAATTTGCTGGAGAGATGAATGGTCTGTTAGTTGAGGACTTTTGTTCAGAGTCAGCCCAGGACCTGGCTAGCCTTATTGATTCTGGAAGCAATTTCTTTATCCAGGGAACCGTCACTCAAAATGGTGCTGCCCAAATACTTGAAATGATCTACATTTTGCAGCTGTATGCCGTGGATGAAGATGGCTGGTGCTGGGGCATTGGAATAAAGTATTGGTTGGAATAATACCTTTATATTACCGAGGCTGATGGTGAGGCCAAAGAGCTGGGATGCTTCAGAAAATCTGTCAGTGATGACCTGAAAGTAGTCATGCCTATGGGCCATCAAGGCACAGTCAACTGCAAAAACTGGCTCAACAAGAAGTTTCCCCAGTGTCTTGGTCTTAGCACTTTGAAGATCAAAGAGGGAGACATCGAGTCAGTAGTGGATGTATATCCCCTCACCGAAGTCCCTTGTAGCATGGCTGAGGACACAAGCAAGAAACAAACTGAACAGCCTTGGAGCAAGTATGCAGCCTTGCTCCACTCGAGACTTCAAATGCGTCAGAAAAGTTACTATTGGAGGGCACTTGCACAGTCATGTGGGCCTGGAACAGATGGATGATTTATATGAACCTTCTTGAGAAGCCCAGTTTCTGCAGAATAGTTCATAGACCCTCTCTTGACCATATCAAAAGTATATGAGGAACAAAAGAAATCTTAGCAGTGGCATAGGCCCATTACTAGATGTAGACGGTAACATTCTTAATAATAATTAAGATTAAGATTTTGTGAGGTTTTTTTAGTAAAAGTCTCAGTCAGGTCATGGGCAGTAAACAAAAATTCACAGGAGCCTGTGACCGGTCTGTGATTTTTACTAAAAATAACCCGTTGAGGCTTGGGCGGGTGGACGGGGAGAAATAACACCTGGAGCCCCATGGTGCAGGGAGGGGGGAATGATAGCCTGAGTCCCGCTACAAGGGGCAGGAGGACTGGCAGCCTGAGCCCCACCACCTTGGGGGAGCACGGGCCCAGATGAAGCACAGGGGCAGGGGTGCACAGTCCCATCTCTGGCCCCGTCTGCAGCTGCTGCTAGCTGAAGCCGAAGAAGTTACAGAAGTCCGGTAAAGTCACAGAATCCATGACATCTGTGACCTTCATGACTAAATTGTGTCATTAATGATGCAGAAAAGACAGAAGTGTTCAATAAATATTTCTAGTCTGTATTTGAAAAGAAGCAGCAGGATGTATTAGTACCACATGAGGATGATGAAGCATTTTCCAGAACTTAATAATTAGGAGTATGTTAACCAATATCTACTAGGGACAAAAAAAATTAAATTACCACAGGGCTTCCAGCAAGGGGCCTCAAAGGGCTAGGTACATCCCATCACATGGGAAATTACAGAGGACTGGAAGAGTGCTAATGTTGTGCCACTGTCCAAAAACAGCAAGCAGGAGGATACGGATAATTGTAGCCCAGGTATCCTGATATCAGTCCCTGACAAAATAAGGGAAAATATGATACAGCATTCAATTAATAACAAATTAAAGGACAGAAATATAATTAATGCCTGTCCACATGGTTTTATTTTAAAGAGATATTGTCAAACAAACCTGAATTTATTCTTTCATGTGATTACAAGCTTGGCTGATAAAAGCAGATGTAATAATAGACTTAGACTTTTGTACGGTATTTGACTCAGTGCTGCATACCACTCTGATTAAAGATGAGCACTAACACAGTGTCAGTAAAGCACACATTAAATGGATTAAGAACTGGCTGACAGATCTCAAAAATTTGTTGTCAAATCTGACACCTGAATGGGGGTTCTAGTGGAGTTCTACAGGATGGATTTTAGGCCTAATGCTATTCAACATTTTTGTCAATGACATGGAACTAAATATAAAATCACTGCTGATAAAATTTTCAGATGACACAAAGGCCAGCAGAGTAGTAAATAGCAATGAGGATGGGGCAGTCATACAGAGAGATCTGGATCACTTGGTATCCTGGGCATATTGAAACAATTTGTATTTGAATACACCAAAGGCAAAACGGTATACCGAGGAACAAGATATGCAAGCCCTAGTAACAAAATGGGGGCTGTATCCTGAAAATAGGGACCATCAAACAGATTTAGGGGATGCACTGGGCAAAGACATAATATGAGATCCCAGTGTGATGATGTCATAGAAAGGGTTATTATGATCCTATAAACAGGACTGTAATGTGCAGGAGTAGGGAGATGATCCTACCTTTGTATATTCCCCTGGATAAAGAAATACTTTGTACAGATCTGATGTCCACATTTTAAACAAAATGTTGAAAAATTTGCAGAGGGTTCAGAAAAGAGCCACAAAAATGATTTGAGGGCTGGAAAAATGCTTACAATGAGAGGCTTAAAGAGCTCAATCTGTTTAGTTTATCAGAAAGAAGACTGAGAGGTTACTTGATTAATGTGTATAAGGGCCTCCACGAGGAGAACATATCAGGTGTGAAAGAGCTCTTTAATCTGGTGAGAAAGGCATCACAAAGAACTAATGGTTGCAAATTGAAGCCAGACAAATTCAAATTACAAATATAATTTTTTTTTTATCTAGACGAGTGATTAACCCTTGGAACAACTACCAGGGGAAGTGGTGGATTCCCCATCTCTTTATATCTTCAGATGAAGACTGGATGACTTTCTGGACAAACACCAGTGACTGGGCTCAATACACGGGTAAAGGAGAGAAATTGTATGGCCTCTATTATACAAGATGTTCAACTAAATTATCTAATGGTCCCTTCTCACCTTAAAATCTATTACTATGTTAATTAAAATGTACGAGTATTCTGTTCTATGGCCTTGTCTATATTGGGTCTTTAGTCACTGATATAACTGGCATTTCAGCTACAGCGTAAACCCCCCTCTGTGTGACATGATGCACACAGGTGCAGTCTGATTGTCACCATTGCAGTTTATTCTGATTTCAATCTCCAACAGTGAAAATAATGGCTTTGCCTTTTTTCACTAGCATTTGTACCAATGCAATTATCCCAGAAGGGGCTGTGATGGTAATTCATTAATGAGTGGTCGGTGCTCAGATATCGTGGTAATCAACCTCTTTCTGCAAATGGGCCTCCTGAACAGGCATCCCTGTAGACCACCCGGAATCACGCTGCTGACACCCCAAGCTCACCTGCCTTCAGAGCCAGCTCTCAACAGGTGAGGATGAGCCCTGGATTCATTGTGTCCCCAAAACCAGGAGTTCCAGACACCCTAAAACGTCAGGCGTCTGAGCTAGAATCAAACTGAGCAAGTCTTCATTCAGCCTGCCAGTGCTTTTGGTTTCACTTTCACACTGACAAGGAAAACCAGACTGGAGAATATTAACTCCTTCCTTACCAAAAAGAGGAGCTGGCTAGCCTGAGACTCTCGGCAACCAGATAACAGGGCGGTTGTGGGTTAGGATTGTGGGGAATCAGCAGAGCTGAGTGTGGGTGGCTGTTTTACTCTCTGAATTGACCTTTTAGATAAAATTCGTCTCCTGTGTCAGCCTCTTCCAGAACCCATTTTGTGCCAACTTTTCTCTTTTGAGATCCCCAAGCCTCAGTGGAGCCAATTGAATCTCTAGTCAGCTGCATTTTAAAAAGATTTGTGCTCACAAAATAGTTTGTGTGTTTTTTCTGATCATTCTTCAGCTGAAGAAAAGGCTTGAAGGTTGTCTCCTACGAGATACATGTGTTACTCCTACGAGTTACATGAGTTACATGTGACAGACCATCTCAGTTCAGTGGGTGTGACAAGAATTCCAGAATCAAGGAGAGTTCGTTTTCAGAACGAAAACATGAATAAATGTAGATATAGGAAGTGAAGAAGAAACAATCCAGCAACTCAGCAGAGATGAGTGAGGAAGACGCTGAGCATTTCTGATATACCAAAGGGTGACTAAGTTTCTCTGCCTCTCTCACAGAAAAATGCAAGAAAATGGCATTGTTATTAGGGAGGAACATGGCACTGTTATCTCTCCGTCTGATTGCCATCTCCCTTCCCCAGGGATGTGTCACCTTCACTCTGCTTTTCTTTGCTTTACACGTTTGTTGTTTGTTTGGGGGGAGTTGAGGGGTTGGTTGTTTTTGGTTTTGTTTTCTTCTCTTTGGATGTAAAGAGTTCTGCTTGTGAATTTCCCTTGTTCTGGGAAGAAGTGGTGGCAGTGAAGGGAGTACGATCCCGGTCAATGCTTAATTTGTAATGAAAGAGGTGCTGAGGCTCAAGCAATTAGGTGCTGAGCCTCAAGCAATTCTTTTACTTTCATAACTCACCTGACAAGCTTTGAGGTGCAGGGCTCAGCCCTGGCAAGTCGTGGCACAAACTAAGCAGTGATTGAGACACATCTGTAGGAGGCTTCCTGTGTATTAGAAGCTGCTCCACAGGTAGCCCTCAGTCATGGCCCCTTTCATGCTGGAGCTGTGACTCTCATGAGACTCTGGAAACATTTACAGTTTTACAATGTTCCCCTTTTCCAACTATCCAGTGGAACGGCCTCCCATCCCCACATCACTGCACACTCCACCTGCGCCTTGGGAGTGTTCGAATGAACCCTCTGAGTCCCAAGGGTCCTTCATCCTTTTCTGTATCTGCCATGTTTCCTTCCGACTAGCTCCAGAACCTCCCTACATCCATTCCTCCCTGAAGCAGACCCTTACATACCATCAGGCATGACACATGGCTTCAGAGGCTGATTGGCAGATGTTACAGTCCCCTGTAGCAAGCTGAGTTGAAAGAGAGAGGTTAGCATGGGAAACCTTTCAGGCTTTGTCGTATCAGAGAAGAGAAATGATACATAGATGTCCCTCCTTAGTGTCATGCTGAATCTCTCCCCCTAACATCCTTGGACTTGCTAGAAAAAGCCACAGAATTAAGCCTCCCACATGACTCTGAACCTGTTTTCTCTCCTAAAGTACTGGGAGTCCTGCTAAAATTATGCCTCATGTCCCAGAATTTGCTGCAGCCTCATGTACCCTCCCAAAACAATCTCACATGTCCTTTAACACACACTTTCAGCTTCTGAATTCTCAATCCCACCTCCCCCAGACACTGAAATGTGCTCCTTCCTTCCTGAACTCAACTCCCACCCCTCCTCTATTTCTCTCCGCATTCCCCCACATTACCCTGGAAGTGGTGCAACACACCCTTTTCTCCCTGGCCTGACACACTGCAGTCAAGTACAGACATATGCAACAAAAGACAGAAGAGAGCTAAAAAAGATGTACTCTGTTATGTGTCCCATGTGGTGAGTGGAGTTACTATTGCAGCCAGTTGGAAAAGACCCCCCAGCCACGTCCTCAAGTCCCCTCAGACCATTATCTTTGTAGTCTCTGAAGCAGAAGGATGTGTAAATTCATGTACTAATTAGCCTTGGCTCTCACACTCCATCCTCCTAGCCCCCACCTTCTAACTGGTACAGCTAAGAGTGGCTGAGAGAGGAACCTGACACGTCCCATCTTCTAATCGCTGTGGATAAGAGTAATCGCTGTTGGCCAAAGTGGAGGGCTGGCGATGCAATCCTTCCTCTCTTGTGCATGTTCAACCTCTTTTACTGCTTATTTCAGGGTGACTTGCTGTAGCCCGTGCCCAGAGCTGTGTCTGTGAACTACTCCTGTGACTTCTGTATATTGTGGTGCTGTCTCTTTAAAATGGGTCCTGTCTGTCCTCCCATTGTCAGAGGTCTCTTACATCAGGCAGACCTGGGGAGGGGGGCTGCATTCTCAGGGTCTGTGGGAGCCATCTTGTTATGTGCAGAATAACAGAGATACACATCCCTGGTCTGACTCTGGGCTCCTGAAGTACAAAGTGTGCAGCTCACTCACAAAGAGGAAAGTGACATTCCCGGCTGTGTGACTGTGCTAGCAGCGCTCTATGGCATCAGAAGTGACCCCAGTCTGTAGCAAGTGGCTGTTTTCTCTGGACACAGCATATCAGTAGGTGGTGCAAACCGCCACACGCTGACAAGAAACTGCAACCCACAGACGAGCAGAAAGCAAAGGGTGAGTGCACAGAAGTGAAGGCGAAAGTAAAGCAGTTAAACTAGAAAATAGTATTTTTAAAAAACTGTGAAGAGGGAAGGTTGCAAACTCTCCCCCCCACCACCACCACCTTTATCTTTCTGTGGTAATCTTGCTGAAAATTGGAGGAGATGGGAACAAACCTTCCAGGTCTAGATGAAAACCTCAGGAACAGTTAAAAAAGTATTGCACAGAAGTAGCCATTTTACTGCACACGGTTGGGGGAGGAAGCTCTGGAAGTTTATAACACTTTTACTTTAGCCAGCTGAGAATGCTCCCACTTCGGATGAGGTCCTAACAACGCTTGGGAAATATTGTAACGCTAAAAGAAATGTTGTGTTTGAATGGTACCAGCTCTGTAGTGGTCTCACCTACACTTAGGGAAAGAGCAGATAGACAAGTATGTCATAGAGCTGAGGAAAAAATAAGACATTGTGAGTTTGGTAATACTGAAAATGATTTTCTCAGGTACAACACTGTGTTCAGTGTCACTGATAAAGGACTAAAGGAAAGGTTGTTAAGGAAACCTGATCTGGGCTTGCAGAAAGCAATAGGCATTTGCAGAGCCTCACAAGCCACAAAGACAAAAACATGTCTGGGCCACATACTGACAAGTTTGTAGAGGATTTTTAGAGGAGTACCTGGGCATCATGGGCAGGGTCCAGCCACAGGTGGGTCACAGCAAAGAAGACAGTCCAGCCACTCATACAAAAACTCTGTACACACTGTGGTATGACACAGGTACCCATAGGCTGCCAGCCTTTGGAAAAACATGCCACAAATGTGGGAATTTAAATCACTATTCTTCTATGTGCAGAGCAACACACTTACCCAAAAGGCAAAGCCTTTTGAACTAGAATGTGAACAATCTTTTCGTGTGTATATGGTATCCCAGGGTAACAGAAATCCTCTGGCTCACTCATCAGATCCTTGGTCCTTACATTGTATGTAAGGAATGTACCTATAATGCTCAAGCTTCATATTGGGGTGGAAGCTAATGTTTTCCATTCACCTTTTGAGAAAGATAGCAAGCCCCATCCAGACAAAGCAGTCTGATATGCTTATAGCATATGGTGGTCCCAGAATATACTCTGAAGGAGAAGTCACCCTAATGGCAGCAGCTGTTAAATCTAAGGTCACGTTTCAGTTCTTAATCACTAAGGCCCCTACAACACCACAGCTAGGCAGAGAAGCTTGCACAGAGCTACACATAATATAACGTGGATGGATATGCTGCACATGCAGGCATCCAGCACTACAGAAAAATTCATTGCACAATACCCGTAGTTCTTCAGGGGACAAGAAGAGTTCTGTGGAACCCCACATCTGTACAGACCCATCAGTCACCTTGTCATACACGGCTGCAGAAATACACTTTTGCAGTGACGGAGACTCAGAAATTCACTCCGTCACATAAGCAAAGACTGAGCTGTGTCAGCATGGCTGGCAGAACAGGTCACGGCATATTTGGCTGCATAGCAATTGGCGTTACATTGGGGCAGGGAACGTCCAATTTTCTCAGGTCAGGGTAAGAATCAGAAAAGGCCTGGATGGTACGTTTTGCTCCTTCCCAGGCTTCTAGGCTCAGTCACCTACAAGGCACATGAAACAATCCTAAGTCCTGTAGATTCAAGGTTTTCTCCAGTGTTGCTAACTTTTGTGACAGGTATATCAGAGATCTCCATAACTTCCCTCACACATATCACACATGAACACAAATATTATCTTCTTACTCAGCACATTGTAACCTTTCTAACAGTGCCTGACATGGCATGTCTCACATGAACCGTTGTGATTTGACGTATTAATATTAACCAATTAACCAATATGACAAATGCTCCCCCCAGCCTAACCAGTGTGACAGTGGGTACTGTCCTAAACATCATTCTGATCCCTTTGCTCTCTCCTGTGTAATAACTAAGCTGATTGGAGTCAATGGGGAGGGTTAGGGTTAGGGTTAGGGTCACTTTCAATCATGCTGTTCTGAGAAATAGCTAAGTTTCCAACTGAAATTTATGCTAGTTGCACCCAATGTTCTCTTTTTGGTCTTCCTCTTTCCAGGCAGCCAGGATTTGGGGGAGCATTAACAGCAGTGGAGTGTGTCTCAGTTGCTATTACAGCCGACTTCCTGGAGGAGTTCCTGTGCTGTAGTATTTGAGTCACAAGTGAATCTGCATCTGAATGTAATGATGTGGAAAATAGAGGCCGATCTGTTGGAAAAGGTTGTGAGAGCTGTCACAGTGTTAAATGGAGGATGGGAATGATTGGGGGGTTAGTTGTCAGGATTATTTTCCCTTTTTCATAGACTCATAGAAGATTAGGGCTGGGAGGGACCTCAGGAGCTCATCTCATCCAACCCCCTGCTCAAAGCAGGACCAATCCCAACTAAATCATTCCAGCCAGCGGTTTGTCATGCTGGGCCTTAAAAACCTCTATGAATGGAGATTCCATCTTTGTTGTACACAATCCTGAGATACAACATCCTTGTGTCCGAAAAGGCATTTGGGTTCAATCTCTCTCTGCAGACCGTGAATGCTTCCTGCACAGCCGCCTGGCTGGCCAGGTTTGACCTCCCATCAGCCAGGACACTTCCCACCATTGCCCCAGCTCCCTGAATGACAAGAACCAGCCAACTGGGAAATGCGGGAGGGGAAGGTTTGAAAACAGGACTTCTGATTGTAAGTATTGGAACAAATCTGTGGCAGCCAAGGACATCCCCACTGTTACTCTGCTGCCCTGCATGGCCATTCAGGACTGCACTGTGCCTGTGTGCATAGGACTTGGCTTCTCCTATACGGAAAACCCCAGCCTCAATGACTGGGGCTAACGGAGATCCTCCACTAGCTGTTAGCAGTATAGGGCCTATGGTACGTGACTGAGCATTTCTGATTCCATCCAGCAATGCCCTGCAGTGCGCACATACACTAGACAGTGGAGTACAGAGATGGTGCTGTTGTGTAATGGGGTAATTCGTGCTTTCTCCCTGCACCCCTTTAACCACTTTGTTGTTCGCATGAGTACAAATCACAACGTCATCTGAGCACTGACTAATTGAATTGGCAGTTGCCACATTTCAGCCATTGTGAGCACACTGGGGTTCTCTCCAGCCACAGACCTGTGATGCCCGGGTACCCTGAAGCACTTCCCCTGATGATACCCCTGTTGCCTCTATTCCTGGTGCTGGGACCCCTCCCCCAATGTGATTTGTGTTCAACGGCTCCCAAATAACAAAGTCCAGTAACTTTTAGATCATGGCCCTTTGTACTAGGATCCTAGCCCGACACTTTGGAACATTAGCTCCTGCATCCTGCACGGAACTTACTGTGCGTCATGGCAACACCCTTTCTCTCCCTAGGTGTTTATAGCACTCAGCACCATGGAAACCGGGCACTCTATTAATGGCCCTCCTCTCATGCCCTGTCCCTCCAGGGGACCATTCACCACCCGCTCTCTCTTTCTCCTCCATGTAATTAAGTAATCATGGAACAGGTAAATCAGAAAGGTCTTCCCAGGCTATTTGTTCTCTGGGGCACAACGTATCATTGTGTCTCCTCCTCATTTGTGTTTCACACTGATCTGGTTTCTTTCATTTCAGTTAGGCTGAGAAGCACAATAGCACGGCCACTGTTGATGCCAAGTTGTTTTCAGGCTTCATCCCTCCCAAATCATCCCTGCAGAAGGTAAAGGATGGGAGCGACGTGGATACGCTACCCCAGGGGCAGAGAGGGTTACAGGCTCTTCTACCCTGGGCTGGATAAACGGCCAGCCAACCAGTGTTCTGAGCCATGCAGGCATTCACCAGAGCCCACCTGGCTCAGGACACATTGCCGTCCCCTTCATTATAAACAAACACTATAATACACTTCTAAGTATCTAGTGCTTAAACACTTGAAAATTTGCCTGAGTGGTGATTTTGTAGTTCCCATTTTGACCACTAGATGCCACTGTTGTTCCACAGGCATAGAACTACCACTACCACCAGCTAAGGGGGTGTTGGCTCACAGTGTCATCACATGGCCATTGCTGCAGGGTCTGGGATGCCTCTTATTCCTAATGCTTGTTAATTTGGATCCACTTTCCTATTTGCTTGTTTAAAGCTTCAGGGCGATCGTGTGATGATGCAGGTGGAAACCAAGAACGACCGTGCCCTCTTCTACATGGAGAACATCAGGTCAATTTTTTTCTTGATGTTCTACATGTATACAAGCTTTAAACAGTTGCCTGGTGAAACGTTTTGGTGTCAGGGCCCAATATCTTAACAAGACAACTGTAAAGAAACTGACTAGGTGAGCAGGG
>ML676937.1:0-15819 GCA_007922155.1 Mesoclemmys tuberculata
CTGGTACAAAACTGAAAACAAAGAAGGATGTCTGCTAACCTTGTCTAAATTTTGTAACTAAAGAAATCTACATAAATGCTTCTTTGTTTTGGTGTTTTCAAAGTTCATGTGATAAAACTTTCCTTGGTTGAGCAGCATTTAGACTTTTAAAACATAGGAAAGAAAAAATTGGTGTGGGGGAAAAATTGCATTCTTGTCTGTGCTAACAAAGCTTTTCTTTTCACTTAGCGTGTGTGTTCTGTATAAAGTGTGTAAAAATAAAGCTTTCTTTACGGCCTACGAGTAAAACATTTTTAGGGCAGTTTTCCTTTAGCGAACGCAATTTTTTCAAACTGCTGTAGTTCTACAAAGACTGGCGTTCCTCCCCATGATTGGTTCTCTCGTTTGTTTAACGAGATGCATTTGTAACCTGGGCAGCGGTCAGGGGCCACGTCTCTCGGCGCCTTATGATTGGGTCAGGAAAATGCAATTCTGTGACGTATCTAAGGTAACTTCTAATTGGCTCAGCTACGGGCCGTGGCTTGTCCAAGACTGACAGCGCCAGACTTCCTGCCATTTGACCAGTGGCAGGTGCCGGGTGACTGAGCAGCTTTTCTCGTCTCAGCCCCATGGCCAGGGACACAGGCTTTCTTCCTGTCCTATGCTTTTAAAACTTCCCCTGCAGCCTCTGGCTTTATTGTCCCTCTGTCTGTACCAGGCTGAACAATTTTTGCTCCTCTCAGCTGTTCCACAGCCTCTCTCCCTGTGTGGCTTGTCTAACCCAAATCCCCTTTATTTTCTCTGAAAACAGATGTTCCCCTGCTAATATTTAAGGCCTTTATTTAAAAAAGCCATTTATTTTCAGACTTCAAAACTACCTAAATCCCTAAAAATTATTTCTCTTTATGACGACCTGTTAACGTACGCCCACCTTAACACTTTGGTTCCTCAGTTTAATGTGCAAAAGGCCTATTTCATTCTGAAAAAAAGCCTTCTCTTCTAATGTTAAAATTACTTTAAATGAGAAAAAAATATAAAAAGCTCAAGACGCACTCTTCATGCATTTCTCACACCTAGACAAATTGGAGGATTGGGCCAAGGGGAATCTGATGAGATTCAGCAAGAAGCAGTGCAGAGTCCTGCACTTAGGACGGAAGAATCCCATGCACAGCTACAGACTGGGGACCGACGAGCTAGGCAGCAGTTCTGCAGAAAAGGATCTGGGTGTTACAGTGGATAAGAAGCTGGAGATGAGTCAGCAGTGTGCCCTGGTTTCCAAGAAGGCTAACAGCATATTGGGCTGCATTAGTAGGAGCATTGCCAGCAGATCGAGGGAAGTGATTATTCCCTTCTATTGGGCATTGCTGAGGCCGCATTTGGAGTATTGTGTCCAGTTTTGGGCCTCCCACTACAGGAAGGATGTGGACAAGTTGGAGAGAGTCCAGCGGAGGGCAACAAAAATGATGAGGGGGCTGGAGCACAAGACTTATGAGAAGAGGCTGAGGGAACTAGGCCTGTTTAGTCTGCAGAAGAGAAGAATGAGGGAGGATTTGACAGCAGCCTTTAACTACCTGAAAGGGGGTTCCAGGGAGGATGTAGCTAGGCTGTTCTCAATAGTGGCAGATGATAGAACTAGAAACAATGGTCTCAAGTTGCAGTGGGGGAGGTCTAGGTTGGACATTAGGAAAATGTTTTTCCCTGGGAGGGTGGTGAAGCACAGGAATGGGTTACCTAGGGAGGGGGTGGAATCTCCATCTTTAGAGGTTTTGAAGGCCCAGCCTGACAAAGCCCTGGCTGGGATGGTTTAGCTGGGGTTGGTCCTGCTTTGAGCAGGGGGTTGGACTAGATACCTCCTGACGTCCCTTCCAACTCTAATATTCTGTGATTCTGTTAAATTAGGATTGGACAAAGACAAATCTTTTAGGAGGGCTCCAGGGGCAGCTGTGGTAAAACCATGTCCTTTGCGGTAGGTGAAATTGATGTTCGTGCGAATGGTGTACGTCCCTTTTAGCTACATTTTACACATCAGTGAAACACGAGGCTGGAGCAATGGGCCCTGCCTTCTGATCCTGGCCGGCTGCAGCAGTCCCGTGGAGACTGGCCCCAGTGCAGGAGCTGTGTAGGGGCGAGGTGAGTGATCCTACACAGCTGCATCTCACTGGGCGCGTGGGTGGAGAGGGGCTGGACAAGGAGTGTCTGTTCCCAGTGCTCTGGGTGCTCAGGTCTGCTCCGCAGCCTGGAGTCGGCCCAGGCAAGGCTGCTGGAAGGCAGAGCAGAGCAGCCTCTGCCACCAGGCTTCCAAAAAGAGGACTGGGGGGAACTGCAGGGGGCACAGCTGGGTGCTGATGGGGGTAGGAGGTGCAGGTGTACTGGGAGGGGCACCTGAGGGTGATGAGGGGGATAGCCAGTGATGATATCCAACCGGTTCGCACCGGTTCACGCGAACCGGTTCTTAAAATTAAAAAAATTTAGCGAACCAGTTGTTAGCGTCCTCCCCTGTCGCGCTCTGCGGGGCGCTGGCGGGTTTCGCGCGAACTGGTTCTTAAAATAAAAAAAAGGCAGCGAACCAGTTGTTAGCGTCCTCCCCTGTCGCGCTCTGTGGGGCGCTGGAGGGGTTTCGAATTTGGCAGCGCAGAGCGAGTTTCACAGCGGAGATTCTCGGCTGCAATGCCAAGTCTCCCTCTCCGCTGCCGAAATTGACTTTGCCTTGTCAATTTCACGGTGGAGAGTATGCCCCAGCTCCGCCGCCGAAATTGACAAGGCAGAGTCAATTTCAGGTGGAGAGTAGTCCGAAGTTCAGAATAGGTTCTTAAATATGACCTGCCATTATAGAACTGGTTATTGAAAATTTGGGATATCATCACTGGGGATAGCTGTGGGGGGGATAATCACTGTAGGTTGGAAGCAGTGTCTCTCCCTGTCACGGTGGCAGGGTGGCTGGCGCAAGCCCAGGACGCATCAAGAGCCCTCAGTCAGCATCTCCATGCGGGACCCCCTTGGGCTGCAAGCAAAGGGACCCTTCAGCTGTGGATGCAGGGGAGGGACCAACTGTGAAGCTCATGAGGTGCAGCTCAGAGCTGCGCAGACAGGCGCTCTCGCCTCCTGGGATCCAACACAGTGTCCGATCAGCGTTTTCGTAACAGGAGACAAAACACAAAGCTCAGGCCTTTGCAGCCAGGATTTATTGACGTCACTCCTGTCTGGGTAACACCGAGTCACTCAGCCGCAGTACTGTGTGTGGTGGAGCAAGAGGCTTCTTTGAGTAGGCCATGGAAAATGGGAAATACGTGTAAGTGGGGTCTGAGTGGCCCCCCCTGCTCAGCCAGCTCCAGAGAGGAGACGGGGGCATTTTACTTGCATAGACTCTGTATTTGCACGAGTACCACTAGGTGCTCAGCACGGCTGCCCTGTATCTGCACAAGCACACGGAGGTGCTGGGCCTGATGGGAAACGGTCGGGATGGCTGGTAGTGGGCTACAAATCACTGTAGTGTTAATTGCAGGGCAATGAAATGTCCCCGATGGGGTGAACAAATGGCAGCAGAACTGGGCTTAGCCTGCTCTGAGGAAAGAGTCATGCTCAGCTGACCAGAACTGAACAAAGGTGCTGTACGGATGGTAGAGCACTGTGAGAGCAGCAGAGGGGGGCTGGAGATCTTTCCTTTGAGGCTGCCCCAGTCCTGATAAAAGGCTGTTCTCAGGCATGGACTGACCGTCTCCTCCCACTGGTAAAAGGTAGAACTAATAATTCCTCTTGGAGTCTTTTGTTTTGTTGAAAAGCAGGAGCAGTGCTCCTGTGTCAGCAAAGGGTTTTCCATGAACTGAGAGCTGAAATCACTGAAAGCTGAAGCTCAGTAAGAGCTGAAATCGCTAAAGGAACTGGAAAACCATGAGAGAGTAATACAGTGGAGGGGATGCGAGTCCCTTAGGTGGTGGGAGCCAACAAAGGGGCTCTAGTGAGGCCCGCAAGTGGCGGGAGCCAGCAGAAGGGGCTGGTTGAGGCCTGCGACAGAGACGTGGCCAATGCAACTACAACGCTTGCTGGGGCAGGGGAAAGCGAGAAGGGAGAGGTGAAGGCTTGTCCCAGGTGCTCTGGTGTGGAGTGGGTGTTGCTCATTGTGTTCATGAATTCTGTTGCACTGTTTTCCCAAAGCAGTGCTGTGTTACTTCCTGCCTTTTATTCAGAGGGTTACTGTCTGCACTCAGACTCGGTGCTTGTCAGGGGGGAAGTGTTGCCTTCTGAGGATGCCCAGGGGACAGTGTGTGACTTCCCCGGTGACTGGCTGGGGGCTTGAGCCGGTTTGGTGTTGCATCATTGACAGGGACCCCTAGATATAGAACCCAGCCCTTTGCTGCTGCCAGCTCGGTCTGGCAGACGAGTACACGTTGGTCCTATCTTTACACAGGCTTTCAAATGAAGGACAGTTATCCTTTGTTGCAATGAATAACCAGAGCAGGACCAAATCACAGCACACCATTGATTTTATTAGTTATAAACATATTCATTTTCCTTTTTGGTATAGTCATTCTTAGTGTCACGTCCTTGCTCCCCCGCCCCCCACTCCTGCACATCCATGCAGAATCTGACTACCCTATACTAAACCAACACAGGAAGGCTATGTTATATGTTTCTGCTATTGTGCCTTAAAGATCTTTCTCTCAATCATAGCAATCAACTACCATGATGGCAATAAACTGGCCTTCCGTCTTGTATCTACTCCGGCCAGCCTGCGAACAGTCACGCTAGAAATCCCACCAATAACTGACATTCTAAAGCCTTCTTTGAATAGGAGGAAAGGGTCTTGGCTGCTCATTTTCCTCTGTAATTCTCTCTGCCTTCAAGGATGCTAGATGCATGCCTTTGCCTCAATCCCTAGCCAGCGCGGGATGGGGTTATCTTCCTTTGGGGCTTGTACATGCTGCTTCTTCACAGGTGAGGGTCATTAGAAATTGATGCGTGTCCTGGTCTCCTCTATTGTATATCTGCAACCCAACCCCGGTGTGTTAGGTCTGGCGATGTCTGGCCTTGCAGCTGTGAGTCGTGCCGGCAGTGGAGTGAATGAGCTCTCCTGCCATCTCTCCAGGAACTGGAGGAAAAAGCCACAGGAGCAGACTATCTGCATAGACACCTCTGCTCTGCCAAGTGACCAGTTCTGGCTGTGTTAGGTTAACTTCACTTATGTCTTGGGCCCAGGGCTAATGAAAGGCTGTGATCCTTTCTGTGTGACTAACGAGGCAGCTGAACTGTGCTTAGCGCACCCTAGCTGAGCGGTCCCAAACCTGGAACCTTACTCACTACGCCTGGGGTAATGAGCCGGGGGGGTGGATCCAGGGTTCACGTGTAAGGTAGTAGATGGTTCAAGTGGGAACTGACCAGGCTCAATGTAGGGTCCTAGACCCTGCTGAAATCACTGATACGTTGGTCTAGGAGCTGAGCCATAGATCTCGTGTGGGGACAGCGTGCTGGGAGAAGGGCAGCAGTGGGCGGGGGTTGCCTGCTACCCACTGAAATCACTGGCTGGGGCTACGTGGTAGAACCTCTGAGTGTGGCACTGCAGCTCGGGGCAGTGCGCTGAGAGAGCAGTGCCATCAAGGCCTCTCCTACCCACCCGTCCTGGAGCTGGGGTTCCCAGGAGCTGCGCCAGGTGGTTGTGCTGCGGGACGGGACTGGACTGACCCAAGGACACCGCAGAGGTGCTGGTGACAGTGGCAGGAAGCGAAGGCATTGCTTGCCCCTTTCCCAGGCCGGGCGGTGACCCCAGCTAGCTGCACGCCTGGGCTCCAGGACTTCGCTAGCCTTGGCACTGAACCGTGAGTGGGGTACAGCAGAGGGCAAGGGCGATGGGGTGTTAAAGGGCCCTTTCTCTATTGGACTTTACGGTGCACGGTGGGAAACAGACAAAGGACACGGCCCAAGATACTGGGCGGAGGGGGTTTACTTACTGTTTGCATGCTTCTGAGTGCTTGTTACTGCTTTTCCCAAATTAAGGCTGGGCCCCTCTGCCCTTACTGCCGACAGCCCCTGGCAGATGGGTTACAGTCGTCCTGCCTAAAGCTAGCGAGATGTGCGGTGCTGTGTCACCAAGAGAGGCGCTGGGAAATTAGCTAAACTAGGGCTGGTTCCATTCCACTTCTCTGCTCCCTGAAACCGTTCCTGCCCCACCAGTGGAGATGGTCCCCACACAAACACGAACGTCAAACTGTCCCAACCTGCCTCAGTGGCAGGGGATGTGAGAGAGAGGCTTATTAACCCCTTCAGCCCTTCCCATTTTTAAAACCCTGAAGAAAAAACTCTGGCAGTTCGGGAAATCAGTGCTGCAAGTTGTCACTGCGATGGGCTCTTGTCTTCCCTCCCCCTGAGGACTCTGTTGACCGAGTGTTGTGCACAGTGCATTCCCCCCAACACCCCCGAATGTAGGAAAGTGTCTTTGAAAATGTAATAGTGACTCTACCTAGATTTTTTTAAACAATCCTTCTGTACAGAAATCGAAACCAGGCCTGTAAATCCCTGTTAGGTTTTGTACTAGGGTTTAACATCTCTGTAGCCAGGAGCTTTCAGACAAACGGGGTCCGTTTTAGAGTAAGTTCTGTACAGCTCTGCTGGTGTCAGCCCTACAGGATTCTACGGGACTCTTTTATAAGGTCCTGTGATGCATTATCTCCCCCTCGCCCAGGCAGGCTGCCTCCCCTTGTCCCTCCCCCCAGGACAGTTAGCTCAGGAATTAAGAGCAGAGGCCTTCAGCCGTGTTGTGTGGCACAGCCTTCCCTCGCTGCAGAAAGTTCCTCAAGGAAACGGGGGCAGTGAGAGAATCGCAGCCTGGAACACGTGCAATAGGCTTCCCAATGTCTGCCTCTGGCTGCGTCTGCTGCCTACAGGAGTCCCCTCACCCTGTGGGTGACCTGTGGGGCAGGAGAATGCAGGGATTGCTACAAAGCAAGGCCAAGTATCCTGACCCTGCGAGGGCTGAGCACTAACCCCTTCACAGCACTACCAGTCCCTGCTGGCCCACCGGGCCAGAGATGGAAGACAGCTCTGCGTGATGACACAGCCTCAGCTTTAATGCGTTCGGATTAGCTCTCGAACATGGAGGGGACCCTCTTATTTACAGGGACCTGGTCTGATGTCTCAAAAGAAAGGGCAGTTTGCAGCGTGCTCTACACGTGATCTGTTTCCCCAATAGATTGTCAATCAATTATTTAGGTTTCTGAACTTTCAAGAGAATGTACCTAAATTATTTCAGCCGTAATCATTTCATGCTGCAAATAAGCAGTTTTGTTTGCCTGACTATAAACTTCTGACTGATCCGTAAAACTATTTACTGGTTCACTTATTTTTTCTATTTCTGCAGCTTCTGTTTGCATTTTACCTGCGAGTTCTGTTTTTGCACCTTCCATAAGATCCTTAGAATCACTCACTAAAAATGCAGCATCTGATAAAGCAGATATCCCTATTAAAGTATGTGTAACATCTCCAGCTACTTTAGCAGCTCTACCTGCACTGGCTGCTAGAACAGATACATTCTCTTTACCTGCATCTGCCAGCATTTGGCCAAATTTTACAAATTCATAAGCACTGAGAACAATTTTGCTAATTGCTAATGTTGCCTGGAGGACTAATGGCAAATCAAGATCACTGACATCTACCATTTTTTACATCTCTCCAGTGATTTTGGGAAGATCCTTCTCAATATGTTCCAGTTCATCCTGACATTCCTTTAAGATCTTCTCAGCTTCGTTCTGTTTGTTTGAACTTGTCACTGCATCTGAGATGGTTGCTGTAGCACTGGTAATTCCTCCTCCTGCAGAAACATGAAACCCAGCCATAGATGTTCCAAATATTACAGGAGCTGCCATTAGTTCAGCTAGGGTAGCTATCTCTTCAGCAATTCCCACTGACACACCCAAAATGCTTGCTATTGCAGCACTTTCATGAGTTTCCTCAATTCCTTCTGCGATGTTTCTAAGTTGGTTTACATGAACCTGCAGTTTCTTTACTGTAGACAGTAATGACTCCTCCATAATGTCACCAATGTTCTTCCTCTTCTCACTAATAACGGGAAAGAAAACGTATTATTTATTACACATGGAAAACTACATTCCCCACCTTCTGTTCCCACTGTCTCTATCTGTGAGATATGATCTGGGCTGCGGGGAGGGGTAACAGGACTGCCAATTATGGGATGGTCACATGAGATGTCTGACACTTGGAAATCCTGGGTTATTCTGTGGTTTGGTGATTTGCAACAGTTTAAACAACAAAGAATTTAGGTGCTCTTCTGAAATCTTTTGGGAAAGTATTTCACCATCTTTGCTTCTGAACACACCCAAAGTTGAACAAGTGCAGACGTAAGAGCAAAAAGTTAATCAACATTTTTCAAATCTTAAGGTTAGATTCAGGTTCCCTTCAGGGAATGGATGAAGGTATGACTTAGAGCAGTGGTTTTAAACCTTTTTTATCATCTGCAGACCCCTTTGGAAATTTCAAACAGAGGTACGGGCTTCTTTGGAAATCTATCGTCTGTGTATATAGTTAAATTCTGCTCAGTCAGTGTCAGTCTGTCTTTCGCGGACCCCTTAGACAAAGTCCATGGACCCCCGTGGGGCCGCTGATCACAGGCTGAGAACCCCTGATTTAGAGCTTGTTTTTTCTGAATGGTGCATCCGTTTCTAGCACTTGCACAGCTGCCCATAGGAGAGCCAGCGTTACGACGTGTTGTATTAAGTTAGCTAGAGCAAAGGGGGCCCGTAGAACCGAGGGTGTTAACAAGACTCTGTCACTGTCCAACATTAAACAGCTGGCAGTGAGGCTCCCCCACTACAGCTGAAATCACTGAGAGCTGTGCCAAGTGGTGGGACCATAAGACATCCTAGAGTGGAGTGACAGAGCAGGGAATGGCTGGCTGAGTGAGCAGGGTGGGGCGGCTGGAGAGTGGAGTGGCTGGTGAGCTGCTGGAGGAACGGGTGAGGGACCTTCTTCCCCTTCCTCCCTCCTTGGGTGGGAGGTGAACACACATGAATGCACCTCTAAACTGTGGGTCTTCACTGACCAAGGACAATAACTGTGATTGGGGTGCAGTAGAGGAGGAAGGGAGGGGCACGTTAAAGGGGCATTTTGTTGCTGGACTTAAGGACCTGAGCCAAAAGACCCTGTCCAACGTACTCTGAGGTGGTGCTTTCACTCATGATTTTATGCTTGTGCATCTGGCTTGCGGCGTGTCCCAAGTTAATGCAGGGTTATTTTTCCCTTCTAATAAAAGTTTCTTTTCAACACACAGATCTGTGCTTGTCAGAGGGAAAGTATATGTTTTGTGAAGTTAATGAAAGGTTCCTTGGTTATTTCTCCCTTCTAATAGAAGTTTATTTTCGACAGGCGCCCGCTGTCTGCTTGTGAGAGGGGCAGTGTTGCATCTCAGAGGTGCCCGGGGGTGGTGTGTAATTGTCCCAGGTTACTGGGTGGGGGCTGGAGTTGGTATTGTGTTGTATTGTTGAAAAGGAAACCCTAGATATTGAACCCGGCCCTTGTTGCTGCCGCCTCCACCTGGCAGAAGGGTTACATATTTATAGAACCCTTTGTATAATCTACGCTACAAATGGGAGAAAGGGGAAGTTGATCGTAATGACTACAAATCATAAGCTAGGAATTTTGTAGAAAATTGATACGGGAAGCCAAGGGTCACAAGATGAAAATCTACGGCCAGCAGAGTTAAGGACAGTAAGAAGATTTTTTAATATATTAGGAACTGTGACTGGGCACCTCACTGGACAGGAGAGGGTTAAGTGGGCCTTTGGAAAGGCAGCAAATAGGAAGGAGCGGTTTGGCAGCCAATCAGGGCCCAGGAGGCCAATATATAAGGTGCGACAGAGGCAGACAGTGCCTCACAGGAGCTTGGTGGGGAAAGACTGGCAGTGTCCTGGACAGAGCAGTGGCTGGCTTCTGGGAATCAGCAGAGCCAAAGGCCCTGAAGTAAGGGCGGGGAAGGTTCTGGAGCTGCAGAGAAGCGGCCCAGGGAAAACTACGGAGGAGTTGGCAGAGACGCAGTGAAAGGCTGCTGCACCTAGAATCTCTGGGCTGGGACCCTCCTCCAGCCCAATTGCCATAGCATTGGTGGCAGGACTATAGTGGCCCGCGTGGAAGGGGCCTAGAATGGATGGCAGAGTCCCCCTGGAAGGGGGGAGCACAGTCAGTTGTTCGAGCAGAGGGCCGTGTCACGAGAGCGAGGGATGAGTGGAGATAGGCTCGAGACAATGCAGAAAGAGGCGTCTGTCCAGCTGAGGGCTGATTCCTCAGATAACCAGCAGCGGGCACCAAGGTGGGGAATCGCACCATGCTACAGAAACAAAAAGAATCTTCACAATGGTTTTGGTCTGTTACTAGATAGAACTGGTACTGGAGAAAAGGCAGAAGTGTTCAGTAAATATTGCTGTTCTGCATTTGGGGGAAAAATAGATGATAAAGTCTCATCAGATGGTGATAACACCCTTTCTATTACTCTAGTATCTCTAGAGGATGTTAAACAGAAGCTACTAAAGACAGACATTTTTAACTCAGCATGTCCAGACAATGTGAATCCAAGAGTTTTAAAAGAGCTGGCTGAGGAGCTCGCTGGACCATTAATGTTGATTTCCAATAAGTTTTTGAGAACTGTGGACGTTCCAGAAGGCTGGAAGAAAACTAATGTTTTGCCAGCTTTTAAAAGGGGTAAACAAGATGAATCTGGTAATGACAGGCCTGTCAGCCTAACATCATAGAATCATAGCAGGTGAGGGTTGGCTCAGGAGGTCATCTAGTCCAACCCCCTGCTCAAAGCAGGACCAATCTGGGCAAGATAATGAAGCACCTGCTACAGGACTCTACTAATAAAGAACTAAAGAAGGGTAGTCTAATTAATGACAATCAACAGGGGGTTTATGGAAAATAGATCCTCTCAAACTAACTTGATATAAAAGTGACATGACACACACTAAACAAATTAAAAACTGGCTAAGTGGTCTCAAAATGTAACTATAAATGAGGAATTGTCATTGAGTGGGTCTACCTCTAGTGGGGACCTGCAGAGAGTGGTTCTAGGCCCTGAGCTACTTAACATTTTTATTAATGACCTAGAAGAAAATATAAACTCATCACTGATGGAGTTTGCAGATGACACTAAAATTGGGGGAGTGGTAAATAAAGAAGATCCCAGATCAGTCATTAAGAGTGATGTGGATCACTTAGTAAACTGGGCACAAGAAACAAAGTGTTTTGGTATGGCTAAATGTGAGTGGCTACATCTAGGAGCAGAGAATGGCAGCCATGCTGTAGCAAGATTTCTGGCACACGTAGCGAGATGGACACTGAGGTGAGGAAAACAGCAGTTTATTATTGCCGGCAACAGGCTCAGCGGAATAATTTCCAAAGGCTGAGCCCCGACTATACTGGGGCTCTGCCTTATATACATTTCTAGGATTACATGAATATTCATACATGACATTTTTACATTCTACATAACATGATTGGCTTTTGCTCCTGATAAGGTGGTTTCCATACCTTAGGAGTGTGTGAGAGGATGCGCAGTGGGGTTTTCTTTGTTTAACGGTTTTTTGGCCTTCTGGTTATCTCTTAGGAATGTGTTGTCTCATGTTGTTTTGACATTGTACATACACAGCTTGGAAGGATTACAGAGGTTATCGGTCAAGTGGAGTTAGAGAGGGAAGAAAGTAGCCTGCCTCATTCCCCCTTTGATGCTTAAGCTTGCCTGAAGCATCACTTAATAAATGTACTTTCTGAGTCCTCGGGGAGTGGCCGGTACTTATATAACGCCATCATGTGTGGTGCTGTTTGTTTTTTTACTACAGTTTCTATGAGGTTTTGATCCATGGATATGAATATGGGCAAAACACACGGTATCAGGAGGCATACTACCATTAAGATTAGTATTCCTCCAGCCATAGTTTTTAATCCTCCCAGGGAGTTAAACCAGCTGCCGAACCAGCTGGATGTATTGAGCCCCTTCCAGGTTTGTACTGGCACATGAGCTAGCTTTTTCATTTTTTTGGTTATCTGTTTTACCACTTATTTTTATTATTCAGGTGGAACCTCTATTGTATTTACACCCAGGTTATTATCTGCAGAACAAAGCCCCACGGGTTATTAACTTTGACACCCTACCCTATTATTTTGAGCGACGAGCTGTAGAGAGGCAAAATGGTTAATCAGACCTTTAGTGCGGTGCTATTCTGGCTCTAAAAAGCCTTGGTCTGAAAACCCCTTTAATATCTCTACTTCAGCCAATGCATCCGCTAAGCCAATGATAGACTCTTCCTTTACCATCTTATCAGCAGCCTTTTTTTCAAAACTTTACTGCTGACTTGCCAAGCTAATTTTTCAGCGACTGCAAAATTCCCATGTCTGGGTCTGGAACTGCTACATGTGCAAGTTCCGGTTATTATGGGTTTACTTCTATCTGTACCCAGGCCAGGACTGAACCTGAAGAACTGCCACGAGAGTGCGTCTGGAGCCAATCCTGGGCAGGGTTTGTGTGGGGATTATAGCACACAACCTTATTACCTTTAGTACGTGTTAAATACGTGGTTGAGCTATATACACAGGTTCCCTGGGTATCTGTGCACCTATAATGAGTGTGGAACAGGAGGGTTTTCATAACTCAATCCTGACTACGGGTCTCGACTATGCATTGTGTGCATTTAGGAGGTGGATTGGTTTTTACGGTGCTCATGCCTATTATTATAATAAAAATGTGTGTGGTTATTCCGGCTGCTCCTGAACTGGTGCCCATTGTATAGGTGACGGGCCTCCGGGGTTGATTACAAGTGCGTGGTGCCCTGGGGGCCCTAGCTTAGGATAGGTGTAGACTTGTCTAGAGACTGGTGTCTGTGGACCCAACACAGGTAGCAACACGTTACAAGTACTACTATTAGGATGAATATACCCGACCCAAACCACACTAGGTGCATTAGTTACTCCTGGTCTTCTCCTGTGCCGACGCACGTCGCGTCCGGTGGACGTGTGGCAGAGGTGTTGTTCTTCTCTCATGAGTACCTTCCTTGCCGGTTGGAAGGGGCAGGGGTGTAGCCTGTATGGCTCAAAGGTTTGCAGGTATCTTCCCCTGTGCTCAGGACCTTTCCGGTAGGTCCCTGGAAGAGGGCCTGGAGAGTTTCAGTTTTAAGGGATTCTCTGGGTCAGGGTGAGCCGACCAGTCAGCCCGTGATGGCTTTAGTCTGGTTCAGTGTATCCAGGAGGCTATACCTTCCACCTTTATGGCGGTTAGGATGGCCAATAACACAGTGAAAGTTCCCTTCCACTGCGGCCTTAGGGGCTGTAGGTTTCACTCCTTTACCCAGACACTATCTCCTGGTTGAAAGGGCTGAAGAGGAGAAGTTAGACTGACAGGGGCCCTTTCCTGCATCCACTTGGTTAATTTCCTGAACTGTTTGCCCAACTGTATGAGTTGATCTTTGGTATTTGGAAAATGACCAACTTTTACCACTTCAATTGGTACTGGATTCTCTCTCCTTTGTATTTGGTTCTACCAGCCAGACCAAGTCTCCTGGCTGATAAAATGGATCCCATGGATCCTGAGGCCTTGGTTTCAAATCTGGCCATTTGTTGACACGTTTTCTAATATACATAAGAGCTATGGGTAAGACCTTTAGCCACATCAAGATGGTTTTTATACATATTTTAGCTAATCTAAGTTTCAGATTTGAATTTGATTTTTTTTTTTACAGCTCCGCTAGACTGGGAGTGGTATGTACAGTGCAAGTGTTGTTGAATTTCTAAGGCTTTACACAAGTTTTGAATGACCAGTTCTGTGAAGTGGGTCTCTTTATCACTGTTCAGAATGAGGGGTAACCCAAACCTAGATATAAATTCTCTTAATAGTTTTTTTTCCCCCAAGGGTATGCTACTACCCAGCCTGAAAACTTATCAGTAATGACTAACACATATTTAAAGTTACAATATTTAGGCATTTGGATACAATTTATTTGCAAGTTCACAAAGGGAACACAAGAGAAAGGCTTTGTTATATAGCCTTCTTTGTTTGAATGAGCTGACCACAATTGCAGAGCCACTTGTACTAACAGTTCCAGTTGCAACGAGGAAGTGTTAGGCTGGGTGTCTCTTTGGTCAGAATTTTATAATGAAGTTAACATTGTTTTTCCTCGGGCTCTGGCATATTAAGATATATACCGTTTGGGATACAATAGATAACACAGCCTAATTTAAGGGTTTTACAAACTATCAGGCACATGGTACATTTCTACAGTTCTTACACTAACAACAAATTAACTACAAGACTTAACAATGGCACACATATCATTAGCAAGATCATGTTCAACTAAAACAAGCTTTTTCTTTTGTAAGGCTTACTATGGAGGTAACAATGTTTTTCAATTTTACAAAATAAGGGATTCATTAGCACAGTAGTAGCACATGCTTCACCACTGGTTGCTCTGTTACCTTTACATTACCCTTCTGTAGGGACTGAGCATTTGGGCCCCCTTCAAAGAAACACTTTTTCGTTGAGTTCTAACAAACTCATTCTGCATGTGGCTTTAATTCAGAGCTGTTCCAGGCACACCCAATTTAAATTTAGCTGGCCACACCCGAGAGGAAATCCTTTTTGCCAACAGCTATGGGTGGATTTCTCCCCCCCCTTTTTAGGCCAGTAATTTGCATTTACTACCACCACACACACTAGCTAGTTCACCAGTGTTCAAATTCTCAACCATTATCCATTTCAAGTCTGGACCTGGCTTTAAACAGATACCAACCATTCCCACTAGCATCCCATAAACAGGGTTTTGCATTGCCAATTTTTTACTTCCCATAATATTAGATGTACAAGATATATTTAAAGCATTTAGAAGTGAGAGTTTGCCTGCTAACCCCTGCATTTTGACCGAGCCCAGCCACACAAGGCTATTTAAGCTTCCCAATAATTTCCACTCCATTTGGAAACTTTTCCAAGATATCCAAACTGGATTTTTCTAAAACAAAGTTAGTGAATTTATTTACATTTGAAAAACTTTGACAATTAGAAACTGAACCAAGTCTCTCAACATGTAAACTGTTCCTTGCTACCGTCAATGACTCACTCTGAACTAACTTAATCACTTTGTTTTCACACCCTTCAGCTGCAGAAAACTGCCCGCAAGAGCCACCAGGAGGTTCCATTCCCTCAGGAGCAGTTCCAGGCAACAATTCACCCTCCACAGAAATGTCCTTTCCCTCTTTTGCTAGAGACTGCTTCAAAGAAACATTTTCCTGAGCCCTAACAGATTTTTTGGGTTTTAGTTACATCCAGAACCACTTCTGGCACAATTGACACCTCCTCCACCAGCAAAAACTGAGGGGTACTTTCTGCCTGCCTCACAGACAGAACACTGGAGATGAATTCTCCTCTTTGAATACAGTTACAGTGCTTTTTGATACTTTTTTGCTTCATGCAATATTTCCCAATACCATGCACAATGTTAGTAATAAGACAAACAACACAAAACATAACACACAAAACACACACTTTGTTGCAACAATAGATCCATGGTTTTGATTTTTAGTTGTTTCACTGGTACCAGTTTCTTCCTTTCTGCAGTTCTGAAAGATAAAACAAACACTTTTCTACCCCCTTTGGGGTTGTAGATTATTCCTTAGAATATTCCTTTCTTTTACATATTTTCTTTCTGGTTGCAGGCAAATCAGACAAATTACCCTTATATTTTCCTGTGTTCTCTGTTCTATAGGCAGGCCAGGTTTGTTTTGGCTTCTACCTTTTAAGGTTTTAGGGTAAATTTTTTGCGAGGTGGTGTACCTCAGTTTCCCTTTTGCTTGGGTGTCATG
>ML676938.1:412-15499 GCA_007922155.1 Mesoclemmys tuberculata
GAGGAGGCTACAGTGCAGGGGACAGAGCAGCATACAGCTGGGGGCAGCCTTTCCATCGGGGAGGCTTCGTGGCACACAAGTCTGCAGCAAGATAGGGAGGAATCGTGGGGACAGTGCATGGGGGAATGCAGGGCACCAGGAGGGGAGGCCAGGACTGGGCTGGGGTGATCAGAGGTCCTGATTTTATAAAGACAATTCTGAGATTCGGGGTTTTTTCTTCTATAGGCACCTATTTCTCCCCCCTGCATCCTAATTTTTCACACTTCCTATCTGGTCACCCTAGGCTGGGGACAGGTAGGGGCAACCATCAAGAGGGGAGCACAGGTTAAACAGAGGTTGGGGAGGATGTAAGCAGGGTCCCCAGCCATGGAGCTATATCCTGATGGTGGAAGGTAGCCAAAGCAGAGAGAGGAAAGGGGCAGGGGTGGAGGGGTGAAACACCAGAGAATCATCACAGCATCACGTGGATCTCACGGCCCCGCCCCTCAAGGGGTCTTTGGGAAACCAGAGAGGATGCCCAGGAAACAGGGTTCTCTCACTGCGGGGCCTGAGGCTCGACCAAGACCTGGGTGGATGGATGGATGGATGTCAACATTCTCACTTGGGTTCCCAGCCTCCCATGGGAATTCCCCTACATGCCCTGTGCTTCACAGGGATTCCTGGCTCCAGAGGCACATCCATCACTATTTGTTTAAGAATTACAAGAATAGTGAATTCTGAATTCCTCTAGTGCCTTCCCCTTGAGGCTCCGAGCTCTCCTCCTTCCCCACAGCACTGGTTCTCTTCAGGGTAGGGACTCATGCTCTAACCTAAGCTGTCTCTGCTGCATCCTTCCAGGGAATTCCTTGGAGCAGGTTGCAAGGGACTTGAACGTGGAGGCAAAGTCTGTATTAACCCTTTACGCCGTGCACGCCGTGTCGTTCGTGTTGTGGGCCATCCTCCTCGCCGTGGTGATTGCAAAGTGTGAGTATCCCACAAGAATGAGTCTAGTGGAAAAGACCAGGGGTGAAATCCTAATGCCATTAAGTCAATGGCCAAACTCCCATTGGCTTCAGCAAGGCCAAGATTTCAGCCCATGAGTCCCTCCCAGCCTGGTCCCCTCTCTCTGTCAATGGCTGGCATTGGATGCCATATGGGAAGGGGTATAGTCTCCACATCGTGCCATAGTGCTGCAAATTGTAAGACGAGGCTTGTTAAGTCAGGCCACCAGCTCTCCATTTCACAGCTGTGGGGATCCTTCCCAGAGACCGCGATGGGAGCAGGGACATGCTGGTGTTTGATTCTTCAATGTATTCCCATGTGCAATGAGTGAATATTAGAGTGTGTTGGGACCCCTCTAGCAGCTGCTCCACCCAAGATTACAGCCTAACTACTCCTGCCAGCTAACAGATTTGCTCCTTTAGCTCAAGAGGTCTTTGCTGTAGAGGGTAGGGGTTTGCATCCTGCTGGGGAGCCTTGGCGGGTGCCGTAACACACAGCGTTGCCAACTCTAAGTTGTGTATGAATTCAAGCCGCAGCTCCAGGAGTCATGTGATTGGGTGAGAATCTGAGCTTTCATTTAAAAATAGTGAGACGGTTTCTAGTTGAAGAGAAAAGCATGAAAAAGTGACAGAATGGCTTAGAAACCAAGAAGGAAAGAAAAGGAAACAAAAATCTATTATTTTTCACAAATCTCATGATTTTTAAGCCAATCTTGTGATTTTTTAAAACTTCTGTGATTGGCCAGATTGTGCCAGGGCAGAGATCATTCAGAGCCATGGCCAAGGTCATTCAGAGGGACTCTGGGTGGAATCCACAAAGCTGATTAGACACCAAAACCCAGATTTAGGCATCTCAGGCCTGGTCTACACTTACCTTCTGGATTCGGTGGCAGTTGACGGGAGATACACAAGTTACACAAATCACTTGCGTATCTCCCATCTACTTCACTGCATCTGTTCCACGCGGCATTCACATTGCGCTGCGCTACACCATTTACTGGGGTGGTTTTCCTGCATCAATTTCTGGACTGACTGAGTGGGTCCACACAGACTGCTCAATTGATCCAGAGACATTGAACTGACAGTGGCGAATTTGCTGCTGTCAGTGTGGACCCTGCCTAAGTCTCCCACTGCAATCCACAAAACTCCTGCTGAGCGCTGTAGGTGCCTAAACTCACTTGGTGCCTAAGTTTTTGCCTCCGGGCATAGAGTCATAGAATCACAGGGCGGGAAGGGACCTCGAGAGGTCGTCTAGTCCAGACCCCTGCGCTCATGGCAGGACTAAGTAATATCTACACCATCCCCAACAAGTGTTTGTCTAACCCGCTCTTAAAAATCTCCAATGCTGGAGATTCCACAACCTCCTTAGGCAATTTATTCCAGAGATTAGCCACCCTGACAGTCAGAAAGTTTTTCCTAATGTCCAACCTAAACCTCCCTTGTTGCAGTTTAAGCCCCTTGCTTCTCGTCCTGTCCTCGTAGGTTAAGAAGAACAATTTTTCTCCCTCCTTCTTGTAACAACCTTTTATGTACTTGAGAATTGTTATCATGTCCCGGCTCAGTCTTCTCTTCTCCAGGCTAAACAAACCCAGGTCTTTCAGTCTCACCTCCTAGGTCATGTTTCCTAGACCTTTAACCATTTTTGTTGCTCTTCTCTGGACTTTCTCCAATTTGTCCTCATCTTTCCTGAAATGTGGCGACCAGACCTGGACACAGTACTCCAGCTGAGGCCTAATCAGTGCAGAGTACAGCAGAAAAATTACTATTTGTGTCTTACTTACAGCACTCCTGCTAATATAGACCAGAATTGTGTTTGCTTTTTTTGCAATAGCAATACACTGTTGACTCATATTTAGCTTGTGGTCCACTATGACCGCAGATCCTTTTCCGCAGTTCTCCTTCCTAGGCCATCATTTCCCATTTTGTGTGCGTGCATCTGATTGTTCCTTACTAAGCGGAGCACTTTGCAATTGTCCTTATTGAATTTCATCCTATTTACCTCAGACCAAGTCTCCAGTTTGTCCAGATCATTCTGAATTATAATCCTAGCTTCCAAAGCACTTGCGACCTTTCCCGGCTTGGTATCGGCCTCAAACTTAAGAAGTGTGCGCTCTATGCCATGATCTAAATCACTGATGAAAATATTGAACAGAATCGGACCCAGAACTGATCCCTGCAGGACACATTTGTTATGTCCATCCAGCATGACTGTGACCCATTGATAATTACTTTCTGGGAATAGTTTTCCAACCAGTTTTGCACGCACTTTATAGTAGCTCCATCTAGGTTGTATTTCCCTAGTTTGTTTAAGAGAAGGGCATGCGGGACAGTATCAAAAGCCTGACTAAAGTCAAGATACACCACATCTACCGCCTCCCCCCATCCACAAGACTTGTTACCTTGTCAAAGAAAGCTATCAGGTTGCTTTGACATGATTTGTTCTTGACAAATCCATGCAGACTTTTACTTATTACCTTATTATCTTCTAGATGTTTGCAAATTGATTAAGTAGTTATTTGTTCCATTATCTTTCCGGGTACAGAAGTTAGGCTGACTGGTCTGTAATTCCCCAGGAACTCCCCTGCCTCCCTCTAGGCATCCAGACACTTGTCTCTCACCTAAGCCTCAGGGCCATTCATGAGGCAGGGGAAGACAGGTATTTGGCCATCTAACTTGCCAAGGGGCATGATCCAGAAGATGCCCCTCTTCAAATCCTTTCTCCCTCTCTGCCAGGGAGCAGGGAACTCAATCTGGATCTCCCACCTCCCAGGTGAGAGCTCTAATCATTGGGCTAAAAGTTATAACGTGAGCAGCCCCGTCTCCTCCCCTGCATATTGTGTAGAATGAGGAAGGCGCCTGACTCATTCCTGCAAGACACAATGTAGGCACCCAAGCCAGGAGCAGGGCTCCTGTTCACAGATCACTAACGAGCCAGATACTTCCCGTTCCTGCAGTCTGCACTAGAGCAACTAGTTCTGAGAAAGGGGCTCATTAGTGTCTCCCATTGGCTAGCTTATGCCCCTCTCTGCAGAGCATGCTGGGTTTTCTGGGTTGCACTCTCTGGTCCGTCTCTCCCCATTAATTGTATAAGAGCCTGGGAACATAACGGCTTTGTAGATCACAGTGATGTTCCTGGGACTTTCTTGGCTCTGTGATGCTCAGCTTTGTAACATCTAAACCCCTTTGTGGATCCTGCCCTCGGAGATTATCTCCACTAGTCACAAGCGAACAGGGGGAAGTTGGAAAGCAGAAATACAGCATTTCTCTCTACGCTGTGAATCCAAATTGAAAATTTACTCCTGTGACAAGGTGTACAAGGTCCAGAGGCACCCTGCTGCAGGCCTCAGGGTCCTATCACACCCTGTCCCAGAAAGGAGCAGTAGAGAAGTCCTTCAAGCAGCAGAGAGTGGCTGTGGGGGAAAGCAGCCAATCAGAGAGGCTGCAGGGAGCAGCCAATCACGGCCCAGGAGGGCCATATAAAAGAAACAGCAGGGGCTTGTCCCACCCTCACCAGTCAGTTGCTATCTGGAGCCAGAGTGGAGTGAGGTCTGTGTTTCTGGCTGGCTGGCTGGCTGGCTCGCTCGCTCGCTCGCTCCCGGACAGATCAGTTTCTGGACATCATGAGAGAGCTGCTTGGCTGGCTGTTGAGACTGAGTAAAAGACTTCAGCCCTATGGTGAGGGTGAAGCATTCAGAAAGGTGCTGGAGCTGTGGGGAAGTGGCCCAGAGACCAGTAGCTGCATAATAACTGGTTAAAGGGAACACAGGGGCACATGGCTGCTATTCATAGGGTCCATGGGCTGAGACCTGGAGTAGTGAATTGTGAAATACCCTCAGAGGGAGGTGGGCAGTATAGTGGCCCAGATGAAGAGCTGGAACCCAGAAAGGCCAAGAGCAGGCAAAGACAGGGAGGAAGCCCTTGGGGTATGGCCCCATACCAGTGCTGGGACTATTTAAAGACGGAGCCCAGGGACAGGTACAGAGATATTAATGGAGGGGTACTGTAGTAGGCCCATGTTGGACTGTATATCCCAGAAGGGGTCTAGTTTATTTCACGTACAGTCTATGCGAGAGACTCGGTTGGAGGGCTGAGTTGTTGAAAACCCACCTGAGACACCACTGACAGGTCACTGCAGACTTAAGAGTGCAGGCACACACTGTTTCAGAGGATGCTTGCGAGTGGTGGGTGCCACTCTGTTGCACCCCCTGAAAACCATGTAACAGCTGGTGTCTGTCCTTCTTTCTAGACTCAGAGATGTCCAAGGAGCTGGAGCAGATGCGGGCTGGTCAATCCATACTGAGAGGCAACGGTAATAATTCTACTTACTCCTGTGTCCATGTATTGGTATTACTGTTATTGCCCTTGGGCGGAAACCAAAATTTGAGGTGTTGCAAAGTTTAGTCCTATGGGGGAGGAAGGGAAGCAATTGTTGCTCCCGGGCAGGTCTATTCTCAGTGAGATTTAGGTACAACATCTTGTTGTCATGAACACAGAGGAACAAAAATCCACAGGCTGTTCCCTCTCTCGGAAATCCCCCATTTTCCCCTCCAGTGGGCTCTGTGCTCAAGAAACACCATCTCTGCTTCCTCCCAGGGTCCTGTTCACATCTCCTCCTTCAGCCGCCGTTGCACACAGGCTGCTCCTAGTGTCTGGATCTGCAACCAGGGACCTCCTCAGCCCACATGGCTCTTTCCTGCCTGGTGTCTGGGGTGGTCACTGCTATTGCCTGCAGCTGCTTAATGGCATAAGAGAACTTGATTGCTCGTCCCGTTGTGTCTGAATGTGGGCACTTGGCGCCCATTGGCTCGAACGGGCTGTGAATGTTTGTGGGTCCCAGACTCACCTGAGGGTGGGTGCCGTTCACACCCTCCAGCCTAACACCCTTATCTATTAGGTGTATTATGGTAGCATCCAGGATCCCAGTCATGGACCAGGACACTGCTGTGCTAGGTGCTGTACAAAAACAGAACAAAAAGCCAGTTCCTGCCCCAGAGAGCTTCTATTCGAAGTGTGAGACATGGGACAAAAGGTGCAGACAGATAGAGAGAAACAAGAGGTGCTAAATCTTCCATCTTTTCTGTTGTGTTCCTGTTAACTAATAGCTTGAGCCAAAGCATATTGAATCAGTGGAAAGGCTCCCATTATCTTCAGTGAATCAGGTTCTGTCTAACTAGCTGAGGTCCTGTCTGCATTCGCGAAATCAGCCCCATTGGCCCTCATAGATGTTAAGGCCAGAAGGGGACCGTTATGAGCACCTGATCTGACCTGCATGGCACAGGCCAGAGAATCCCACCCAAAGTTCCTACATCCAGCCCATCTCTGGTGGTTGAGCCGGCGTGGAGCTTGTAGGAAGAGACATGATTCTGGGTGATGCAGAACCTGTCCCTTCTCTAACCTTGTCCTGATGGGTAAATGCCGATGCAAACCGCTAACGCAGACATGCCGGGGAGGTGCATAGTAGGAATTTCACCAGTCCATAGTGGCACTAATACAAATTTCCCTAGTCTGGATGGGCCCTAACTGAATTCGTTAACTAGCTCTCCCCTGGCAGGGCTGGCAGCTAGTCATGGGGACTGAGGGAATGAACACAAGGCAGGGAGTCAAGCAGCCCCGAGTTTTAATCTTGTCTTACTGCCTGACCTGGGGCAAGTCGCTCTGCATCTCCGCGCCTCATGGACCATCATGGCAAGGGGGTGAAAGAAAATCCACCCTTGCAGCCTCCTCTTATGAAGGAAACCAGCCCTGGGAGACCCCAGTACTTCCTGCTCTATAGGGAACGCGGCCCTGCCCCAGGAGATGAGGTATGGGGTTGCTCCCAGCTCACCAGCCTCTGTCTCTTGCAGGATCCAAGACAGCAAAGCAACTGGAGCTACTTCACTTCAACCAGTCCACCATACACAGCACTGGTACGTACCACCGGCCTCACGGGTGCACAGCCCAGCGTCCCCTGTGTGAGCCCCCTGCACCCAGTCATCTCACTCCTTCTCACAAGCTCCCCCCAAAATCCCCTGTTCCCTGGCATCCTCCCGCTGAGTCCTGGGTCCCTCCCAGAAGGGTGATCAGGCCTGTTTGTCTCTCAGGGGTAGAGCTGGCCACGGACCTGAAGAGGCTGCAGTCAGACCAGACCACGCTGAAAACGGAAGGTGAGTGGGGGGAGGGGAGAAGAGGGGAGACGGCTCAGGCAGAGGAAGTGGGGGGGGGCAGGGGAGAATAGCAGAAAGAAGCGGGGGTGGGGTGGATAGTCCCAGTACCAGGTTCCCATGGTGATTTGGGATCATTGCCCCCTGGCCAGCCAGGGTGAGCAGCATTTCAGATGGAGCAACCAAGGCTGGAAAGCCAGGGCTGTTCCCTGAGTGACCCACTAGAGACAAGGACATGGTCGATGCCCACAGAGACTTTGTGCTCAGGGCTCCTGTGCCGGGGTCACTGTGTGCAACTGTAACTGGGGCAAATGCAGGGGGAGGCGGGAAGGGCTGGGAAGCCAGGGATTCTCACCCCCCAGTGCCTTCCCGGTCACTGTGGGAGTACAGGAACGTCTGGCCTTAGGGCGTCACGTGGGCTGTTTTTCTCCCTAGAGTCACTTGGGGCAAACGGGAGGGGAGCTGGGGTTGGTGACTCATTGAGGCATGTAGATTCAAGGGCTGTACAGAAGGCAGCCCAGGTTTAACAAGCTGGGGAGCCAGAGGTAGGGAATTGGAGAGGGGGCCAGGCCGGTGGTGGTAGTGGAGTGCAGTGCTCATGCTGAGGTTTGGGGAGGGAGGGGGCGGGGCAGGATTTTGTCTGAATGATTTTGATCCTTGTGAAAGGTTCAGGTTCAGCTGGCGATCCCGGCTGGCTCTCTGGCCCCTAATGACCGTATCAGACCAACCGTGTAACAAGCTCGGTGCCTCCTGTGCTGGGAAAGGAGCCCCATTTCAGTGTCACAGCTGGGCCCCCCATCCCACCCACAGACATGCTAGGCCTCGCTGCACACACCCGCTGCTCTGGCTGGGTTCTGGCAGCTTCTAACGCACAGAACACAGTGAGCGCCACTCGAGGCTCACAGACTGTTTAAAGGGATGTGACCCTATTCCTGTGTGTGACGGTGTGTTGTCTTTGCAGTGTCTGAGGGTCTGGCCAAAGCAAAAAGTGACAGAGACAACATCAGAGCTGAAGCCTACAAGATTCTGGATGCTTTCCAGAAAGGGAACGGTGAGAGACATGCCAAGCTCTGTTTCCTTAGATTATCAGCTGGTCACGCCACGGCCCGTCTTTCTGTGTTTCTGGTCTGTGTTTGTACAGTGCCTGGTGCAACTGGGGCCTGATCTATTGCCAGGGCACTTGAGCACTACTGTAATATACCTAATAAGTGTAGGGCACTTTTCCCCAGCACATGGGGCGTGGGTCATGATGCCTTGTGCTGCTAGGATTCCTGCTACCTTCCCCCTCAAGAGGAGATAATTGATTAATATAGTTCGGGGCGCTTGCTGGGATTGCTCCCGAATAAACTGCCACGTTGTGAAGGAGTCAGTTTTGTCTAATCGTTAGAGCCGGGGACTAGAAATCAGGCCTCCTGGCTTCTAGTCACGCCTCTGGGATTCAGTGGTTAGAGGAGATGGCCCTGGGAGCTGGGACTCTTGGTTCTGTTCCTAGCTACTATGATACAGGCATTGTCTAGTGGAGTGGCTTTCAACCTCTGGTCCGTAGACTGTGCCTAAGATTTCCAAAGGGGTCCACCTGCCATTTGAAACGTTTTAGTGGTCCGCAAATGAGAGAGGTTGAAAACCACTGGCCAAATGGCTAGAGCAGGTGAGATGGGAAATCTGGACTCCTGGGTTCATTTCCCAGTTTAGGAATTTTGAGGGCTTGGGAGGGAGCTTGAAACCTTGGGAGCTTGATTTCGGGCAAGTTACTATGCCTCTCTGTGCCTCAGTTTCCCTCTGTAAATTGAGGATGACCACTCCCCACCTATGCTAAGTGCTTTGAGGACGCTGGGTAAAGGGCACTAGGCAGACAGTATTATTATCCTGTGCAGTCGAGCGCTGAGTGACCTCTGCCTGCTTTGCATTGCAGACTCTGCCTGCAGCATTTGTCCAGCCGGCTGGCTGCTGAATGCAGGGAACTGCTACTATTTCTCCACAGTGCATCAATACTGGTCCTATGCCAAGCAGGCCTGCAAAGAGCAAGGTGCCCAGCTGCTTATTATTGAGAACCAACAAGAGCAGGTAAGTCAGGCTCACTGATTGCAGCCATGCAGCCAGGAAAGGGCGTGGAAGTGGTTTCCCGGCCACTGGGAAGCTCTTGGAATGAGAGAGGTGCCTGGGAACAGGATAGAAGCTGTTGTTTCTCTGCTCCATGCTCAGGAAACACATTATTACACACTGGTGTAAAGAGTTATGCACAAGAAGAGCAATAAAAAACTACCAGAGGGCTGGAAGAGCTTCTGTTTGAGGAGAGATTAAAAAGACTGGGACTCTTCAACTTGGAAAAGAGACGACTAAGGGGGGATATGATAGAGGCTATAAAATCATGAATGGTGAGGATAAAGTGAATAAGGAAATGCCATTCACTTCTTCCCAGCACAAGAGCCAGGGGTCACCTGATGAAATAACTGGGCAGCAGGTTTAAAACCAACCAAAGGAAGTACTTCACACAATGCACAGTCAACCTGTGGAACTCATTGCCAGGGGATGTTGTGAAGGCCAAAAGTATAACTGGGCTCCTAAAGGAATTTGATATGTTCATGGAGGATAGGTCCATCAATCACTATTAGCCAACATGGTTAGGGAAGCACCCCTCTGCTCTGGGTGTCCCTAGCCTCTGACTAACGGAAGCTGGGAGTGGACAATAGGGGATGGATCTCATGATAATTGCCCTGTTCTGTTTATTCCCTCTGAAGCGCCTGGCACTGGCCACTGTCACAAGACAGGACCCTGGGCTACATGGTTCATTGGGTTGGCCCCATATGGCTCTTCTTATGAAGCCATTTGCAGTCCACAAGAAATTGTCCTAGTCCTGAGGGGATGATGCAACGTCTACTTGAGCACCACCGATTGACCCAGTATCTAGCAGCAAACCATTGACCAGAACACAGGCTTGGGCCACTCCCGTAGCTCCCAGGAGTGAAGGCACAATTCATCCCAAGGTCTAGTCAGGCGGCTGTGCAGGACCCTTGGGCAATTCAGCCTGACAGCACTCCAGAGAGCAGATCTCTGGGAAGGGAAACTGTGGGAGTCCGAGGGACCTCTGGTTGTAAGGGGTAATGGGGTGGGGGAGGGTTTGGAGACTCAGCTCCTGTTGGAGGACTGGAATCAGGAGATCAGGGTCACTTGGGAGCTCCCCGATATTTCCTGCCTGGCCTCCATGTCCACAAAGTGCTTTCACATCCATCCAGAGCCACAGCTTCCTCAGCAGGGCCTTTGGGAGGGGAGCCGGCCTGGTCTAGTGGTGCAGGAACTAGCCTGGGAGCCAGGACAGCAGGGTTCTACTCCCTTGCTCTGCCGCTGACCTTCTGTGTGACCTTGGGCAAATCACTGCCCCAGTATCCCCTCTCACCCTTGAGTTTGTCTGTTTGAATTGTAACCTCTTCAGGGCAGGGAGGGTCTTTTGCTGGGGTCTTTGTAGCTCCTGGCACAACAGGGCCTTGATCTCAGTTGCTGCCTATAAGTAATCCTAATAATAACCCAGTGTGCCTGTAGCATGCCACATGGCCAGGCCCTCCTGGCCCTTGGGGTTCCCCCTTTAACAAAGGGCTCACAGCCATCTGTGTTGCAGTCACCCATGCTCATTGCTTTACAGTGCACACTGTCAGCTCCCCAGTCCCTGCCCCAACACTCTAGGGGCTCGGAGACTCAGAGGTGCTCACCGCTCCTGACCACCAAGCAGATGGACTCAGCCCTTCCCACACTGCTTAGCCATGCCTCCCCCTCCTGGTTCCCTGAACTGGTCTATATACCTTCCCTGGCACAGTAGCCAGCTGTTCCCCCTTTGCCTCATTAGTCAGGGCTCTGGCTTAGCCTAATCAGTGTGGTCACCTGCTGCCTGCTCTCTTTTTAGTTCTTGGCTCAGCTGACTTGCACTGTCTCCACGCAGCCCGCTGTTTTAGGGGCGACAGAGGCAGCTGAGGGGTTTACCACCCTCCACTCTCACAGGGCCACATCTCAGCACGAGGGGAACAACACAGAGCCAGAGAGGGATTTGGGCTGTGTGAAGCTGGGACAGGCCTTGTCTTAGATTTGGGCCATTTTTATTGAAGTCCATTTATTTTTCTCTTCTCAGGAGTTTTTGACAAACAACACGAATGGGAAGCAGTACTGGATTGGCCTGCACGACATTAACAACGAAGGCACATTTAAATGGATCGACGACAGTTCCGTGTCATACAGGTCAGCCCAATCCCACTCACTGGTACATGAGGGAAGGGGGGTTGGCTCAGATGCAGCTGGCCAATCAGTGCTCTTCAAACCCATTGAGTCATTGACTGAATCAGTGGAGTTGCCCTTTCTTGGTTCATCTCCCATCTGCTCTGCCAGGGTCCCCCAGCAGGGAACCAGAGCTATTGGGGAACAGCATAAATTGGTGGACGATGCTGAGCTTTAAATTGTCACCAGCAGCTGAGCAATGGCAGTTTTCAGGGTCTTACAGGTCGGTTTTCCATTTGAGACGAAATCAGCAGAGACTGGGTATTTCTTAGTGTAACGTGTTTGTTTACACCATAGACACTAGTCCTAGGACAGAGGTGGCACCAACAGCACACAGATCAACCCCCTCTTCCAGAAATCTCAGCCCAAACACCGATCTTCCCGAGAAATAACTCTACCCCAAGAACTGGGTCTCCTGAGAGAGATTCATGCTGGGAGGGGGAGCCCACCCAATGTAAACGTGTATCACAGCCCTACCAACGCAGCATGTCTTCCAAGGCGGGTAACTCACTGTAACTGCCCTTGATTCACCTCATATTACCCCAGCTTTACACCAGTCTAAATTCCATTGAAGTTAATAGCAGCCAGACCAGTTTAAAACTGGAGTAAATCAGAGGTGAATCAGGCCTGAGAGCACTACACTGAGCTCTTACGCAGCACGCTGCAGCCATTAGCCTCAAACCACTTCAGGGGTGAGGCAGGACCATTCCCCCTGAGGGCGTACGTGAGATTTCAGGGCGTGCGTTTTGCCAGGCTGCCCGTCCAATGCCTGCCTGAGTTTGCTGCTCTCTCTGATCCTCAGCAACTGGAACCAAGGGGAGCCCAACAACTTTGGCAGGGGCGAGGACTGCGTGCTGATGCTCAAAGATGGGAAGTGGAACGATGCTCCGTGTGGGATGAACGGGGACGGCTGGATCTGTAAAAAGAAATGGGCTTGTTAACTGTGCGTGGGAGCAAGCACAAGACGGGCAGCACACTGTAACCACAGAACTGCAACCCTTCCCTGGGGCCCCTTCCATGCAACGTCTGCCAGCTCTTTACAAACTTCAGTGCTTTAAACCTCCCAGACCTCACACCTTCCAGTCTTAGGGGCCAGGTGCTATCACCCCTACTTTACAGAGGGGGAAACTGAGGCACAAAGACTTCATCTGATTCACTGCTGTGAGTTGGGTAAGTCTGGATTAGTACCTGGGAGTCCTCATGCATGTTAGGTGCTCTTACTAGAGTGCAAACCCTCACACAGCTGGGTACAGGAGTCCTGACATCTCCTCTAATCACTAAACAACCCTCCCCTCCAAGAGCCAGGGATAGAATCCAGGCATCCTGACCCCCTCCCCCACCTATGAGCCCTGGACCCCATTGCACTCCCAGCGCTAGGAATAGAGCCCCGGCCTCCTGAATTCCAGCCCCTGCTCTATTAGACAAACCTGCCTCCTCCACAACCTAACAATTTATTTGGTGGAAAACCCAGCTGGTCCTTGAGCTATATTAATGCCCTCTCATCAGTTATGGGTAAAGGAGACAGGCTCCTTACTGCACAAGGAATCAAATTTTAGAAGCCGCCAGTCAATCCCATCCATATGATACAGATCTGGTCATTTCTCTGTAGTAAAGAATACGAGCAAATTTTCTTCCCCTGCAGCTTGGCTAAAACTAACATGTGTATCTCGACTCAGCCGTCTGTGGTGCGCTGCTCAAGGAGAGAACTAAACAAGCAGTGTGAGAAATCAAAGGGGGTTCATTCTGTAAATTAGCCAGGCGTGAAGAGGAAAAGGGGCAGGTCTTGGCCCCAAATTCTCAAAGGCAGGTAGGCAGCTTCCTGCTCAGCTTGAGCCCACATTTCCCACCTCCCAGGTGGGTGCCCTAAATACCCCACTAAGGGGTATTCCGGGTGGGTTTTGTTGTGGCCGTGGCATGCGAACAGAAGTCAGGTAAAAAGAAACAATCCTCTCTGCAAAGTTGCACCGTCCCGTCACTTTATTTCTTCGACTCCAGAACACCACCCCAGAACCAAAACGAGAGAGACAAAGCAGGCTGCTCTGAAAGGCCGAGGGGTGCGAGTCGTCCCATCTTGCTCTAGGCTGCCTGGCTGCTGCAAGGCCCAGGTAGCACGCTTCCCTACAGCTCTGCTGCGTGCAGGTAGGACCCGGAAAACCCCCCTGAAATGTAGAGTGACCACCTAGAATTGTAACATGATTTTTAGTGCAGCGCTGGTCTCTGCAGCGTCTGTTGGAGTTGTCCCATGCTGTATAAATAACTAAATGAAGCAGGGACTCGACCCTGGCTCTCCACATGCCAAGTGTGTTTCCAATCACTAGAGGGAAGGGGGGGATGCACTCACCCCATCTGTCTCTTGTGCAGGATAGGCAGGCTCGGACCATGCTTCCAGGATGCGCCCTAAGTGGCAGAATAAGGGCAGGGGGCAGTGGCTAGTCTGAGCCCTTAGGGGACTCCAGGATTTAGGGAGGAGTGAGATCTCTGAACAACTTAACAGCTGTAGGGCAGGATCAGTGCTCAGCCAGGGGTGTGATTGCCAGCCAGCAGAAGCGTGGGCACCCCTGGGGTAGGTGGCAGCTACCAGCTGTTCTGAGGATGTTAGTGGTACCTAAATACCTTTGAGGATCTGGGCCTCAGTGACTTGCCCAAGCTCACACCAGAAGTCAGTGAAAGAGCAGGGAACTGAACCCAGGAGTCCTGACTCCAAGGCCAGCACCCGAACTGCTCAGCCATAGCTCATGTTCTTCTGGATAATCCACATCGCCCAGGAGGCCTCGAAGCTTCAACCTGGACTTGGCAGACATGTTTCCTGGGTAAGAGAGATTAACAAGACAATACGATCCCCAAGTGCTCATGGAACAGCCAGGACAAGGACTGACCATCCCAGCTCAAGCTTCTCTTTGCTGTTGTATCCCATTCCCCTCTCCTCCGGCTGTAGATTGTCTGTCTAGATTGCCTTTGGGACGGGGATCCCCTCACTTAGACCTTGGCTGCACAAGCATTTGCTGATTCTTGTCTAGTACAGCCAGGGCAAAGCTGCACTTAGCATCAGTTCAGCGCACCCTGCTTGAAACCAGGCTAACGTGTCCAAGCGCAGGCTGTGGCTTATCACCTGCACCCTGTCTACAGGAGGCGTTTGTATTGGTGTAGCTACCACAGGAGCCAAAACTGGGGTATAAGACGAGCTGATGGCAGAGGAAGTCCATTGAAGCTCAGTGCAATTACCCTTGATTTACCCAGGTGTGAGGGGAAAGCCCGGCCCCTTGTCTGTAAGGCACCTCGCATGCTATGGATTCTAGATAAATAAACAATCATCTCTATAGCAAGGTGAATAATTTCTGCCAGCCAATTGGGGGAATTTTGCCTATGGTCTGATGCCTGGCCTGGCGAGCAGGAGTTCAGTTTGATCTGAGCCATTCTGATTGGGACATGTAGCTCACGGGCTTTCGTTTCTTTCCCAGGGTTGGCTGTGTGCAACTCTTGGGGCTTGTCCACACTTCCAGCACTGGTGGAGCCATGCTTAAGGCTTAGGGTATGTCTACACGGCTGGTGGAGGATTGATTTTGTGGGTTTGATTGCGCCGCTGTAAGGACTTGCTCAAAGAACCCGGCAGTCGACTCTGTAACTCCACCCTGGCTAGTAGTGTAGTGCTGCGTTGGCACTAGGGCATTTAACTAAATGGAATTTTAATTTGTTAACCAGGTGATCTG
>ML676942.1:466-11828 GCA_007922155.1 Mesoclemmys tuberculata
TGCCCCTAGCGGTGACGGGGGGAACAGCCCATCTGTCAGTGGGAATGACGCCTGAACGCACGCTGCCCCTAGCGGTGAGGTAATAGAAATACCAGTAAAACATTAACACCCCCTGGTGCGAGCGGGCAGGTTTCAGGCCTTTCTGAAATTACAAACCTGGCAGCTGTGACCTTTAATGGCATGAGGGGCGATGGGCTCCAAGTGACTTTCCCTGGGAGCTGGGCAGTGACTCGCCCAGGCACTGTGGACAATCCCAGAGAGTGGCCTGACAAGCAGAGTCCCTGAGTCCCTCCTGTGGCCCCTGCTTCCCTCCTCTCATCCAGTGAGCACTGAGCAAACACCCAGAGCAACTCCTGCCACCACCACTGCCCTTAACAATCAATGTCTTCACCAGTCACATCCCAGCCCTGGCACGCTCAGAGCATGGACATCCAGTGGTGGGAGCTCGCTGCACACGATGTTCACGCCAGTGAGAGACTGTGATAGAAAATATTCATGGAAATACACTTTAAACTGTTAATGGCAATGATTTCCCCCCACTCCACATTCTAAAAGATCCTCTCATCCAATCACAGAACAGAAACCCTCCATGGGCCCCGTGGGACCCATCAGAACCTGCCCACACAGCTTGGATTGTTCTAAAACTTTACTTGCAAAATGACTTTGAACAGATAAAGCCAAGAAAATCATGTTGAGTCTGTGGGCAAGTCACACGCAGGGAAAGGAGCTGAATTTCCAGCATCCATTGTCCCTGCACAGTCTCAGCTTTGCTTGGGGCCCTTCTCCCTGGGTGTGGTTCTGGCTCTTCCTGCCTTTTATTCCCCCCTTAGCTCTGCTTAGGGGTAGAATATTGGCAGCATGTGACCTCCTGAAGAAAGAGAACCCATATGCCCACTGTGCAGATAGCGGTGTGGAATCGTTGTCAGGCTCTCTGCACAGGTACTATGGCGGAGAACAATCTGCAAGATGCATCTGAGGGAATGGATCAGAAGGAGACCCTGTTGGTCAGAAAGCATGGGATGCATTGTCCTAGGGATGGGGTTCCACAACCACCACTCCCAAGAGGAAGAGAAGAGTGATGGTGGTCAGGGACTCCCTCCTAAGGGGAACGGAATCATCCATCTGCCGTCCAGACTGGGAAACTAGAGAAGTGTGCTGCTTGCCTGGAGCTAGGATTCAGGATGTGACGGAAAGACTGCTGAGACTCCTCAAGCCCTCAGACCGCTACCCCTTCCTTCTTCTCCACATGGGCACCAATGACACTGCAAAGAATGACGTTGAGCAGATCACTGTGGACTATATGGTTCTGGGAAGAAGGATCATAGAATCATAGAATATTAGAGTTGGAAGGGACCTCAGGAGGTATCTAGTCCAACCCCCTGCTCAAAGCAGGACTAACCTCAGCTAAATCATACCAGCGAGGGTTTTGTCAAGTTGCAGCTTGAAAACCTCTAAAGAAGGAGATACCACCACCTCCCTAGGTAACTCATTCCAGTGCTTCACCACCCTCCTAGTGAAAAACTTTTTCCTAATGTCCAACCTAGACCTCCCCCACTGCAATTGGAGACCATTGCTCCTTGTTCTGTCATCTGCCACCACTGAAAACAGCCTAGCTCCATCCTCCCTGGAACCCCCTTTCAGGTAGTTAAAGGCTGCTATCAAATCCCCCTTGGAGGAACCTCAGAGGTGGTAAGTGGTGTGTGCTTGGGGCTGGAATTTGGAGTGTGCTAGGCTGGAATTTGTGTCTGTGCTTTGTATGCTGATTGGGTTTGCTATCATGCCTTGGAGGCTGGGGGAATTGCAGGGGTACAGCCATGAAATCAAAAGAAATTATATTGCAGAGTTGGTTTTAAAATAATTTTTTTTACTAAATGAATAATATTCATTCATAAAAGTGCATTCATTCATAAAGTCATGCTCATTCATAAACTGTGTTTATTCATAAAACTGCCACACTGTGCTCATTGAAAAAGCTGCTTGATAGATCCGCTTTCATTCTCTCACTATGAAACCCACCCTTCGGTATAAATATAGCTATCACTGATAAAGCTGCCTTTAAGTCACTTGCAGCTTATCCTTTTACTGTTTGTCACTGATAGAAATTGCTGTAAAAATTGTCTTTATAAAATTTTCTTTTAAGAGATTCATTTCCTTATTGCCACCAACTGAAGTACCATTCCTTCCAAGTATTTGTTCTTTAACATTATAACTAAAAGTAACACTTTG
The DNA here is from genome assembly GCA_007922155.1 of Mesoclemmys tuberculata. NCBI lineage: Eukaryota > Metazoa > Chordata > Testudines > Chelidae > Mesoclemmys > Mesoclemmys tuberculata. The sequence continues at coordinate 2,693 of ML676942.1, forward strand.
AATTGCTTGTTCTATAACATTGTAACCAAAGTCAGACATGACTCCAGATTGGAACTGAAACGCCATTTGGAAAAGTACACTCCATTTTGTGTTAACCAATCTAAGTCCCGCTGAGACTTCGTTTAGGCGTGTATAATTTCATTTAGTTGTGCGGGTGAGGTCTGGGTATAGTTGGTGTAAGGGGTCTATTAGCCCTTTACTGAAACTCAGGGGGTCTTTTTAGTTGGCATCTCTGGAGGAAGAAGGACCCTGAAACAGACACAGCCCCAGGACCAGTGGAGAGAGGCCAGCAAAGGTCAGCCTGATTGACAGGGAAAGAAAGCCAATGAGGGAGCCAGGATGGTGGGAGGCAGGATCCCACCTTCCGTGTGAGCTGGAGCTGCCTGCCTGTGCAGAGCTGGGCGGAGCTAAGGACAAAGCCAGTCGCTGGGAGGCCAGAAGGGAGCACAGAGAGCTGAGCTGAGCTGAGCTGGCCCCCAGCAGTGGAACCAGAGGGGCACCCCAGAGAGTTGAGCGGATCCCAGCTGAGCCAAGCAGAGCAGAGCTCAGCGCAGCTGCACTGAAGCAGAGCGAAGCAGGAGCTGGGGCTGGAGCTGTCTGGAGCCCGGTGTGGTGAGCAGCTGGGGAGAGCGAGGGGAACTCTGGAAGTTTGTGGCTACTGCCAGAGCAAGTGGCTGACTCTCTGCATCCCTGCAGCGCAGCCAGGGCCTGGACAGTGGACCTGCGACGTGTGACACAGACTGTGACCCCCTGACACCCAGAGACGCTGTGTGTGGTTCCCCCATGCAGGGGGCAGTGCTGGGTGTTTCCTTTCTCCTCTTTTCTTATTTTTATTTGATTTTTGATTGCTTTTTGTTTAATAAATTGTATTGTTTTGCACTCTGTGCAATGATCAGTGGGGCAGGGAAGCTCCCAATACAGAGTTAGTACCCGGAGTGGGGACACCCTAGCCCCTGCCCTAAGGGACCACGGCAAGATTGAGTGTTGAGCCCCAGGAATCCTGGGCCCAGCCTTGTCAGCGTTAGAGGGACCCCGCCACACAGGAGAGTGGGAGGGGAGCCCTCGAGGTCAGGTGGGCCTCTGGGTAAAGAGAGTGGGAGCAGGGACTCAGATCCTTTTGCTAGCCAACTCTACTGGGGTAGTGTATAAACATGGAAAGATAACCACAACAGCGGACCCATTCCACAGCTTACACGTAGAAAAGCTGAAGACAGTGACGGCCTCACAGCACCACTGCAGGGCCCGTGGAGTCTCTCTGCACTTCCACTGTGTCTGCAGGGGAGAGAAAACAGAACCTAAGGCCAATAAATCACTCGATTGTTGTCTGGACATCAGTGGCGACAGCTGCAGGGTCATTGCCCTGGCATAGATCACAAATCTCTCTCACTCCTGCAGCACCTCTGGGAGGGGACCATCTTGGTGAAGAAGTTCACAGTCTCTCTCGCTGCCCTTCGCTTTTTTGAATAAGGCCTCTCTGCCTCCTAGTCCCCACCGCAGTGCAATGTCCTCAAGACTCTGGACAGCCTAAGGGGGATGTAGAGGGGACGACTGTCCAGCTTCCCCAGATGCCCCCTGCTAACCTTTCTGACACCGTCAGCACCTCCCAGGCACAGCAACACTGCAAAGCTAGACTGGGAACACAATTCCCAACCCCCATTCTGTTATGCAGACACAAACACATGCAAGGCAATGTGCCACGCTTACTATGGGAGCACAATTGTATTAATGACTAATAATGAATACCTAACACACACAGGCACACGCACCCCAAAAGTTTTGCAGCTGCTTGTGTACAGTTTCCAGTGCTGATCGTAGCTTGAGTTCACAGCACGTTCACTGAGTTCACTGGCCAGGGAAGCTGGGCATGAGGAGCAGGGTCTGTCGGGTGTGCACTGATGCTCTTTGATGTTGCTAAGTAGAATGTTCCCCAAACCTTCCCATTTGCACCCAGCTTTTCATATGTTTTAGTTTTAAGGTGAGTCTCTGGATCCTGCTGTGTCACGCTGCCCCAGGGGTCAGTTCTGTGTGACCATTGATCACCAGTCAGTTAGAGACGTGACTTTCCTCTTGTAATGGGTCTTTGTTTCTTTTCTAGGGTGGATTCTTCTTGCTTTTTCAGGGTGTTGTCTGCTTTCTTCAGCCATCAAGGTGGTCCTGGCATTTGTTCTCCACCCCATCATCAGGCCAGGCTGTGGCTGGAGACTGGTTCCATCACCCAGACCTCATTCACACATCTAACTGAAATTATACACCTCTAAACGAAGTCCCACGGAAACTTAGACTAGTTAATACAAAATGGAGTGTACTTTTCAAAATGCAGTTTCAGTTCCAATCTGGAGTCACGTCCGACTTTGGTCAAGAACAAGCAATTCAAAAGTGTTACTTTTAGTTATAATGTTAAAGAACAAATACTTGGAAGGATACGGTACTTCTATGGGCGGCAATAAGGAAATGAATCACTTAAAAGATAAATTTATAAAGGCAATTTTATAACAATTTCTATCAGTGACAAACAGCAAAAGGATAAGCAGCAAGTGACTTAAAGACAGCTTTATCAGTGATAGCTATATTTATAGCTAAGGGTGGCTTTCATTCCAGGTGAAGGAAAGCAGCGCTATCAAGCAGCTTTTTCAATGAGCACAGTGTGGCAATTTTATGAATGAATACGGTTTATGAATAAGTGTGCCTTCATGAATGAATGTGGTTTTATGAATGAATATTATTAATTTAGTAAAACATTCATTTTAAAACCAATTCTAAGATAGAATTTCTTATGATTTAATTACTGTTTCCCTACAATTCCCCCGGCCTCCAAGGCATGATGGCAAACCAAATCAGCGTACACGGCACAGCCACAAATCCCAGCCTAGCCCCCTCCCCTAGCCACAAATCCCAGCCTAGCCCCCTCCCCTCCCCATCATCTCTGAGGTTCCCCCAAGGCTGGGAAGCATCTCAGGGAAGGAAAGGGAGAAATCCATAAAAAAAAAGTCACCGAGGCAGGATCCTCTGCAGCGTGACACTCCTCAGGGCCGACTCTCACTAGGGTAAGACTCCTTGACTCCAGCACCTCCTGGGACTGACCTCAAAGCCTTCAGCACCCCTGTTCCACACCAGGAGCTTCCTGCAGTGAGTCTGCCAGAATAGGACACCTGGGGAAAGCCTTATACACCTCCATAGAGAAGCGATGCACCCCCAACTTCCACAGTCAGCAGCGACTCTCAGCCAGGGGTGTAAAACAGAGGGTTTATGAGTGGTCCCGAACACAGCCTAGCAAAGTTCTTTGTTAGCGCAGAACCCAGAAAGTCACAGCTAAGTCTGTCTGTGTCAGACCCAGAGTGTTGAGCCCAGGCTCTCCCCCACAAGTCCCAAACAGGAGAGTGTCCTGCTTCCCACAGCCCAGAGCCCACCCTCAGTCACGCCCAGTTGTTCCTCCTCCATCCTTTGTTGAGTTTCCGGGCAAAACTGGTCACCTGGCCCCCACCTCTCCCTTTGTTCTCCAACTCGCTGTAGCTGGCTGGCTTCTTGCAGAGGTTGCCCCCACTCCCATGGGCCGTCAGTTGCTAAGTTACAAAATGTCCCGCCACTGTCGGGGTGCAGGCAGCTAGCCGGCAGCCACACCTGGTCCTCGAGGGGTCTCTGCACAGAACAATCACCTCGTCCCACCACCTGGTGAGTCGTGCAACACACAGGGCGAAGCGAGGCACATACACAATATTCACGCAAAACACTCAGAAAATCTCCCATTTTATCACCAAATCCCCTTTGGAACATGACCAATAACTGCTGGGGGGTTTTTCCTATTCCCCAGCCACAGCAGTGGCCAGACCCCCAAGGACAGGGCCTTTATCAGCGGCTGGGTGGCTGGCTAACCTGGGCTGGGGGGAAGGAAAACGTGGGATGAAACATTCACAGACCTGAGAGCAGCCTCCAAATAGTAAAGCCACAAAACCAACGGGCAGGAGGAAGCTGCACCTGAGCACAGAAAGGGGGGAAGAAATGAGCTCTCCAGAGAGATCCTTGCAGTGGCCAAAGGCAGCGTCGCAGGGCTAGGGACAGCATCGCCATGGCACAAGACGCTGGAGACAGACAGAGCTGCAGAGGCCACTCCTGGAGGCGACGGAGCCAGAACGCTCTGCTGCAGCCAGGCTGCTGCTAGACATCAGGCAACGCGGGCCCTCAGCCAGGACCAGCCACGTTCTGCAGCCCCTGGGCAATACGGGCCCTGGGAACACCAGCACCTCCTCCCTGCTGCACCCCAGCCGTGTCCCCAGGCACCGTTCCCGGCGCAGGCCCTAGCGCAGGGCAGCCGGCGCAGCTGCCTTTGGCAGCCCAGCTTTCCTGAGCATCGAGCGACCCTGGTAACATCCAGCCTGGCCACTCAGCGCGGGGAGACACAAGAAGAAGAAGAGGCAGGAGCCAGGTGTGGGCTCACCTGGGACTCGAAGCCACTCCCGTTTTGTTCTGCCCTCCACTGCCCTGTGTCCTCAGTTCTGGCTTCATTATTGTTCTATTAAAGGTTCGTGTGTTTGTTCTGTGGGTTGTTGTTTAATAATAAAACTATTAACAATTCATCCCTAAAGAGCCACCCACTGACTTGTTGGACTCTGTAAAAATCTAAAACAATTGATTAACCATTGATTAAAGCATCTATTAATCATTAATGAATCCCTTATAAACGATTCATAAATGGAAGCTTAGCAGAAACTGTGACCCAAGGAAAACATGTGGCCCACATAATAATGCAATGGGGCAGCCCCACACTACACTGGAACTCACCTGGCCAGGCTATTTACAGGATCTGTCACTATGAACTGTGGGTTTTCTGCTGGGTCTTCATCACCCGCTGCTGGGAGGAGTGAGGGAGAGACTTTCCTTGCCCCTAGTGCAGCAACAAGTCTTCTGGGGACAGGGACTTCCAGCCCGACAAGCAGCAGGGGAATAAAATGTGGTAAAAATAACAAAACAACTAAGGTTGGGGGCAGCCAGGCCCAGGAGGGGACAGCGGGTGTGAGAAACACCAGGAGAGTTCACAGCTTCTCTGCGGAGAGGATCTAGCCCCATCTGTGTGGTCTGCAGGCAGGGCCAGGATCTCAGGCTCACACTGCAGTTCCCGTCCAGGAGGCTGCCCAGAGGCCAAGGTGGGAATCTCTCGTCTCTCAGTATTTATCCAGGACCATTGAATCCCGCCGGTCTCTTCTGACACCTTCTCCCTTATTGATTGGTGGAGACGTTCCTGGTGTGAAATCCCCACGGGGACACGTTGCTCACCCTTGTAAGTTGCAGGAACACTTTGCTGATATTTTTTGCTGGCAGGTGAAACAGAGAAGTTCTGGAACTTCCCAAGCTGAATGTGACAGAGCCTGTGAAGATGAGTGTGGTGAGAGGTCGACAATCCAGGGTGGAAGGCAAGTGTCTGGTTTTTATCTGGAAAAACCCTGGGCTCTACATAATCAAGGGTGCAGCCGGATTCTCTCTGCATGTCTGACTTTTTCCTGTGTCTCTCACTGCCCCAACACCAGCCTTCCCCACCAGTCATTTCACATGCAGGATCTTGGGTAGAATGTTTCTGGAAAGTTTGGGGCAAAACAAACAAGACACGATGCAGAAATAATGGGTCAGACATTGAGCAGGACAGCACTTCTGGGACACTTTCCTGACATTATTTTTGGCTCATGTTGCCAAGCCTGAGTGTGCAACAGAAACACCAAAGGAATTCTACAGGAGGTTTTAAAATTGAACTGTGCCTTTTTTTCTGCTTAGTGGTTGGGGGAGTGTTCTTCCTGCTGGTCTGATAACGTAGGAATGGCAGGTTGAATCTTCGCTGGCTTTGCTGGAGAACTCGTGGGAAGGCTTCAGGAAGTTTTACTTTGAGCTAAACTCCTTCATTAAAGGGCTGGAGATGGTGAATCTTTTACAAACGTTTTATTTACTCAAAATGTTCATTAGCTGGGATGTTAAATAAGTGTTTGAAAATTCTGACTCTAAACCCTTCTTCCTCTTTTCTCTCCAGTGTAATTCACTAGCTCTCTGGTCACTACACAGGCCTTGTCCACCAAACATTGTCCTGCTTTAACTCTACTAGTGTAGTTACAACAGTGCAACTGCTTCTGTGGGTGCAGTTATAACGGGGCTTGTCCAGGTGGGAAAGTTACACCAGAGGAAGGTAAGGTGAGAATTGAAACCACTATAGCTACCCTGGTACCATTCCCCTGGTCGATCCTTTTATTCTACAATGAGTGTCTACGTGAGGAGTTATACCCATGTAACAAAAGCCATTTAACTATACCGGTGTAATTACTCCAGTATAGCTGATGAAATGTCCCCATGTAGAAAAGCCCCCCATATAAAGGTCGCTTGTACAGGTACAGCTATTCCCCCAGGGAAAGGAACTGAGATGTACCAGTGTGAGGGGTCTCTATGACAAGAGAGCTGTGTGTCTGCAGGGTTGCACTAATCTAACTCTTTCAGTAGAAAAATCACCCCTGAAATAGTTACACCAGTATAACAACTTCATCCAGACCAGGCCTAACTAAAGGTGCTTTTTATTTAACTGATTTAGAACAGTCCACACTTCAAAATTCAGTGGCACAGCGGCACCGGTGCAGCTGCGCCACTGTAGCACTTCCAGTGAAGACGCTCTAAGCTGACGGACGAGCGCTGTCCCGTTGGTTTAATGGCTACTGCCTCTCGCCGCGGTGGAGCTGTGTCAGTGGGAGAAGCTCTCCTGCAGACGTGGCGCTCTCTACACCCGCACTTAGGTCGGTGTAGCTGTGTTGCTCTGGGGTGTGTTACACTGAAGTAATTTTGCAGCATAGACCAGCGCTGAGTTAAACCCGTGCAAATCCCTCTGTCAGTCTTTGTTAAATTGGTTTGAGGGCCTCGTAGTGAGCTTAATTCAGTCTCAGTATTTGATGGCAGTGGGGAGAGGGGAGTGTTGCCAGCTCCCACGGCTCTATCATGGGTGTCCTGATATCTGGGGTTTATGTTAAAGTCCCAGTTCCTGGAACCTGTGATCACCTGAGACTCTCAGCTTAGTTTTGTTTGTAAATGAATGTTCCCAGCCCTCCTGGTTACACAGAAAAACTAAAAAATGTGACCCTAGCAGCTCAGAAACCAGACGGCAAACACCAAGTGCCTCAGACTTGCTGGGATTTGGCTATTTTCCAGATCTCAGGACTTGAGAGCCATCCCATGATTGCAGGGGCCTGGCTCGTGACGCTGAGTGCTGGGGCAGGGCCACGCTGGCTGCATGGCACAATCTGGGGCTGGCAGCGTTAGCCTGTCAAAACATTTGTGGCCAAACGAACCTGGAACAAGCGTATGCAGGTTCCTCTGGGCCAGCTGCAGCTGGGATGTGAGGGAGTGTGACGTGCCAGTTTCTCTGCAAACATTCAGTGCCCATTGGGAGAAGTGCTACGTACCCAAAGAATTCCCACCTCCCTGTGTCTGCGCATCGGGCTCCACCATTGTCCATGGGCAAAGAAATTCAAACAACCTGTGATGTCACTTTGGTCTTTTTACATGTAGTGCCTGCCTGGGATCACCAGGGTAGTGAAATGAGTCTGTGTTCTGCTAATTGAAGGGGTGGATAGAAAGGACACAGGCACCAGTAGAAAGAACAAGGTTGCTTTACTATCTCTTTCTAAATATTACAGAAAATGAAATGATATATATACATAACAGAATAAACTTATTATACTATAATTTTAAGCAGTAGAAGGAATAAGTAAGGTAATGCACTTGATCATTACTACATAAGAACAACTATAGTGATTAAGAGAGATACATCACCAATTGCCCTAATAATACATTACCATCATCCAGATCCACAGTCACTGGGGAGCCCCGGTTGCAGCGAGGATTTGGAGAGCCTGTCCCGGTAATTGGGAAGTCCTATGCGGTGCGTCTTCCTGTAGGTGAGGTCTCCAAATTCGCTACAAGTGGGTCCAGCTTTTATAGAGTGGAACAAGTATACGTCACTGTGTGCAGATCATCTGATGGATATCTGGTTCTCATGCAGGGGGCTGTGATGGGAACCTGGCCAGGGCTCCCATCCCAGACCCCGCACGTTCCTTTCTTATCTTTTTAGGGCTTCAATAGCAAACAGAAACTTCTTACAAAGGGAAAAACAGAAACTTCTTACTTTAGCAACAAGGGGAAAGACCCCTTTCATATGTTAAAACACTCTCACTCTATCAGCAGAGGGAAAGGATCCTTTCATGTGTTAAACATAGTAACCTATCATTATAAATTTATACATTTGGAGTGAACAAGCATATACAATAGTAACCTTTATGATACAAAGATTCACTGGCATAAACAAATGTGACTCCCACCACCCAGAGGCTGATCCAACTAGATACAGATAATCCTTTCATATCAGTCTGTCACACGGGTTCACTGTTTCTTGCAGATTCTTCTGAATTACATCAAAATCTGGGCTGTCTGCAGGCTGCATTAAGGAAGACATTTCAGTGTTATAACATCCATCTGCACATCGGGATCTACCATTGTCCATGGGCAAGGAAATTCAAACAACCTGTGATGTCACTTTGGTCTTTTTAAATGTAGCTCCTGCCTGTGATCACCGGGGTAATGAAATGTGTCCATTACATGGGTTCACTGTTTCTTGCAGATTCTTCTGAATTACATCAAACTCTGGGCTGTCTGCAAGCTGCATTAAGGAAGACATTTCAGTGTTATAACATCCAGAGGGCAGGTAAAGGGGGCTGCAGCAGACATTCTTTTGTTTTAAATATATTTAATATTTCAGAAACTTTAACTTCCCCTCCTTGATACCCCTTGGATGTTTTAGATTTTACGCTATCTTTGTGCTGTTACATTTCTTGTCCCCAGTAATTATGACTTTACACAATTACAATTTTATAGGTGACCCGGTTAATTTAAATGAAACGTGATCTCCATTTATCACATCTGCACAGATTTTTCAGAATCAGCCAAAACGGCTTCTCTGTGCTGAGGCAGGGAAAGTGAAACTGACCCGCAGTGACTGTTCCCCGCAGGGCTAAGGAGCCATGGCTGCTGCTGGGAGCTTCCAGGACGAAGTGACTTGCTCCATCTGCCTGGAGTATTTCACAGAGCCGGTGACGATTGAGTGTGGGCACAACTTCTGCCG
>VOCS01054926.1:0-11121 GCA_007922155.1 Mesoclemmys tuberculata
TACAGAACAAGACGAAGACAAAATGGTTCCTGTGGTTTGATCTTATAGACCCTCTGTTACTGGCCATGTGGCTTGTGGAACTTTACTGGAACCAAAATGAAGTCCATAGTCACATGGGCCAATCCTGGTAACTCTTCAGGTATGCCTTTAGTTTCTTCCCGGGCCTCTGGCTTCTGATAAGGCCTTGATTGGGCTATTAAGCAAGCTATTGTCCTGCCGCCTCTCTGTCTGGGGTGTGTCTTCCACAGCACAGTTTGAAATACAGGGATATCAAAGATCTCCATAACTTTCCTTATACATATTACCCATGAACACAAATATTATCATCTTATTCAGCATATTATAACCTTTCTAACAGTACCTGACATGGTATGTCTCACATGAATCACTATGTTTTTGACATATTAATGTCTAATTGCACAAATGCCCCCCCCTCCTAATGCAGCCCGCGTGACACTGTCATTTACTAACACTGAGAAAACATAGTTACTTACCAGTAACTGTTGTTCTTCGAGATGTGTTGCTCATATCCATTCCACTTAGGTGTGTGCGCGCCCTCGTGCACGGCCAATCGGAGAACTTTTACTAGCAGTCCCTGCAGGGGCCGGCTCCAGCGCCCCCTGGAGTCCCGCCATCATGCGGCGGTACATATAGCGCTGCCGGCCCCTCCCCTCCTCAGTCCCTTCTTTCTGCCGACTCCGACAGCGGGGACGGAGGGTGGGTGTGGAATGGATCTGAGCAACACATCTCGAAGAACAACAGTTACTGGTAAGTAACTATGTTTTCTCCTTCGAGTGGTTGCTCATATGCATTCCACTTAGGTGATTAACAAGCCATACCTGGAGGTGGGTAGGAGTCAACGGCTAGCTGCCCTCAGCACGGCCCTGCCGAACTTGAGCCCTCCCTCGTCTGCCGGCGTAGTGCAACATGAAAGTGTGCACTGGCGACCCGGCGGTGGCTTTGCAGATGTTGTGCAAAGGTGCCCACCATGGGTTTGGCCCGGGCACTGGTTGAGGGCACTGTGATGACCTCTGAAGGTGGTGCTTCTCAGCAGCACAGAGCAGCACTTGATGCATGGGGTAGTCCGCGGGGAGACATGCTGGTGACCCTTCCACCTGGATTACCGCTGTAACCAGAGGTTCGCTTCCTGGGACAGCTATGTAAGCCCCACGTAAAGGGATGGGGCTCATTACATTTCAGCGAATGTGAACTCCTCACCTCCTCCCCGCCATGTGATTTGGAAAACATGGGGAGGAAATTTATCTTGAGTACAACGTAAGATAGGAACCCATCTTGGGTAGAGAAGCCAGATGTTGGCGAAGTTGGACCTTGTCCTTATAGACTACTGTGTAAGGAGGCTCCAAGGTCTCGGCCTTAGCGTTGGAGAAGCTTCTTGACGAAGTGGTAGCCACCGGGGGGTGGGGGGGGGCTACCTTCTGTGAAAGCATGAACCGGGGCATAGAGACGTGAGTTCAAAAAAGGGGGCCCCCGAGTATGTCGAGAAGGCCAGGTCGAGATCCCGACGAGGCACCGGGTCACGTGCCTGCAGATAAAACTCACTGCCCTGTAGAGGCAAGTAGCTGATATGGGGGAGCCAGAACAGAGACACCCCTTCGAGTGGCTGAAGGGAGGCCAAGACGCGCGACCCATGAATCTCCAATGAGGCCAGGTGCAGCAGATACCCAGGTCCTGGGGGAGTTACCTGTCGGGGCGACCGGAAGGTCCAGCATCATGCTGAACCAGTCCCGTGTTGATTAGGCTGGGGCAATCAGTAAGACGTCCGCCCCGACTTACCTTACCTGCACAGCCGGACACCGGGTCAGGTCAGAGTGGGAGGAGACGCGTACCTGGGCATACCCGTTTAGTTGATGAGGGGTGTTTGGAATCAACCCAGTCTCGCTATCCCGGGGCGAGCAGAACCTTGGGCACTGTGTGTCCCAGACCAATGCAACAAGGCCCAGTTGGAAAATACCCCACTTGGGGGGAAATACAGGCATGACCTACGGATGTCAGGGCCCGTCGCAGTGGGGAAAGAAAACCTTCTGAGGCAATCCACCTTGTCGCTCCTGTCCCCTGGGAGGTGAGAGGCAGTTAAGGGGGGATCATGCCTCGCTGTGAGAACCAGCGGACGGGGGGCTTTCTTGCAGAGGATTGGGGAGTGTGCCCCCTTCTCCTTTGCGCTGATGTTCCGGCGCCTGTACCTTGACCGACGGAACCAGTCCCTGAAGAGGACGCCACGAAAGACCTTCACCAGTGCAGGGAGGCTTGCACGGGTAGGGAATCTATTGGGTGGCTGTTTGGTGCCTATATCGAGGCCACCTACCCTTGAAGCAATCTGAGTCTCTGGCGGACCAGTGTTGCTACACATGAGCGAGCCACCATGGGACCTAATAACTCCAGGCAGTGTCCTAGATGCTGACGTGGACATTGCTGCAGCTGGAAGACGGTATGGACCATAGCCTCGAAATTCGGCTGGGGCGGGAAGGCTCTGGCCTGGGAAGCGCTCGCCAATGAGTAATGCAGCCTGCTGCACGTGGGGCAGGAGCAAGAGCGGGGCCCCCGGTCTCCCACACTCAGGACCAGGATGTATCCCAGGTCATCAAGACAACTCGGCAAGGGAATATCTGCATACGCTATCTCCCAGGTGGGCAGCCACCACGACTCCGCGTTTGCTGGTCACAGGTAGGTATGGACCAGGAGCAGCCAGAAGCCCCCAATCTTGTCCCTGTGTGTAAAGAGTCAGGAGGCCTTGGCAAGTAGAGCCTCAGAGAACCAAGTACGGTCCCGAAGCCCCTCAGACCCTGGAGCTTCACAGTGGTCCGACCAGAAAGGAAGACCAACCCATTGTAGGGGAAGCCCTGAATGATCGCTGCCTCTTGTCGGACAGGCTCAAGGATTGCAGCCAGGAACGCCTCATCGTGGCAATGGTGGAGGCTATGATCTTAGCTGCTGAACCAGCAGCATTTCTGAGCATCTAGGGTGCTGCCCCAGCACCACGAATCTCCCATCCAGGACAGTGGTGAAGCCTGTGCCCTGGCCCCATGGCAGGGTCTTAGCAGGCCGCCTGAGGTCATTTTACAGTGAAATCTGTACCCACCCCAGAGGGCTGAATGTTGGCCAACCTGACCTACAGGGGTGTCGCGGACAATGAGCCGGGACACAGCACCCTGAATCCAAGGGCCGGGTCTTGAGTAATCAATAGTCCGGGCCTTTTGGCCAGGGGATAACACTTCCCCCTTGCCATCTTTGGCGTAGAGGTGACGAATGGGGGGAGGTGTTCCAAGGGCCTCATCACCTCAAGAGTCCAATCGTGGACCCGTCCACCCACACTGGAGCTGCCACCGCCAGCCCAGTGAAGCAGGCAACCTTAGCCTCCAGCGGGAGGTCACCTTCCTGAGCAGCTCCCAGTGCGCCTGAAACCTTCTGGTGGCGCCACGCAATCCCAGAAGACTGCCCCTCCTGGGCAGGCGGAAGGGGACTGCCACAGCACATCCCGCGGGTGCTCACACCAAAGGAGTGTGCCACAGTGGGTCTCTCCATGGGATCTGACTCCCTATCCAAGGGGCAGAGACTCTGCCCTGACCTGTGCCAGGAGTGTGGACCGCACCCCCGCTGCACGAGACGGGCAGCCCCAGTCCCAACTGGATGGCCATGGGGGCCCACAAGGCTGCCATTGCCTCTGGGGCCAATGCAGGCCGACTGTGCCCCCCTCTGTGGGATCCCGAGCCACCCCACCTGTGGCCCCTGGCTGTCCCGCATCACGGGTGCCGCACCTTGCCAGGGGCTGTTCCCCCGCCTCCCACGGCGTGGAGGACAACAAGAACTGCCTCCCCCGCCCCAAGTGGTGCGGATGGGAGATTTTTTTTTTTTTTTTTTTTTTGGGGGAGCTCCTGGCACTGGCGTGCTGCCTTGGCACCGAGGGCTCCGCAGTCCCGCTCACCGCCTGGTGATCGGGTCCAGCTCCGCCCCAATCCCCGCAGTGCTGAGCCTGCCACGAGCACCCTTTGGCTGTGGTCTCTGCCTAGCAACCGGGGTCCCCACCCCCTCTTGTGCGGGTGGACCCCACGTTGCTGAGGCGGGACCCCCCCAGCGCCCCCAGGCCCCACGCCCGCCCCAGAGCGGGGTGGGGGTGGGGGTGGGGGCAGATGCTTCTGCACTGAGCCCTGCAGAGGCACAGGCATCTCCTGCCTCTGTGTGGGTTTTTTTTTTTTTTTTTTTTTTTCTCTCTCTCTCTCTCTCTCTCCAGCTGTTGCCGCTGCCGGCTTCTCTCCTCACTCCGCGCTGTCACTGGGCAGCGGGAGGAGGAGACTCGCAGCCCCGCCTTCGGCGGAGCGGCACCGGGACCCGCGCCCGCCTGGAGGGCGGGGGAAGGAGGGAGGGGAGAGACACCCGACCCCTCCGCAGCACCAGGTCTGCCCCGCACTCAGAGAGGGGTGGACCCCTCAGCCCCGAGCGCTGCGGCGGCTCCTGCCCGATGCTGCCTCCTGGTGCGGGGAAGGGGACCCCGCAGTGCAGACCCCAGTGGGACGGCAACGGGTCCGGCGCTGTGCCCCAAAGTGGAGGCAGCCCCCCCTGGGACTGAGAGCTCTGGCGGCACCGGGTGCCGCCCCGCAGTGCCAGGGGGGAACCCCAGAGCATCGCCTCTGGTGCAACGGCACCAGGACCATGCCGGGTCTCGGTGCCGGGGGGGTGACCCTCCGAGACCTCTAGCGGCACCGCGTCCCGCGCCCTGCCCCGGAGCGGGGGAGGGGGGGCACCTCAGCAGGAGCCCAGCTGCGGCGCCGGGTCTCGGTGCCTGAGGAGGGGCGGCCCTCGAGAAGGGGCGGACCCTCCGGTGCCGAGACTAACAGCGGCACCGGGTCTCGTGCTGCGCCTTGGAGCGGGGGCGCCTCGGTGCGGGGAGAGAAGGGGGGCACGGCACCGAGTCCTGCCGGCACCGACCCTTCGGTGCCGAGAGCAGCAACGGCACCGGGTCTCGGGCTGCGCCTCGGTGCCGGGGAAGGCCGTTTCCACGGTGACCGGGAGTCCCCCGGTGGCTGAGTCCTCTCCTCGGTGCCGAGCACTTTCCCTCGGCTCCGGGTGCCCCACAGCAACCGAGGTCCTGCTGGCGACCACTCGGTGCCGGGTCTGTCCTGGGGGAGCGTCCTGCTCACCCCGATGCCGTCCAGCGGGAGATCGCTTCCCCATACCGGGGGTCTCCACCGCTCTTCGGGGGGGGACCCAACGAGGGCTTCCCCCTGGGCACCAGCCCCTTCTCCCTCAGTGGAAGGAGGGGAAGGGGGGCGGAGGGGGCGTAAGCAGGCCGACAAGGCTCTGCTGCCACAAACCTCCGGTGCCGACGGCACTGGCAGGGGCGCTCTCCCACTCCCAGGAGTCGGGATTGGCACCCTGCTCGGGGATGCAGGCTCCGGAGAGGGCTCGACGGGCAGTGGCTGGTGCATCCCCGCCCTCGACCCTGCCCGTCCCACGGTGCAGGGGAGTGACCGCGCTCCACGCGCTGCGCCGACGGTGCTGGCAGGGGCGCTCTCCCACTCCAGCAGTCAGGATTGGCACCCTGCACGGGGGTGCAGGCTCTGGAGAGGGCTTGACGGGCTGTGGCCGGTGCATCCCTGCCCTGGAACCTGCCCGTGCCCACGGTGCAGGGGAGTGTCTGCGCTCCAAGCGCTGCCTTCCCTCTTCGGCACCAGGAGTGCTGCTCGGTGCCGAGTCAGCCTGGCACCGGCAGGGAACAGCTGGACGGTGCCGCTTCCCCTCCCCCCCCACGCTCCCGATGTGGGGGGAGGGGGAAGGGTGTGTCCCAAACCCAGGTGGCCGGGACATGCAGACTCCATTAAAGAAGCCCCAGCCTCACTGCCTTCCCTTTTGAGTCTGGGGCTTGAGGACTTACAAATATGCACCGGTCTCCGCAGTGCTGTTCCCCCAGGCACTTTAACCAACGGCCCTGGGGGTCGCTGATGGAAAAACCCTTCCCGCAGCAGTACAGGGTTTGAACCCAGCGAGCCCGGCATAGCCGGGTCGCCTAGAGCCCGAGGGCTCTCCTAACTAACTAAAACCTTAACTAACTATAACTAACTCAGTTCAGGGGAACTGCTAACTAACTACTCACTTTTACAGGGAAGAAAAAAACCTGTGGAGAGCAGGGGTTGTTCTCAACCGGCCCTCATGGGCGGAAAGAAGGAACTGAGGAGGGGAGGGGCCGGCAGCGCTATATGTACCGCCGCATGATGGCGGGACTCCAGGGGGTGCTGGAGCCGGCCCCTGCAGGGACTGCTAGTAAAAGTTCTCCGATTGGCCGTGCACGAGGGCGCGCACACACCTAAGTGGAATGCATATGAGCAACCACTCGAAGGAGAACAGTCTAGCTCCATCCTCCCTGGAATCCCCGTTTTAGGTAGTTAAAGGCTGCCATCAAATCCCCCCTCATTCTTCTCTTCTGCAGACTAAGCAAACCTAGTTCCCTCAGCCTCTCCTCATAAGTCTTGTGCTCCAGCCCCCTAATCATTTTTGTTGCCCTCTGCTGGACTCTCTCCAATTTATCCACATCCTTTCTATAGCGGGGTGGGGCGGGGAGGGGAAGACTGGACACAATACTCCAAATATGACCTCACCGGTGCCAAATAGAGGGGAATAATCACTTCTCTCAATCTGCTGGCAATACTCCTACTAATGCAGCCCAATATGCCATTAACCTGCTTGGTAATAAGGGAACACTGTTGACGCATATCCAGTTTCTTGTCCACTGGAATCTCCAAGTCCTTTTCTGCGGAACTGCTGCCTAGCCAGTTGGTCCAAAGTCTGTAGCAGTGCATGGGATTTTTTCTGGCGTAAGTGCAGGACTCTGCACTTGTCCTTGGTGAACCACCTCAGATTTTTTTTGGCCCAATGCTCCACTTTATCTAGGTCATGCTGTATATCTTACCTCTACCCTCCAGTGTATTGACCACTCCCCCCAGCTTAGTGTCATCTGCAGATTTGCTGAGGGTGCAATTCATCCAATCATCCAGATCATTAATGAAAATGTTGAACAAAACTGGCTCCAACACCAACCCCAGGGGCACTCCGCTTGTTACCTACTGTGAGCTGGACATTGAGCCATTGATCACTACCCCTTGAGCCTGATGATCTAGCCAGTTCAGTCTCAACTTAAGTGCCCAGGCTCCTTATACAATGCATGGAGTAGGCACCTAAGAATGGAGTTCACAGAAACCAGCACACTGAGTGGGGAGCTGTCTTAAGCTCCTCCCTTCAAGAGAGTTACATGCTTATCTCTGCTTGGGGATTTATAGCTGCGAATCTGCTCCTGGAGTTTGGGCTGACCTGATATAGATGCTTTTCTCACAAAGCAGACATCCTCCTACCCCATTATAGCTAGAGCAGCTAGGTATTCAGCCTAGAAGTAGGGGATCTGTTTCAAGGCACCTCCTCCACTTGATCTGGAACAGGAACATGCATTTGAGTCTTCCATATCCCATGTGAGTGCCCTAACCACCAGCTATATTCTCTCTCTGGCCCAATTAATATTTATACAAAGTGAAACAGAGGGAGACCTCCCAGTGAATACCCCACAGCCTGGGTGTTAGGGTAATCAACAGAGACGTGGGAGACCCCAGCTCAAGTTTCTGCTCCAAATCAAGCATAGTGGGGATTTGAAAACAGGTCTACTGACTCCCAGCTGAGTGCTCTAACCATTGAGCTAATGGGTATTCTAACTAACACACACGCACACTACAATCTGGATGGGTCCATCCGTCTTTTGTGGGAAGTGGGAGCTGGTAAATATGCTGACTCACTGGATCCAGCCCTGCAGCTGAAAAGTGGGCAAGACCTAGTTTATGAATCATACTGGGTCTTGGGCATGAAATAGGGCAGTGGTTCTCAACTAGGGGTACGCATACCCCTAGGGTTATGCAGAGGTCTTTCAGGGGTGTATCAACTCATGTAGATATTTGCACAGTTTTACAAGCTACATAAAAAGCACTAGCAAAGTCAGTACAAACTAAAATTTCATAGAGACACTGACTTGTTTATATTGTTTTATATACTATACACTGAAATGTAAGTACAATATTGATATTCCAATTAATTTTATAATTATACGGTAAAAATGAGAAAGTAAGCAATTTTTCAGTAATAGTGTGCTGACGCGTCTGTATTTTTGTCTGATTTTGTAAGCAAATAGTTTTTAAGTGAGGTGAAACTTGGTGTATGCAAGACAAATTGGATTCCGGAAAGGGGTACAGTAGTCTGGAAAGATGGAGAGCCAATGAGCTAAGGGATCAAGCAGCTTGGCTGGGTCAGGATTTAAGTGGTTTAGCACATACTCTCTTGTGGGTGTTTAGGCCCTCTTACAGGGTTAGGCTGCAGCTGAGTGGGAGTTCTGAGGATCATCATGGCACCTAAATATTGGACTTAGGTGCCTAAATCCCTTTGTTGCTCTAGCCCAATTCATCTTTGCTCCTGTCTGCTGAAACACAAATTGTAGTGTTTGCTGCAGCTCTTCCATGCACACAGCCCATATATAATAAACACCCAAACCAGTATTTATTTTCTTTAAGGAGAAATGAGAAGCTTGTGCTACGGTAAGTAGTAAAAAAAAGAAAGAGAACAGTCTATAAATGCTAGATATTTCCAGCTAGTTACTAAGTCATTAAAATTCTGAATCATGCTGATAATGAAAAATATGCCCATAAAAACTGAACAACTTTGGGAGATGTTTCTCTAAAGAAGAGCTATGTAACACTTGATACTATTACATTAGAACCAAGGTGAGCAATCTTGAGTGTCATAAGTAAGTCATTTCATATACGAGACACTGAATGCCAACATTATTTCCAATACTCTTAGGTCACTATCATACCATTCCTTTATGTTGCCCTCTCATTTGATAAGGAGCTAGAAGGCAGCTCTTTGATAAGACAATTGAGCTTATCCATCTCATTATCTCTCATCCTTCTGTGACAAACCCATGAAGGGAGTACTATATTTCCTATCCCAAGACTGTCAGAACAGGAATCAGGCTCTGTACTATTTCACAGTAGGAAGCAGTTGCATGGATTGTTCTTATGTGTTTCAGTCTTTATGTTTTGCTTCACACACAAGTAGAGCAACAAAGAGCATCAAGACGTTCAAACTGCAATCTCGTCCTTTATGCTGGACCTGTCATTCTGCTTTGAAACTCAGACTTCTCAGATGATATGAACGAGGTAACCCAAAACTTACTAACTTGTACAAATATGAAGGAAAAGCATATACAAATTAAACAAAAACTTTTTTCAGATGCAAGATAAACAAAACAAATATTTATTTTAACATTATCCTTCCATATTTATGCAAACAGCTCTGAACACAAACACACCTGAATATTTCAGGCATTCCACACAATTATTCTATGTAGAAAGAACAAGGAAAATTAACATGCCAGAACAAAATCAGAGAAAAAAAACCCCCAAAACTTTCCTCTTTGAATACTGCTGTCTTCATAAAAAGTTTTCTATACAGCGCACCTGGAACACAAAAACTAGTGTCAAATTTAGATAATAAAACAGCTAAGTCCTCCTTATCCGGTAGACTTCTTAACTGCTACAAGGTACAGAAAAAACAGTCCATGCTACCTCATTAATACATTGTGCACTGGTGTAGATTCTCTCTGGTTTCACGAATTACTATAAAAGTAATCACAGGACAACATAGTACAATATATAAGACTATAAAGGCAAGAACGACTGGTTTAGTCACCCTAACAAATGAGTGAGGCAAACTAAGCAGCAAAGACGACTGTAGCAGGAAATGTGCCACTATGCACCAAAGAATTTGTGTGTCAAACAAACCAGATGTGCCATTTGCCCAGCAGTCATTCATCAATATATTACAAATTAATCTATTAGTAATTAGTCTCAAGTGTATTTACAATTTCACTACCATAACGATTTTGAAATGAATGTCTCATTCTAAGTGTTTAACAGAAAACGTATCATACTAGCAATGGGGGAAAAAGACTGCCTACAATATGGGAGTTGAGATTCCAGTGGAGGAAGCAGCTTGGTTCTTGCAGGTGCAACTTGTCACTACTGTTTGTACAGAGAATATAACAACATGGCCAGTCATCTGCAATTTCACCTGTTTCTTCAGTGATTATCTGGATAATAAGCAGGCTATGTAAGTCTCTCTTCCCTATGTATGCTGCTTGAACTTAGTTGCTTGTTCCAGTCCTCGTTGGCTCTCAAACTAGACCCTATACTTCAGGTCAGGTTTAAGCAAATAGACAAGGATTTGTTCTTCAGAGGACAAAGAGCTACTTTTTGGCAATGTGAGACCAGGCAGTATAGACTGTTCAACTAGCATCTGATCACAAGAATACACAGTTGTGTTGCAATGGATTTTGTTTCTATACTATATGCATTTTTGTTTACATGTTTATTTTATAACAGATAGTTAAATCATTTACATTACATTAGCACCTAAAAAGCCCCAAAAGGTATAAAAACTCTAGCTCTGGTCAGATGATTTTTAAACCAACAACTGAGCCCGTGGCTTAATAAATACTAGATTTTTAAAATCTTGTTTTTTCTAATTGCCTCAGCTGATGCTTCATGTTTACTGTACTTACATGTATCACTGATCTAAATCTGCTAATCCCATTTCTATCAGCTTCTTGTGAACTAAGTATCGTTCATCTTCATACAAAAACACAGTGTGCTCTGGAGATTGGGTCTGGAAATCAAAATTTTTCAGAAGTACAAGATTTTTATCAAGCAGAAAGAGTTGATTTAATGCTGTAATTATTATTCTACATTTATACTGTGGTGATGTCTAAAGGCATACCATACAAGTATAGAGAAAAATAGCAGTCCCTGTCCCAAACAGCTTACAATCTAAAAAGACTAGACATACCAGGTGGATGAGATAAACAAGTGGACAAGGTGGGGAAGACAGTTATAAAAATAAATGAATCATTAATCTAATCCCACAAGTAGAAAAAAAACAGCAATGATACTAAATTTTTTAAAAAAAGTAAACACCTTAGTTATCTGATCTGTTCATTTGAAAGTGAACAAAAAAACAACAAAAAAAAAACAATGCCTTATGAAAGGAGACTCAAAGAGCTTGGCTTGTTTAGCCTGG
>VOCS01054932.1:0-14771 GCA_007922155.1 Mesoclemmys tuberculata
TGGAGAGAAAGGAAGCGCCAGGGCTTGTGGGAAATGTAGTCTCTGGGAGTTCTGGCAATGCACAGGTAAGACAGTTTCCTTCACACCGCCCTGCGCTGCGAGCTGGGCATGGCAAGAGCTGGGGGTAGAGGGACAAGCTGGTTGGGGTCCAATCTTTCATTGCAGCAGCCTCTGTTGGTGAGAAAGAGGAGCTTTTGAACAACAAAGAAGTCATCTTCAGATCCGGAAAAGCTTGAGACTAACGCCCTGCCTGAGTTAGCATCCTGGTTTGAATAGGAAGCCTCACTCTGTGACTCTCACCCTTAACTACTGCCCTTGAAAGAATGAAACTGGAGAGGGGAATGCAGCCCAAAAGTATTCTGGCCAACAGGTCACCCTCTAGGGCTGCATGCAATGCCAAGCACAGGGGTAAGCGGAGGAATGATCCCTCTATGGTGGGTCACTTTCCTGACTCATACACTACTCTAGTGAGATTGGTTAGCAAAAGGAACTGAGTCCTTGCTCCCACCCACTTTACCTAGAAGCCCGCCTGACGGTGAGGACCCCTTATTCACTCTGCTATGTGGTGGAGTCCGCGAAACCCCAACAAGGCTGGGCCCACGATGCCTGGGGGCTCAATTGCCAGTCTTGTCACTTTCACTCAGGACAGGGGCTAGGGTGTCCCAGACCCATCATCATTGCATATGGTGCAAAGCAGTACAATTTATTAAACAGCAATCAACTGAGAAAACAAAGAAAAGATGAGAATGTTAAAGGAAAACGCCTAACACCTAGGCCTGGGGCCCAGGGGACACCACACACAGCATCTCTGGGATGTAATGGATATTTATTCTGTTTGTCACACATCCCAGGCCTCATGCCCAGGACCTGGTTGTGTTGCAGGGATGCCGAGAGTCAGAAACTTGCTTTGGCGGTGGCCACACGGCCCCAGGACCTACATGGCGGGGCCCTGTTGCAGAGTTAAGGTTGGCTGGTGGAACACCACTCCCTTGCAGAACCACCCTTTAAGCAAAACTCAAACATCCAAAACCAGGAAATGCAGTTAAGGTTGCCCCCATCAACTTAACCGAGTCGTCTTTCACCCATATCCCATTAACACAGACCTATTTTCTTTGCCAACACCCTGCTGGGTGAGATCTGCAACTTTTATAGTCCTTCAAACCAGAAATCCAACCTCATCTCGGACTGATGAGGGAATACACCTGGGCAAGCCAGACTGGGGTAGGGATTGGACATGGTCCTCGAGTGACAGCAGAGCAAGACCTCTGAC
Source organism: Mesoclemmys tuberculata (assembly GCA_007922155.1). NCBI lineage: Eukaryota > Metazoa > Chordata > Testudines > Chelidae > Mesoclemmys > Mesoclemmys tuberculata. The sequence continues at coordinate 1,271 of VOCS01054932.1, forward strand.
ACCTACTCAGATCAGCCCCACCTCATTGATGCCTCCTCATTCAGACACATTGCACAACCTCACCCCCCAAATCCTCCAAAGCCTGGATAGGGGAGCTTATTTTCCCTTGTGTAAGCGAGGGAATGGGCCTGCTATTGTGGGGAACTTCCCTGGCTTAAAAATTAACCCTGTGGAGTTGGCTAGCAAAAGGATGAGTCCTTGCTCCCGCTCCCTTTACCCAGAGGCCTCCCTGACCTCGAGGGCTCCCCTCCCACTCTCCTGTGTGATGGTATCCCTGTAACCCCAACAAGGCTGGGCCCAGGATTCCTGTGGCTAAACCGCCCAATCTTGCTATGGTTCCTTAGGGCAGAGGCTAGGGCAGGGCTCAACAAACCCAGGTGTCAGGGAGCCATGGCACCTAGATATTTAAGTCTGACATCTAGTTATTTTCCAGCAGGAGCAGCCACCGTGCTCCAGCCAGGGCGTCCAGGCACTGGGCCCATCTTGTGGGAAAGGAGTGGGGGGAAAGGGTGGGGCTGGGAGGAGAGAGTGGCTGCTGTGCTTCAGCCAGGGTGCCCTGCTGCTGGGCCACATTGTCTGGCTCCTTAAGTTTTGGGGTGGCTCCTAGCTCTGAAACAAATTTGTCGAGCCCTGGGCTAGGGTGTCCCCATTGTGGCACACTAACTCTGCACTGGGTGCTTCCCTGACCCACTAATCATTGCACACAATGCAAAGCAATACAATTTATTAAACAAACAGCAATCAAAAATAAAAAAAAATAAGAAAAGAGGAGAACGGTTACAGGAAACACCCAACACTGGCCCCTGGCCCAGGGGCCCCACATAAAGTGTCTGTGGGGTGTGAGGGACGCTCACAGTCTATGTCACATGTCACAGGCCCTTGCCCAGGCCTGGCTGCGCTGCAGAGATTCAGAGAGTCAGGACACTTGCTCTGGCAATGGCCACACGCCCCCTGGCTCTAGGGAGCAGGGCCCTTCTCCCCAGCACTGGCTGCCTGTCTTGGTCACAATCCCACTCTCAGTCTGGCCTGTGAGGCATCTGGGCTGAGGGCATCTCCCCATGCTGGGTCCCCCTCGCTCTTCCAACCTGCTCACCGCACCCAGCTCCACATGGCTCCAGCCCCAGCTCCTGCTCTGCTCAGTGCAGCTGCACTAGGCTCTGCTTAGCTCAGCTCTCTGGGATGCCCCTCTGGCTCTGCTGCTGTGGGTCAGGTCAGCACAGCTCAGCTCTCTGTGCTTATCTTCTGGCCTCCCGGCCACTGGTTGCTCTGTCCTTAACTCAGCCCTACTCTGTGCCCAGGCAGGCAGCTCCAGCTCACACAGAGGGTTGGACTCTTTCCACCCTCCTGGCTCCCTCATTGGACTGCCCATCCTGTCAATCAGGCTGACCTGAATTGGCCTTTCTCCACTGGCCCTGGGGGCTGGCCCTGTTTCACAGTCGTGCTTCTTCAAGAGATGCCAGCCAAAAAGACCCACTAAGTTTCAGTGAGGGGCTAATAAATCCCTTATACTTCTGATGGTCTGAGCTATCCCTCCCCACCTGGACACAGTTGGAGCAGAGACTGATGCTCCCTCCATTGTTTCCCTTTGGGAACCAATGTGCTCATTTAGAGGAGGATAACAAGGCTCAGATAGGGAGTGGCTGGACTCCCTCCAGATTCTCCACAGTTCCAGCACATGTTGCTTATTGAAAGAAGTGACTCCATATTCCACTTCTAAGTTTTATTAACTTGAACAAAGAAAATCAACACACATAACTAAGGATAAATGACTATCAACACTACTCAGCTAACTAAGGCTTAAACAGTACAGTTATAAGCTCAGGTCAAATCAGTATATCAATGAGTGAACAATGATGTTGTGTTGGAATCCAGTAATCAATTTAGTCAAACTGTCAGATTAATGTAGCAGAAAAGCAATTTACAAATCCTAGAACAGCAAACTAATGATGCTGGTGTATATTTAGCCATGGTTTCAGTATAATCAGAGATTTTCACCCAGGTAGGGTTATCCCGATTTAGCAAGCTGAGTATTTCAATACTGGAACACTCGATGATGAATAATTCATATGTGACATGTACAGTTCTTGAAATGGTGACTCATAGGTGGGGAGCAGGCATTCAGTGATTTCACAGGTCAGAGTTTTAAGGCCACACCCACACACCCACACCCACACCCCTAATATAATAGAAAGGCTGGGATGTCTCCAAGTTAGTTAAAAAAAGAAAAGACAATAGAAAAAGGAAGAACAAATTTCTAACATTATAAAGGGAGAGATCTCTGCAGCTCCCTCAGTTTTTGATTCACATGGATTAGGATCTGTAGCTGTATCAGAGGAACCAGGTAATGGAATACATGTCTCAGCACTTGGGGCTAACAGGTTTTTTCAGGTACAGGGTGGCCCGGGAAGGCTGGCATAAGCTATCCATGTTGCGCTTCATTCCCCAGAGGGGACCCTGGTAGTCAGTGTCCCTTCGATGGATTCCATGATGTAAGAATGGTCATGCTGAGTCAGACCAATGCTCCATTGACCTCAGTAGCCTGTCTGAGAGCAACCAATGCCAGATGTTTCAGAGGGAATGAACAGAACAGGCTTGTTGACCTGAAAGGTGAAGGGCTTCCACTTTTATTTTATTTTTGTCGATTCCAGCTTACTCCACCTTGCCACACCTCCTCCGAGGTCTGAACTACTCTTTCCATACAAATGTGTCCCAATCCCATTGAAGGCAGGTAGACTTTGGTCCAATGTCAGTTTGGAAAAACCCAGCTTAACCAAAAGGTTTCCTCTAACTATCTGCTATTGTAACAGCATGTAGTGCTGATATGAAAGGATTATCTGTATTTAGTTAGATCGGCCTCTGCGCGGTGGGAGTTACATTTGTTTATGCCAGTGAATTTTTATATCATAGGGGTTACTATTGCATATGCTTGTTTACTCCAAATATATAATGCTAGGTTACTATCATACATATTGAAAGAGCCTTTCCCTCTGCTGATAAAGTAAGAATGTTTCTATCTGCTAATGAAGCCCTAAAAAGATAAGGAAGGAACATGTAGGGTCTGGGACAGAGGCCCTGGCGAGACTCCCGTCACAAGCCCCTTGCATGAGAACCAGATATTCATCAGGTGTCCCGCACAGTCACGTATACTTGTTGTTTCACTCTATAAAAGCTGGACCCGCTTGTAGCGAATTTGGAGACCTCACCTACGAGTGGACGCACCGCGTAGGACTTCCCAATTGCCGGGACGGGCTCTCCAAATCCTCGCTTCAACCGGGGCGCCCCAGCGAGTGCGGATCTGGATGATGGTAATGTATTAGGGCAATTGCTGATGTATCTCTCTTAATCATTATAATTGATCTTACGTAATAATGATCAGGTGTATTACTTTATTTCCTATTGCTTAATATTATAGTATAATAAGTTTTTTCTGTCACTTACATATATATATTATTTTATTTTCTGTAATATCTAGAAAGAGATAGTAAAGCAACCTTATTCTTTCTACTGGTGTCTGTGTCCTTTCTGTCAACCTCGTCAATTAACATAACAAGTGCGGATGTGCAAACTCCAAAGATAACAAAAGCATAAGAAACATAAGGCCAGTTATAAAGGTTAAACAGCTGTGCTCTCGCAGCTGACCATCTCAAAAGAAAAGTGGGTCTCAGCACCCATAAAAGAACTGGCTGTAAAAACAAAACAAAGAGAAACAAACTGATAAACAGAAATGCTACCCTCATGCATCCATCACAATTTTAAATTTTGACATTTCTAGACAGATATGACGTCTTTGCTTTGCAAACAAGAAAACTGGGGAACTTTATGGGTGTTGCACTTTAACTGAGTAGATGGTTACACATCCTTTAAACAATTTTTCTCTTAACAGAAAATTGACTTTAAAGCTTATCAAAATAATTTACATTGGATAGAGAAATGATTACTCTGTAAACTCAGTGTATACTGGCTGTCTATTCTAATACATGCTATTTCCCTCACATTATCCTCCACCCTAATTCCTTTGGAGTGACGTTTTTCTTTTCAGGATTAGCCAACAGTTCCTATATGGTAGGAGGATGTCATGAGATAAGAAGAATAAAACTTTCAGTGTTACAATATAATTCAGGTTATCACATAATCAGTCCCTTTCTTACAATAATTACATTCATGTTTAATGTCATTTTCACAGTTAAGAACAAATTATTCAAAGATTACAAAATAAAATGCTCTTTGTCAGTTCTCTCTTTATTCCTGTTTCTACCCAGTGAGCTTCTTGTGAAGTTGCATTCTACAATAACCTGGGAGCCTTCCATTTCTGTGAGTTCACTTCTCCCTAAGTCTCCTCCCATAAGCGTTGGTGGAAGGGGTCTCAAGCTATGGGAGAAGGCTGCATCATGAGCAAAAACACCCGTCCTTCATCTTCACACTTACTAAACTTTCAAAGCAGTAGGAGGAAGAGAAATGATGTAAATGCATAAGACGCAAAAGCAAAACTAAGAGACCAATCTTCAGAATCTGGACTCAGCATTCATGTATCCTACAGTCTGAATTTGGAATCTGACACATTCATTCCCTCATTAGCTACCATCACTTGCACAGCATGGAAGTCCTTCTAGTCCAATAAGGCAGCTAGACTGAGACCCACAGGCATGGAATGACCTCTGATGGAATCAGCTCTTTCTCCCCATGCTTCAGGAAACTTTGGATCTAAATGGCAAAGGACAATTGATCCCCATTTAATCATGGCATTTTTTAGGACCATGATCAGTGCCATTGAACTAGGGAGCACCATTCTAAAAATAAATAGTTTATCTGGGTCAAAAGTCATCATAGCTTCCATCTCTGGGGTGAAAATCAGCCTCTGGTACCTCCAATTTTTACCCAAGTTCCTGTCAAATCCTTGACCTTAGTTGGAGTAATTTTACACTTCTCCTGAGCAGAATTCTTCACCAACCACACAAAATAACAGTGGTGACAGTGAGGTATAACTCCCCCAAATATGCCCATTTATTTCTTTAACCTTGTGGCACAGATTTAAGATACGGACTAAACACAGGTGTGGCTCAGATTCCCTGGAAGACACCAAAGGTCAGGTAGCTATTAAAAATTGGTAGCTTTCTGCAACTATATCACATTCAACACAGATGTCACTTTATACCAGTGTTTCCCAACCAGTGTGCCATGGCACACTGGTGTGCCGTCAGGCCTGAGCAGGTGTGCCACGGAATTTATTGAAAAACTACTTGAAGAGTTGAGTTGACTCATGAATATTCATGAGTTCATTTGGAGACTATATGGTGGTGTGCCTCAAAATAATTAAAAGGTATCAAGGTGTGCCATGTGTGACAGTGCCAGGCCAGATGGCTATGCAAGGGTGCTCCTATTGGAATCCGGGGTAGGTGAGTGGGCGCGAGCCCACCCACCACTAAAGGCTCCCCCCCAGCCTAGGGGCAGAGCCACTGGACCCGGGTCCACCTGATTACGGGGGACAAAAGATGAAAAAACAGGAAAGGGCATGGGGGTCACAGGTTTAGAAGAAGAGAGCCAGAAGAGGACACCGAGCAGAGAACCCCAGACAGCGCCCACTGCTTGTCGAAGCTGTCCAGGGAGCCAGCAGATGCCGCCCAGAGGAACTCTGCCCGGAGACATGAGTTTACAAGGGAATGGAAATAGGCCCCACAGGCGCAGGGAGCAGCCCCTGCCAACCTCCTCTCCCTGGTCTTGTAGATGGTTAGTTTGGCCAGGGCTAGAAGGAGGGTGGCGAGGAGGTCCCGCGACTTCGTGGGGCCACGGATGGGGTGTGAGTGGATGAACAGGTGTGGGGAGAAGTGCAGCCAGAACCTCAACAAGTGCAGCCCGGAAGAGGGGCTGCAACCTGGTGCACTCCAGGTACACATGAACCAGGGTCTCCCTCACGCCGCAGAAGGGGCAGGTGTCAGGGTGGGAGGTGAACCCGCGCCAAGTACACGCCCGTGCTCACGGCTCCATGAAGGAGCCGCAAACTGATGTCCCCGGCAGGCTGTGGGGTCAACGTGGAATACAGACTGGCCCACCGGGGATCCTCACCCTCCAAGGGTGGTAAGAGGTCCCGCCACTTGGTGTCCGGGCGGAACGCGAGGACGAGGAAATGAAGGGTGTGGAGCACGAGTGCATACAGGTGTTTCCTAGGCGCGGTCTGGAAGAGAACCGGCTGCAGATCGAGCAGCCAGCTTGGGGCATGAGGATGGGGGGGCCGAAGGGGTTCGTGGGGCCGAGGCCCGATGGTAAGCACTGGAGGGCCTGGGCTGAGGGGGGGGCAGGGAGCACCCTCCTGCAAGACCCGCTCGAGGTACATCAAAGCAGTAGGGGGCAAGACTGCCTTTATCTCCTGGAGTATGCGTCGGGGGGTTCGAGGGGTGGAGAGCCCCATACGCTGAGCCAGTGCAAGGGGGTCCATCCAGGCCCCCCGGGCATAGTCCAGGAGGTCTCCGACCCTGGTGACTCCTGCCAGGACCTACCGTCGTCGCACCGAGGGGGCCTCTGCCACCTCCACACGCAGCAGGGGGTTGTGTAGCAGGGGCTCCGCGAGGAGATCCTCCCCCTCGGTGACCGCAAGGGGCCTGGAGGCTGAGACGAGCCTCCAGGTCCGGAGGAGGTCCTGGTAGAAGACCGGCAGCTCGGAGAAGTCTCACGGAAGACCTCTCGGGTGGAGAAAAAAGAGCTGCCAGTCGTATCGGAGCTCTCGGAAGCAGCAGAGGAAGACTTGCGCCAAATGGCTCCACGCCAGACTACCTGCACCATAGAGGAATCTCTGCAGGGCCTGGAGGCGGAAGGTGTGGACCTGGCTGCGGATGCAGCACAGGCCCTGCCCGCCCTCCTCCAGGGGGAGACTCAGAATCCCTGCAGAGACCCAGTGCAGTCCTGGCCAAAAGAACTCCAGAACTGTCTTCTGGAGGTGGGCCAGGAAACTTGGGGTCGGGACCAGAATGTTGAGCCGGTGCCAGAGCATGGACAGGATGAGCTGGTTGATCACAAGTGCCCTCCCCCGGAGGGAGAGGCACCAGAGCAGTCCTGTCCATCTCCGCAGCCGCTCAGACACCCTGCCCTCCAAATCCTGCCAGTTCTTCGCTGGGGAGGGATGGGTGGCGGAGAAGTAAATGCCCAGATAGAGCAGCGGACCCACGCTCCACCGGATGGCTTGAAGCGCAGCTGGAAGAGAGCTCGCCTGCCACCCGGCCCCTACCATCAGGGCAGAGCTCTTGGCCCAGTTGACCCGGGCGGAGGAGGCTGCCGAGTAGACGGCCAGGCAGTCCTCCAGCCGCACCAGGTCGCCCGGGTCCTGGACCACGAGGAGCACGTCATCGGCGTACGCTGACAGCACCAGCCTCAGCTCTGGCTCATGGAGCACCAAGCCTGTCATCCTCCGGCGGAGGAGACAGAGAAAGGGCTCAATGGCCAGAGCGTACAGCTGGCCGGACAGTGGACAGCCCTGGCATACTCCGCGCCCGAAGCTGACCGGTTCGGTCAGGGTCCAGTTGAGCTTGACCAAGCACTCTGCGGAGGCGTACAGCACCTGGAGAAATCCCACAAAACAGGGTCCAAAGCCAAACGCCTGCATGGTGCCCAGGAGATACCTGTAGTCCATCCGGTCGAACGCTTTCTCCTGGTCCAGGGACAGGAGGGCGAACGACAGACCATCCCTACATCCAAGTTCTAAGAGGTCCCGGACCAGATACAGATTACTGAAGATGGTGCGGCCCGGGACGGTGTAGGTCTGGTCAGGGTGGACCACGTCCTGCAGCACGGACTTCAGCCGCAGCGAGACGGCCCTAGCCACTATTTTGCAGTCCGTGCCGAGGAGCGAGAGGGAACGCCAGTTCCGGAGGTCGCGGAGGTCCCCCTTCTTTGGCAGCAGGGTGAGCACGGCCCCGCCTGCACGACAGGGGGAGCACTCCACTAACCTCGGACTCGGCCCCGACGGTGACAAGGTACGGGCCGAGGATGTCCCAAGACGCGCGGTAGAACTCCACGGTCAGCCCGTCCATGCCCAGGGATTTATTGGTAGGCATGAGGCGGAGGGCTTCCGAGAACTCGGCCAGAGTGAGAGGTTTCTCCCGCCGGTCCCGGTCACCCGCGATGACCGCGGGGAGTTCGTTCCAGAGCACCCTACAGGCGGTGACGTCGGTCGGCTCTGGGGAGAAACGTCCGCGTAGAAGGCCCTGGCCCTTCCACGCATCTCCTCCGGGTCCGTGAGGGGGGTGCCGTCAGTAGCCAGGAGGCAGATGACATGCTTCCGGGCCCCCCTCCTTTTCTCCAGGGCGTAGAAGAAGCGGGAGCCACGATCCATCTCCCGAAGGAGATGGATGCGGGACTGGACAAAGGCACCTCGGGCTCGAAGGTCTTCGAGGGCTATAAGCTCCTCCCGCTTCTCCCGGCATGCTCCCCAGAGGGACAGATCATCGGGGCTGGTGGCCAGTCGCCTCTCCAGCTCCAAAACCTCCTGCTCCAGCTGCTCTATCACCACATCCCACCGCCGGCTGGCCTCCCGAGTGTAGTCACGGCAGAAGAGCCGGGCGCGCACCTTCCCCACATCCCACCATCGCCGCGCCGATGGAAAGGCGCCTCTCTGCCCCCGCCAGGCCAGCCAGAACTCCCGGAAGGATGCCACAAAGCCCACGTCCTCCAGCAGGCTGTTGTTAAAATGCAAGTAGGCCGGCCCTGGCCTCTCCGCAGTGAGAGAGGCCGTCACGGTCACCATATGGTGATCCAAGAATGGGGCCGGCCGGACGCTGGAGGAGTGGGCCCGTGCAAGGTGGTGCCTAGAGATGTAAATACGGCCCAACCGGGAGTGGCGCGACCGATCTTCCCCTGCCCGGACAAAGGTGAAGGTGACGACGTCGTCTGGGTGGTGGTCGCGCCAGACATCCACCAGGGAGTGATGGTCGACAATCTCCCTGAGGACATCCCTGGTGGCCGGGCTCTGCTTGATCCCCGTGCGGTCCCGCTCCTCAAGGATGGTGTTGAAATCCCCACCCAGGACCAGGCATTCTTGTGGATCCAGTGTGCCGAGGAAGGCAGCCGCCTACTGGAAGAACCACACCCACTCCGGGCTCGCGGTCGGGGCGTAGACGTTGACAAGATTCAATACCCAGCCCCTCCACACAGACCCGGAGGTGCAGCAGGCGGCCCGGCACAACCTCGGCAATCCCCAGCACCTCGGGCTGCAGGTCAGGGGAGAACAGGGTGGCCACTCCGCCCGCGTGGGCGAAGAGATGACTAAGGTGCACCCCGTCTCCCCACTCCAGCTGCCAGCTGGCCTCGGCGGCTGGGTCCGTGTGGGTCTCCTGCAGGAACGCTACAGAGTACCCCCCGTCCCGAAGGAAGGAGAGCACCTGGTTCCTGCGGAGACCCGTCCTGCAGCCCCTTGTGTTCAATGTGCAGATGGTAAAAGGCATTACAATGAGGACTGGGGTGGATCCTGGTGGGCAGGAGCGCTAGCGGTCCTCGTCGGGCTCCGCAGCAGCCCGTGGCTGGTGCCGTAGATCTTCAGGCCATCGCGAAAGCCGCAGGCCCATTGGTAGGCCGCTGCGCCCTGCCGCCCGGTCCCTTTCCCCTCCTTCATAGTGGCCCTCACGGCCCGGAGGACGCGGTGGAAGTCCCCCCAGCGCTTCAGAGCGAGCTGCACCCGATTCCGGGCACCAAGCGTGTCCTGGAGAAAGATGCGCAGCTCCTCACGCAGCGCCTCAGGGGGGTCGTCCTCCGGCTCGGCCCCCACAGCGGCCCTCTGGCCTATTGGGGCAGGGGCTGGGGGGGGAAGGCAGCAGCTGAGGGAAGACAGCAGCCCCGAGTGGGCTGGGAGTGCTAAAGACAAAAGCCACCTCCTGGGAGCTCTTCAGAGGGAAAGAGACAACCCCAGGGGCGGCAGATGTACAGACAGTGGGGTTGGGGGAAGAAGGTGCGGGGATTGTAGGGGTGAGGGCTGGGGAGGGGGTGAGAGTGGGGAAGGGATCAGGAGTTGGGGTAAGGGAGGGGTCGGGGGAAGGAGCGGGAAGGGGGTCAGGGTCAGACTTGGGGGTGGGGCCCTCAGCTAGAACGGTCGGGTCGGCATTGTGTGCAGCCTCTTGGCTGGGGCTGGAAGCTGAGGGGGTGGGTAATGTTGTCCTGGGAGGCCTGACTCTGGGGTCACAGCACCCCTGGTTTCAGGGCCCCATAAGGGGGCGGCTGAGCAGGCTTCGGGGGGAGGGAGGCCAGCTTGCCCACAACAAGGGGCGGGGTGTCCGGTGGCCCAAGGCTCGGCCTTTCGGCCCCCGCCAGCTCCTCGGGGGCTGTGGCGAAGGGCCCCACCTCCCCAGCATGGAGGGTAGAGAGATTGAGGGGGGCCTCAGTGGTGGGGGCAGGGGAGGCAACTGAGGACCAGGGGGAGGGGGAGAGGAGAAGCAGTTCAGGGATGTCCTGCCCTAGGCCCACCATACAGGGGGTGGGGTCGTCCTCCCCCGGGCAGGCCAGGGTTGACCCCAGGGAGTCAATCTCCTCCATTAAGGAGAGAAGAAAGCCCCCCCTGCCACCCCGAGGTCCTCTCCGGCACCAGCGGGGGGTTTGGGTGGCATTGGGGCTTGGGGGGCTCTGGACGAGGACTTCTCCAGTAGGGACTCCAGGGGGGCGATGGTGTTGCCCACGTCTGCCACCACGGCTTCCTTGGTCAGTGCCTCCCGCTGGGCAGGCCCGGCCCCAGGAGCCCCCCTCCGCTTGGCCTTATGAGCGCTCTCACTCCCCTCGGCCATGGGCTAGAGGGGGGTTGGGTTCTAGCCTTTCGCTTGCCCCGCCTCCGCTGCACGAGCTGCCAGCTGCTTTTGCTTCTTCCCGCTACTGCTGTGAGTAACCTTCCCTTTTTCCCTCCCCCGCTGCCCCCTCCCTCTTTAGCACCCCGTCTTAGGGTCCCTCTTACCCTTCCCCACCTTTCCTCGCCCTCCTCCCCGCAGCTTTCCCCCCCCTTTTTTGGTTATCCGCCCGTTGGTCTGCCCCCCCCGTCTCACTGCTCCTTCTTTCTCTTAAGCCCGGTTCCCCTCCCCCAGTCTAATTCCTGAGTTTGGTGGTTCCCTGTCCCGTCCGGCTCTAGCAGCTTGCTGCTAAGCCTCCCTAGCCTTGTTTCCAGCCCCCCGAAGCCCACCCCCCCCCGTGCCGTCCCCCCCGGCCGTGTTTTTCTTCCAATTCCCTTCCCCCACCCGTTTTTAACCGCCCCCCCCATTTGTCTTCTCCGGCCTGACGCTTTGGAGATTGTTTATTTTTTACTTTCTCCTCAAGGTCACCAATTTTTTTTTCCTCTGTCTCGGCTACAGTTTGCAGCCGAGCGGATTTTTTTTATTCTTAACTCCCCCTCTTTTGCCTCCACCTTGCTCCAGTAGAGCTTGCTTCCCCCTCCCATCCGGAGAGCTCCGGTCGGTCGCCATCTTTCTTTTTTTTCTTTCCCCCCCCCCCGGTTCCAGGTCTGCCCCCTGGGTGCAGCCAAGGAGCCAGCTTCCAATTTAGGCTGATGACCCCACAGCCAAGAGGTGCAGAGTAGTTCTCTGCCCCCTCCTTTGCCCCCCCGGCCCCCCCTATCCGATTGCTGAGCTCACCCCACCCCCCCCCCCCAAGATGGCAGCTGCGAACGTCCTCCTGGACGTTCCTGCCTCTCCCCAACGCCTCGGGACCTTGCTCCTGCCTGAGAACCTCAGCCTAGGTGCTGACCTCTCCCCAGGTGCTGGCCCCGAGACATCAGCGGCGAGTACCTCGAAAGAGGACTCCCGGGACCTCGCTGTAACCATGGAGACTGATCCCCCTGATCCAGGGGGTAAGCCCCCGGCCGGGGGGAAGGGCCGGGGTGGGGGAGGGAAGGGCAAAGGTCCCGCCAAGAAGGCGGCGCCTTCTGTGGTGAAGCGCCCTCGGCCCCCCCTTGCCATTCCTTCTACTAGCTCTGGGGGCGATGCCGCCCCCATGACGTATGCCCGAGTGGCTGCAGGCGCAATGCCCACCGCCCAGTCATCTGGCCCGACCGCTGCTTCCAGCACGGTCCCTGAGGGCCGGGGCCCCTTCCCGACCCTCACTAGGAAGCATGGGGTCCGCTGCTCCCTGACACCCGCTTCGCCCCACGTGGAAACCTACGTGCGGGCGTTATCACGAGTGGTGGGGTCCAAAGCCATAGTAGCCGCCTCGAAGATGTACGGGAAGGTGGTGTTCTTCCTAGCATCTGAGACGGCCGCTCAGGAGGCAGTTGAGAGGGGCCTGGCGGTGGGGGGCACCCACGTCCCTGTGGAGCCCCTGGAGGACTTAGGCGTACGAGTGGTCCTTACCTCCGTTCCGCCTTTCCTCCCCAACGCCGCCCTCCTGCCACTCCTCAATACCTTGGGGAAGCCTATCTCTACCATCCGGCCGCTTCCCCTCGGCTGCAAGGACCCCACCCTCCGCCACGTCCTCTCCTTCCGCCAGCAGGTGCAGCTCCAGCTACTGCCGACGGTTCGGAGTGGAGGGGCGCTGGAGGGGTCCTTCTCAGTACCATACCAAGGGGCCCACTACCGAGTCTACTACTCGACAGGAGAGGCCCGCTGTTTCTCTTGCCGAGCGACGGGGCACACCCGGAGGGACTGCCCCCAGGCTCGGCGGGAGGGGAGGCCCGGGCCCCCCGAGGCCCAGGAAGACCTCGATCGAGCCAACGGTAGCCGCCCCCTCAGCCATTCGAGCTCTGTGGCCGCCCCCCATCCACCCCCCGACACCCAGAAAGGCCCAACCGGACCCGCTGGGGAGGAGGGACCAGGGCCACCACGGCCGGGCATGGAGGGGGGTTCACCCTGGAACGAGATTCCTCTTCCACCCGTGAACTCACCTCCTACCCTCCGAGACCTGACCCTTGCGCTGCTGCCCCCTCGCTCTGCCCTTGCTACCGAACCTTCCACTTCGGGGGACTGGGAGCTTGTGCAGCGCAGACGCAGCAAACGCAAGGCTGACCCTCAGTCCCCCGCCCCCCTCACTGCTGAGGGGGAGGGGGAACCTGAAAAGGTTAAGAGGCGGACTGCTCAAGTTGAGCCTTCCACTGAGCCCTCAGTCCAACCCCAGATGGAGATAACGGACGATGCTGCCCTCTCGCTCGCCACTGAGGGGGACCTCGTGGCAGCGGGGGGGGAGCTCTTGTCCCTCTCAGAGGAGATTAAAATGAAGGGCTCAATACAAGGTGGCACGGAGTCACCCTCCACCCTCCTTGATAAGGATAGGGATTCCGCACACTGTGCGGTGCTGACCGGGGTTGTGAAACCTCAGTCTACCCTCGAGGGTGCCGGCTCAGATGATTCTTCTTCAGAGCTCGATACTGATGGCTCTGAATCACCTGATGCCACTTCCAATTCCCTTTCCTCTGTAAACCTTCAACCCCGTGTTCTTCTCACCCCACTTTCCCTCCCCACTTCTGCTTTTACCCTTACACACTCCCCCCCCCTTGCTTCAGCCTCGATAAGCCACGGCACTGATATGGAAGCCGAGGCAAAGGAAGATTCCTCAG
>VOCS01054937.1:0-13711 GCA_007922155.1 Mesoclemmys tuberculata
GGCCGGCTTGGGGCATGAGGATGGGGGGGCCGAGGGGGTTCGCGGGGCCGAGGCCCGATGGTAAGCACCGGAGGGCTCGGGCTGAGGGGGGGGCGGGGAGAACCCTCCTGCAGGACCCGCTCGAGGTACGTCAAAGCCGTGGGGGGGCAAGGCTGCCTTCACCTCCTGGAGTACGCGTCGGGGGATTCGAGGGGTGGAGAGCCCCATACGCCGAGCCAGCGCATGGGGGTCCACCCAGGCCCCCCGGGCGTAGTCCAGGAGGTCTCCGACCCTGGTGACTCCTGCCAGGACCAACCGCCGTTGCACCGAGGGGGCCTCCGCCACCTGCACACGCAGCTGGGGGTTGTGTAGCAGGGGCTCCACGAGGAGATCCTCTCCCTCGGTGACCGCAAGGGGCCTGGAGGCCAAGAGAAGCCTCCAGGTCCGGAGGAGGTCCTGGTAGAAGACCGGCAGCTCGGAGAGGTCTCGCGGAAGACCTCTCGGGTGGAGAAAAAAGAGCTGCCGGTCGTATCGGAGCCCTCGGAAGCGGCGGAGGAAGACGCGCGCCAAGTGGCTCCACGCCGGACTACCTGCACCATAAAGGAGTCTCTGCAGGGCCTGGAGGCGGAAGGTGTGGACCTGGCTGCGGATGCAGCACAGGCCCTGCCCGCCCTCCTCCAGGGGGAGACTCAGAATCCCTGCAGAGACCCAGTGCAGTCCTGGCCAAAAGAACTCCAGAACTGTCTTCTGGAGGTAGGCCAGGAAACTCGGGGTCGGGACCAGGGTGTTGAGCCGGTGCCAGAGCATGGACAGGACGAGCTGGTTAATCACCAGCGCCCTCCCCCGGAGGGAGAGGCACCGGAGTAGTCCTGTCCATCTCCGCAGCCGCTCAGACACCCTGCCCTCCAAATCCTGCCAGTTCTCCGCCGGGGAGGGATGGGTGGCGGAGAAGTAAACGCCCAGATAGAGCAGCGGACCCGCGCTCCACCGGATGGCTTGAAGCGCGGGTGGGAGGGAGCTCGCCTGCCACCCGGCCCCTACCGCCAGGGCAGAGCTCTTGGCCCAGTTGACCCGGGCGGAGGAGGCTGCCGAGTAGATGGCCAGGCAGTCCTCCAGCCGCGCCAGGTCGCCCGGGTCCTGGACCACGAGGAGCACGTCATCGGCGTACGCCGACAGCACCAGCCTCAGCTCTGGCTCACGGAGCACCAAGCCCGTCAACCTCCGGCGGAGGAGACGGAGAAAGGGCTCAATGGCCAGAGCGTACAGCTGGCCGGACAGCGGACAGCCTTGGCGTACTCCGCGCCCGAAGCTGACCGGTTCGGTCAGGGTCCAGTTGAGCTTGACCAAGCACTCTGCGGAGGCGTACAGCACCCGGAGAAATCCCACAAAACGGGGTCCGAAGCCGAACGCCTGCAGGGTGCCCAGGAGATACCCGTGGTCCATCCGGTCGAACGCCTTCTCCTGGTCCAGGGACAGGAGGGCGAACGACAGACCATCCCTACACGCCAGTTCTAAAAGGTCCCGGACCAGATACAGATTGTTAAAGATGGTGCGGCCCGGGACAGTGTAGGTCTGGTCGGGTTGGACCACGTCCTGCAGCACGGACTTCAGCCGCAGCGAGACGGCCCTAGCCACTATTTTGTAGTCCGTGCCGAGGAGCGAGACGGGACGCCAGTTCCGGAGGTCGCGGAGGTCCCCCTTCTTCGGCAGGAGGGCGAGCACTGCCCGCCTGCACGACAGGGGGAGCACTCCGCTAACCTCGGACTCGGCCCAGACGGTGACGAGGTCCGGGCCGAGGACGTCCCAAAACACGCGGTAGAACTCCGCAGTCAGCCCGTCCATGCCCGGGGATTTATTGGTGGGCATGAGGCGGAGGGCTTCCGAGAACTCGGCCAGAGTGAGAGGTTTCTCCAGCCGGTCCCGGTCGCCCGTGCTGACCGCGGGAAGTTCGTTCCAGAGCACCCTGCAGGCGGCGACATCGGTCGGCTCCGGGGAGAAAAGGTCTGCGTAGAAGGCCCTGGCCCTTCCACGCATCTCCTCCGGGTCCGTGAGGGGGGTGCCGTCAGCAGCCAGGAGGCAGATGACATGCTTCCGGGCCCCCCTCTTTTTCTCCAGGGCGTAGAAGAAGCGGGAGCCGCGATCCATCTCCCGAAGGAGACGGATGCGGGACCGGACAAAGGCACCTCGGGCTAGGAGGTCCTCGAGGGCTCTAAGCTCCTCCCGCTTCTCCCGGCACGCTCCGCAGAGGGACGGATCCTCGGGGCTGGCGGCCAGTCGCCTCTCCAGCTCCAAGACCTCCCGCTCCAACTGCTCTATCCCCACATCCCGCCGCCGGCTGGCCCCCCGAGTGTAGTCACGGCAGAAGAGCCGGGCGCGCACCTTCCCCACATCCCACCATCGCCGCACCGAGGGAAAGGAGCCCCTCTGCCCCCGCCAGGCCAGCCAGAACTCCCGGAAGGACGCCACGAAGCCCACGTCCTCCAGCAGGCTGTTGTTAAAATGCCAGTAGGCCGGCCCCGGCCTCTCCGCAGTGAGAGAGGCCGTCACGGTCACCATGTGGTGATCCGAGAACGGGGCCGGCCGGACGCTGGAGGAGTGGGCCCGTGCAAGGTGGTGCCTGGAGATGTAAATACGGTCCAACCGGGAGTGGCCCGACCGGTTTCCCTCCACCCGGACAAAAGTAAAGGTGACGTTGTCGTCCGGGTGGTGGTCGCGCCAGACATCCACCAGGGAGTGATGGTCAATGATCTCCCTGAGGACGTCCCTGGCGGCCGGGCACGGCTCGGTCCCCGTGCGGTCCCGCTCTTCGAGGGTGGTGTTGAAATCCCCGCCCAGGACCAGGCACTCTTGCGGATCCAATGTGCCGAGGAAGGCAGCCGCCTGCTGGAAGAACCGCACCCGCTCCGGGCCCGCGGTCGGGGCATAGACGTTGACGAGATTCAACGCCAGCCCCTCCACGCGTACCCGGAGGTGCAGCAGGCGGCCCGGCACGACCTCGGCAATCCCCAGCACCTCGGGCTGCAGGTCAGGGGAGAACAGGGTGGCCACTCCGCCCGCGCGGGCGGAGAGATGACTAAAGTGCACCCCGTCTCCCCACTCCAGCCGCCAGCTGGCCTCGGCGGCCGGGTCCGTGTGGGTCTCCTGCAGGAACGCTACAGAATACCCCCCCTCCCGAAGGAAGGAGAGCACCTGGTTCCTGCGGAGACCCGTCCTGCAGCCCCTCGTGTTTAATGTACAGATGGTGAAAGGCATTACGAGGAGGGCTGGGGTGGATCCTGGTGGGCAGGAGCGCTAGCGGTCCTCGTCGGGCTCCGCAGCAGCCCGTGGCCGGTGCCATGGATCTTAAGGGCGTCACGGAAGCTGCGGGCCCGTTGGTAGGCCGCCGCGCCCTGCCGCCCGGTCCCTTTCCCCTCCTTCATAATGGCCCTCACGGCCCGGAGGACGCGGTGGAAGTCCCCCCAGCGCTGCAGAGCGAGCTGCACCCGGTTCCGGGCACCACGCGTGTCCCGGAGAAAGGTGCGCAGCTCCTCACGCAGCACCACGGAGGGGTCGTCCTCCGGCTCGGCCCCCGCAGCGGCCCCCTGGTCCATTGGGGCGGGGGCTGGGGGGGATGGCAGCGGCAGAGGGAAGACAGCAGCCCCGAGTGGGCTGGGAGTGCTGAAATCAAAAGCTGCCTCCTGGGAGCTCTTTAGGGGGAAAGAGACAACCCCAGGGGCGGCAGATGTATAGGCAGAGGGGTGGGGGGGAGAAGGTACGGGGACGGGAGGGGTGAGGGCAGGGGAGAGGTTGAGAGCGGGGAGGGGATCAGGAGTTGGGGTAAGGGAGGGGTCGGGGGGAGGGGCAGGAAGGGGGTCAGGGTCAGGATTGGGGGTGGGGCCCTCAGCCAGAACGGCCGGGTTGGCGGGGTATGCGGCCTCTTGGCTGGGGCCGGAGGCTGAGGGGGGGGGAAGGGGTTGAGTGTTGTCTGGGGGGCCTAACTCTAGGGTAACAGCACCCCCCGTTTTAGTGCCCCATGAGGGGACAGCTAAGCAGATTTCAGGGGGGAGGGAGATCAGCTGGCCCAGAACCAGGGGCGGGGCATCTGGTGGCCCGGGGCTCGGCGTTTTGGCCCCCGCCGGCTCCTCGGGGGCTGCGGTGATGGGCCCCACCTCCCCAGCATGGAGGGTAGAGGGACAGAGGGGGGCCTCGGTGGTGGGGGCAGGGGAGGCAACTGAGGATGGGAAGGAGAGGGAGGGAAGGAGCAATTCGGGGACGTCCTGCCCTAGGCCCCCCATACAGGGGGCGGGGTCCTCCTCCCCCGGGCAGGCCGGGGTCAACCCCAGGGAGTCTATCTCCTCCATTAGGGAGGAGTAGAAGGCCCCCCCTGCCACCCCGAGGGCCTCTCCGGCACCAGCGGGGGGTTTAGGTGGCATTGCGGCTGGGGGGGCTCCGGGCGAGGACTCTTCCGGCGAGGGCTCCAGGGGGGCGATGGTATTGCCCTCGTCTGCCACCACGACTTCCTCGGTTGGCGCCCCTCGCTGGGCTCCGGCAGGGGGCGCGGCGGCAGGCCTGGCCTCAGGAGCCCCCCTCCGCTTGGCCTTGCGGGGGCTCTCGCTCCCCTCGGCCATTGGCGGGAGGGGGGGCTGGGCTCCGGCCTTGCGCTTCTGGCGCCGACCCTGCACGAGCACCCAGCTAGCTGCTTTTGCTTCTGCTTCTCCCTGCTGCTGCTGTGAGTAATTCCCCTTTTTCCCTTTTCCCTTTCTTTTTTTCCCCTTAGTAATTTGTCTGAGGGTCCCCTCTACCCTCCCCCACCCTCCCTCGCCCTTTCCCCACGGTTTTTCCTTCTCCTTTTTCAGTTTATTCGCCCGTTGTCTGTCTCCCTGTCTTGCTGCTCCCTCCCCCTTCCAAGCCCGTTCGTTTTCCCAAGTTTAGCCCCTGAATTAGTGGTTCCCCGCCCCGTCTGGCTCTAGCAGCTTGCTGCTGAGCCCCCCAGCCTTGTTTTAATCCCCCCTAAGTTCCCCCCCTCCCCTTGTTTTTCCCCCAGGCCGGTTTTTCTGTTAAATTCCCTCCCCCCCTCGCCACCCCCCTTCTTTTAGCCTGCCACTTCCAGAGAGATTGTTTACCTTTCATTTTTATCTCAAGGTCTTTCCTCTGGCACGGCTATAGCTTGCGGCTGCGTAGTTCTATTTCCCCCTTAGCCCCCCCTCTTACCATTATTTCACTCCAGCGGCGTTTATCCTCCCCCTCCCATCCGGAAAACCCTTTTGGGCACCATTTTTTACTTTTTTTTTTTTCTCTTTTCTTTCCCCTTCCTCCGGCCCCGGGTCTGCCCCCTGGGTGCAACCAAGGAGCCGGCTTTCCAACTTAGGCTGTTGACCCCACAGCCAAGAGGTGTAGACTAGTTAGCTACCCCCCATCTTCTGCCCCCCCTGACCCACTATCCCATCGCTGAGCTTACCCCACCCCCGCTCAAGATGGCAGCTGCGAACGTCCTCCTGGACGTTCCTGCCTCTTCCCAAAGCCTCGGGACCTTGCTCCTGCCTGAGAGCCTCAGCCTAGGTGCTGACCTCTCCTCAGGTGCTGGCCCCGAGACATCAGTGGCGAGTACCTCAATAGAGGACTCCCAGGACCTTGCTGTGACCATGGAGACTGATCCCCCTGATCCAGGGGGTAAGCCCTCGGCTGGAGGGAAGGGCCGGAGTAGGGGAAGGAAGGGCAAGAACCCCGCCAAGAAGGCGGCGCCTTCCGTGGTGGGGTGCCCTCCCCACCCCACTCGGCCCTCCCTTGCCATTCCTTCTACTAGCTCCGGAGGCGATGCCGCCCCCAAGACATATGCCCGAGTGGCTGCAGGCTCAACACACGCTGCCTCGTCATCTGACCGGACCGCTGCTTCCAGCACGGTCCCTGAGGGCCGGGGCCCCTTCCCGACCCTCACTAGGAAGCATGGGGTCCGCTGCTCCCTGACACCCGCTTCGCCCCACGTGGAAACCTACGTGCGGGCGTTATCACGAGTGGTGGGGTCCCAAGCCATAGTAGCCGCCTCGAAAATGTACGGGAAGGTGGTGTTCTTCCTGGTGTCTGAGACGGCCGCTCAGGAGGCGGTTGAGAGAGGCCTGGCGGTGGGGGGGCACCCACGTTCCTGTGGAGCCCCTGGAGGACTTAGGCACACGAGTGGTCTTGACCTCCGTCCCGCCTTTCCTCCCCAATGCCGCCCTCTTGTCTTACCTCAACACCTTGGGGAAGCCTATCTCAACCATCCGGCCGCTTCCCCTCGGCTGCAAGGACCTCACCCTCCGCCACGTCCTCTCCTTCCGCCGGCAGGTGCAGCTCCAGCTACTGCCGACGGTTCGGGGTGGAGGGGCGCTGGAGGGGTCCTTCTCAGTACCCTACCAAGGGGCCCACTACCGAGTCTACTACTCGACAGGAGAGGCCCGCTGTTTCTCTTGCCGAGCGACGGGGCACACCCGGAGGGACTGCCCCCAGGCCCGGCGGGAGGGGAGGCCCGGGCCCCCCGAGGCCCAGGAAGACCTCGATCGAGCCAACGGTAGCCGCCCCCCCAGCCATTCGAGCTCTGTGGCCGCCCCCGATCCACCCCCCGACACCCAGAAAGGTCCAACCGGACCCGCTGGGGAGGAAGGACCAGGGCCACCACTGCCGGGCACGGAAGGGGGTTCACCCAGGAATGAGATCTCTCTTCCACCCGTGAACTCACCTCCTACCCTCCGAGACCTGACCCTTGCGCTGCTGCCCCCTCGCTCTGCCCCTGCTACCGAGTCTTCCACTTCGGGGGACTGGGAGCTTGTGCAGCGCAGACGCAGCAAACGCAAGGCTGACCCTCAGTCCTCCCCCCCCCTCACTGCTGAGGGGGAGAGGGAACCTGAAAAGGCTAAGAGGCGGACCGCTCAAGTTGAGCCTTCCACTGAGCCCCCAGCCCGAGCCCAGATGGAGATAACAGACGATGCTGCCCTCTCGCTTGCCACTGAGGGGGACCTCGTGGCAGCGGAGAGGGAGTCCCCGTCCCTCTCGGAAGAGACCGATGCCTTGGGTCTCCTTCCGGTCCGCCAGGAGGAGGAGGAGATTTCCCTCCGAATGGAGGGCTCAGCATATGGTGGCACTGAGTCATCCTCCATCCTCCTTAATCAGGATATAGATTCCGCACCCTGTGAGGCGTCGACCGAGGCTGCGAAGCCTCGGTCCACCCTCGAGGGTGCTGGCCCAGATGATTCCTCCCAGGAGCTCGATATTGATAGCTCTGAATCATCTGGAGCTGGGGAGAGGACGGCTCAAGTGGAGTCCTCCACTGAGATCCTAGCCCAAGCCCAGTCGGAGGTATCGGACAGTGCTGCTGCCTCGCTTGCCACTAAGGAAGTCCCCCTCCTTGATGAGGATAGGAATTCCGCACATTGTGCGGCGCTGACCGGGGTTGTGAAACCTCAGTCTACCCTCGAGGGTGCCGGCTCAGATGATTCCTCTTCAGAGCTCGATACCGACGGCTCTGAATCACCTGACGCCACTTCCAATTCCCTTTCCTCTGTAAACCTTCAACCCCGTGTTCTTCTTACCCCACTTTCCCTTTCCACTTCTGCCTTTACCCTTACACACTCCCCCCTTGCTTCAGCCTCAACAAGCCACGGCGCTGAGACGGAAGCCGAGGCAAAGGAAGACTCCTCAGTTGTGTCAGAGGAGGCACTGTACGCTTTCCTTCGGAGCTCGCGTGGTTCCAAGGACCGAGTAGACCTCGCTCTACACCGTTGGGGGGACTTCCACCAGCTCCTCCAAGTCGCACACAATCTAATGAAGAGGGGAAAAGGGTCCGGGCCAAAAGCTGCAGCATACCAGCGAGCCCGCACCTTTTACAATACCCTGAAGACCCATGGATGCGACCATGGACTGCTGCGCAGCCCTATGAGGACTCGCGACGCTCCCAACCACGAGGCTCCCTTTTAACTCCCCCCCTTTATAATGCCCGTCGTCTTTGCCACCCTAAACACCAGAGGTTGCAAGACGGACCTCCGCAGGAGCCAGGTGCTCTCCTTCCTTCGGACGAGGGGATACTCGGTAATGTTCCTGCAGGAGACCCACACAGAGCCAGCCGCCGAGGCAAACTGGCGGCTTGAGTGGGGAAACCAGGTGTATTTCAGCCACCTCTCAACCCGTGCAAGCGGAGTGGCCACCCTGTTCTCCCCGGCTTTGCAGCCCGAGGTGCTAGGAGTCACTGACGTCATACCTGGCCGCCTGCTGCACCTTCGAGTCCGCGTGGAGGGGCTGACACTGAATTTGATTAATATCTACGCCCCGATTGCAGGCTCAGAGCGGGTTCGTTTTTTTCAGCGAATACTTGCCTTTCTTAGCACCCTGGACCCCTGTGAATGCCTGGTCCTGGGCGGGGATTTTAATACCACCCTCGAGGAGCGGGACCGCACAGGGGCTGAGAGTTGCCCGGCTGCTGCAGCCGTCCTTCGAGAGATCATAGACTATCACTCCCTGGTGGATGTCTGGCGCGACCAGCACCAAAACGATGCCGTCACCTTCACCCTTGTCCGGGTGGGAGAAAACCGATCGAGCCACTCTCGTCTAGACTGTCTTTACCTTTCGCGTCGCCATTTGTCGCGAGCCTATTCCTCAGACGTCCAGATAGCCCCGTTCTCGGATCATCATCTAGTGACCGTAACAGCCTCCTTCACCGCAGAGAAGCCGGGGCCGGCCTACTGGCATTTTAACAACAGCCTACTAGAGGACGCGGGCTTTGTGGTGTCTTTTCGAGACTTTTGGCTGGCCTGGCGGGAACAAAGACACGCCTTCCCCACGGTACGGCGCTGGTGGGATGTCGGGAAAGTGCGCGCCCGGCTCTTCTGCCGCGACTATACTTGGGGGGCTAGCCGACGGCGAAACGCGGGGATGGAGCAACTAGAGCGAGAGGTGCTAGCGCTGGAGAGACGCCTCGCTGTCAACCCCAAGGATGCACCCCTCTGCGAGGCGCACCGAGAGAAGCGGGAAGAGCTCCGAGCCCTCGAAGCTCTTCGGGCTCGGGGAGCCTTAGTTCGATCCCGCATCCAACTCCTTCGGGAGATGGACCGTGGTTCCCGCTTCTTCTATGCCTTGGAGAAAACGAAGGGAGCCCGAAAGCACATCACCGGCCTCCTGGCAGAGGACGGCACCCCCCTCACGGACCCGGTGGAGATGCGGGAAAGGGCCAGGGCCTTTTACGCCAGCCTCTTTTCACCAGACCCGACCGACGCCACCGCCTGCCGGGTGCTTTGGGAGGGACTCCCCGCGATCGGCATAGGCGACCGGGACCGGCTGGAGCTACCTCTCACCCTAACCGAACTCTCGGGAGCTGTCCGCCTCCTGCCCACCAATAAATCCCCGGGCATGGATGGGCTGACCGTGGAGTTCTACCGCGCCTTCTGGGACATCCTCGGCCCAGACCTTGCCGCTGTCTGGGCCGAATCCGCGACTGACGGAGAGCTCCCCCTCTCATGCAGGAGGGCTGTGCTCACCTTACTGCCTAAGAAGGGGGACCTCCGCGACCTTCGGAACTGGCGTCCTATCTCGCTCCTTAGCACGGATTACAAAATCATAGCCAAAGCCCTCTCGCTGCGATTGAGGACCGTGCTGCGAGACGTGATCCATCCCGATCAGACCTACACCATCCCGGGCCGTACCATCTTTGACAATCTTTACCTAGCCCGGGATCTCCTGGAGCTTGGGCGCAGGGATCGCCTGTCCTTCGGCCTCCTGTCCTTGGACCAGGAGAAAGCGTTTGACAGGATAGACCACGGGTATCTTCTGGGCACCCTGCGAGCGTTCGGCTTCGGACCCCGGTTTGTGGGGTTCCTCCGAGCGCTGTACACCTCTGCGGAGTGCCTGGTGAAGTTCAACCAAACCCTGACTGAACCGGCCAGCTTCGGGCGGGGGGTCCGTCAAGGCTGCCCGCTGTCTGGCCAACTGTACGCCCTGGCCATTGAGCCCTTCCTGTGTCTTCTCCGCCGGAGGCTGACGGGACTGGTACTCCAAGAGCCAGAACTCAAGTTGGTCCTGTCAGCGTACGCTGATGACGTACTTCTCACGATTCAGGACCCGGGCGACCTGGTGCGGTTGGAGGCTTGCCTGGCTATTTATTCGGCAGCCTCCTCCGCCCGGGTCAACTGGACCAAGAGCTCAGGCCTCATGGTGGGGGCGGGGTGGCAGACGGGCCCCCTCCCACCTGCACTGCAGACCATCCGGTGGAGCGCAGGTCCGATGCTCTATCTGGGCATTTATTTGTCAGCTACCCACCCCTCCCCGGTAGAGAATTGGCAAGAGCTGCAGGACCGAGTGTCTGGGCGGCTGCAAAAGTGGGCAGGACTGCTCCGGTGTCTCTCCCTCCGAGGGAGGGCACTGGTGCTCAACCAGCTAGTCCTGTCCATGCTCTGGTATCGGCTCAGCACCTTGGTCCCGACCCAGAGCTTCCTGGCCCACCTTCAGAAAAAGGCCCTGAAGTTCTTCTGGCCGGGACTGCACTGGGTCTCCGCAGGGATCCTGAGTCTCCCCCTGAAGGAAGGGGGACAGGGCCTGTGTTGCATCCGCAGCCAGGTCCACACTTTCCGCCTCCAGGCCCTGCAGAGGCTCCTCTATGGTGGGAACGGTCCAACATGGTGCCACTTAGGGCGTGCTTTCCTCCGCCGCCTTCGAGGGTACCGGTACGACCGACAGCTCTTTTTCCTTCACCCGAGAGGCCTTCCACAAAGCCTCTCTGAGCTGCCAGACTTCTACCAGGACCTCCTCCGAACCTGGAGGCTGGTTTCAGCCTCCAGACCCCTTGCAGTCACCGAGGGAGACAGCCTTCTAGCAGAGCCCCTGCTGCACAACCCCCAGCTGCGTGTGCAGGTGGCAGAAGCCCCCTCGGTGCAACGGGGGCTGGTCCGGGCGGGAATCACTAGGATCGGAGACCTCCTAGACTATGACCGGGGGGACTGGGTGGATCCTCGGACATTGGCCCAGCGCATGGGGCTCTCCCGCCTTCGGACCCCCCAACGCGTACTCCGGGAGGTGAGGGCGGCCTTGCCCCCCGCCGCCCAGGCCTACCTCGAGCAGGTTCTGCAGGAGGGTACCCCTTGCCCTCCCTTTAGCTCAAGCCCACCCGTGCTCACTATTGGGCCCCGGCCCCGAGAGGCCCTTCAGCCTCTCCCTTTGTATGCCCCAAGCCGGTTGTCTGAGATGCAGCCGGTTCTTTTTCGAACCGTGCCCAGAAAGCACCTTTACACAATTGTACTTCACACCCTTCACTTCCCCGCCCTCGCGTCCCGCCCAGATACCAAATGGCGGAACCTAATGACATCTGTGGAGGGCGAAGACCCCCAGTGGGCCAGTCTCTACTCTACCCTGACCCCACGGCCCGTCGGGGACATTGGGTGGCGGCTTCTTCACGGAGCCGTAAGCACGGGCGTATACCTGGCACGGTTTACCCCTCGCCCCGATACCTGCCCTTTTTGTGGCGAGAGGGAGACACTGGCACATGTTTATTTAGAGTGCGCCAGGCTGCAGTCCCTTTTCCGGCTCCTCCAGAACCTCCTGTTGAGGTTCTGGTTGCATTTTTCTCCCCACTTGTTTATTTATGCACACCCTATTCGGAAGCCCACAAGGTCACGAGACCTCCTTGTTAACCTCCTCCTAGCCCTGGCCAAGGTGGCCATTTATAGTACTAGAGAGAGAAGGTTGGCTGAGGGTGGGCACTGCGACTGTGGGGCTTATTTCCGTTCCTCCATATGTTCACGCATTCGAGCGGAGTTCCTCTGGGCGGAATCCGCTGGTTCCCTAGACGCCTTCCGGGAGCAGTGGGCCCTGTCCGGAGCTCTTTGCTCGATATCTCCATTTGGTTCCCTTTGTTTAAATGTGTGACCCCCCCCATAAGGGGAGTCCTGAGCAGTGGGTGGACCCCTTGGGTCACCTTGGGTATATGGTTTTAATTATAAAGGTTTATTTTAATGTAGTGTATAGAAGATTAGTAAGTTGGTTTTAATGTAGTTTAAGTTTGTACTGTGGTTTAATAATGTTTAATTATGTAATGTCAATTACATGTTTTTGCATAAATAAACAATAGTACGAGCACCCAACCCTCCAAGGTGGAGGGTCGGGCAGCGGGGGCAGAGGTGGGGGGCAAGAGGCCAGGAGTCAGGGTGTGGGGAAGTGGAGGTGGGGCAGCAAGGGAAGGAGACGCCTCCCCCCGGGGCATGCCCCCTCCGGTGCCCGACCCTGCCGGCCCTGGCTCCCACCCCTCCACAGGCCCCGCTGGACTGCTCCGGGCGTCAGCGGGGCCCGTCAGCTCGCCCGGGCGAGCCGGGGGGGGGCGCCCCCGGGGCCCGGGCGCAGGTGACAACTGCCGGCAGAGGGGGGGCGGCCACAGGGACCGGCCGGCTGCTGGGGGCGCCGCCGATGGTCTGGCTGGCGCCCTCCTGGGTCCCGGGGCTCCCTCCTTGCCGGGCCAGGGGGCAGTCCCTCCGAACGTGCCCCGCCGCCCGGCAGAGGTAGCACCGGGCCTCCCCCGTGGTGTAGTGGACCCGGTACTGGGCCCCTTGATGGGGCACCAGAAATGACCCCTCGAGCGCCTCTCCGCCACGCGCCACCGCCGGCAGCAGCTGGAGCTGTACCTGCCGGCGGAACGAGAGGACGTGGCGGAGGGCGGGGTCCTTGCAGCCGAGGGGAAGCGGGCTGATGGTGGAGAGGGGCTTCCCCAGGGAGGCAAGGATAGGCAGAAGGGCGGCATTGGGGAGGAAGGGCGGAACGGAGGACAAAACCACCCGTACGCCCAGGTCCTCCAGGGGCTCCACGGGGATGTGGACGCCCCCCACCGCCAGGCCCGTCTCCACCGCCTCCTGGGCGGCGGCCTCCGAGGCAAGGAAGAAGACCACCTTGCCATACATACGGGAGGCCGCCACCACGGCCTTGGACCCCACCACCCGCGCCATCGCCCGTACGTAGGTCTCCACGTGGGGCGAGGCAGGCACCAGGAGGCACCGGACCCCATGCCTCCTGGTAAGGGTGGGGAAGGGGCCCCGGCCACCTGGGATGGTGCTGGAGGCGGTGGTCGGGGCAGGTGTCTTGGCAGCGGCAGGCGGGGGGCCCGCGGCCACCTGGGCGTACGCCCTGGGGGCGCCGCCACCCCCAGAGCTGGTGGAAGGGATAGCGGGAGAGGATGGAGGGAGAGGAGGAGAGGCCCCAGCCACAGGAGATGGTGTCTTTTTGGCGGGGCCTTTGCCTTTCTTTTTGCCCCCCTGATTTTTCCTCCCAACCGAGGGAGCACCCCCCCCCAGATTAGGGGGGGCGGGAGCCGTGGTGGCAGCAGAGTCCCTGGCGTCCCCGCCAGAATCGTCCTCCGCCCGCTCCTGGGGTATAACTCCTGGCGGCTCAGCGGGGGCAGCAGGACCAGTTGTTGAGGGCAGGGACGGGGCAGGAGTGTCTATAGGGGGGGGCCCGGCCCCAGGCACACCCGCCATCTTGGGAAGGGGTGGGAACGGTTCGTTGGGGGGGGTAAAGGAAAGGGAGGGGGAAGAAAGGGGGAGGGGAGTGGAAAAGGGAGGGGAAGGGATAGGGTAAGAAGAGGAAGGAGGGGGAAGGGGGGTGACCGCTCCTCCCCGCTAGGCTGGAAGCAGGGGAGGAGGGCACCAGCAGATTGGAAAAGACAGGGGAGCCAAGCCAGGCAGGGGCGCAGGGGGAAAAGCACTCACCAGCCCAGGTGGAAGATCGTTGGCTCCTCCGGCTGCACTAGGGGGGG
>VOCS01054939.1:0-26710 GCA_007922155.1 Mesoclemmys tuberculata
GCCCCAACTTCCCTGCCAAATACGTCATGAGGGGATGACAACTGTGCCTGTGGGTGACGTGTCCGTCCCTTGTAGGACCCAACATACCATCTGGGACACTGGCTGGGTTAGGGGGACCATTTATATTTAACAGCGATATTTCATAATGACAATAATTCAAGTGAGCTAGGCCATGTCAGGGACCATTGGGAAAGTTATAATTTGCTAAGGATGATGGTATTGTTTACGCGCATGTGTCGTATCTGTATTGGAAGTTAGGGATGGGTTTGTCGTGTCTGTATTTTAACTTGTGCTGTGTTCCTGGGTGACACCCCAGACAGGACGGCAGCACTAGCCTGTTTAATGGCCCATTACACGGGTACAATGGGCCCAGGGGAGAAGCTGGGACTATACCTGATGAGTCACCAGGACTTACTCATGTGACCCTGGACCCCATCTTATTTCCGTAAATTTCCACAAGCAGCGTGGCACAGGCCAAGGGACATAAAAGGCAGCTGTACCACATCCATTTTGTCTTCAGTCCTCAGTCAGTCTTTTCTTTAGCCTTCAGCCATCACCTACCTACCTCTGGATCAACTCATCTACAACTGAAGCTGTGAAACAAGGGGCTGAGACCCATCCAGGCATTGGATGTATACCAGAGGGACTATACAAGCCTGAAAACTCCACAATTCTACCGAAAACCTGATATATATGGACTTTAAAATCATTTGTATGTATGTGATTGCTTTAATCCTTTCACATTTCTCTTATACTTTGTTTCTTTCCTTTTATAATAAACCTTTAGTTTTAGTTACTAAAGGATTGGCTGGCAGCGTGGTATTTTGGGTAAGATCCAAACTTATATTGATCTGGTACTGTGGCTGATCCTTTGGGGTCAGGAGAATCTTTTTGGTAAAGAGC
The DNA here is from genome assembly GCA_007922155.1 of Mesoclemmys tuberculata. NCBI lineage: Eukaryota > Metazoa > Chordata > Testudines > Chelidae > Mesoclemmys > Mesoclemmys tuberculata. The sequence goes on from VOCS01054939.1 coordinate 904, forward strand.
AGAGAGTTTTAAATAACTTCTCTCTTTTTTGGACCCAGTGGCTGATTGGGAGCCAGAGACTGAAATGCAGTAAAGGGGGCTGTGTATATTTTGTTTTAGCTTCTTGATAACCAGTGTGGGGAATCAGAAACATTGTTTGGGGCTGGTTAGGAAGTCTGACTTCAGTGTCACCCACCAGTGTTGGGAGACTCTGCTCTCCTTTTGTAGTCTGCCTTGACCTTGGCATTTTCAGATGGTTACTCTAGGCACGGACGGGTCACACCATCGACAGATGCAGATTCACAGATGGGGCAGAAGGGGCGACTGTGATCATCCAGTCTGAGCTCCTGTGTAACACAGGCCAGCTGGAGAACTGCCCGGAGTTAATAGCTGTTTGAACCCAAGCAGATCTTTCATCTTTGTCTGCTGGATTGAAGAGCCCTCGTCACATTTCTGTTCCCCACATAGGACTTAAAGATGAGCTAGTTGCCCCTTAACCTTCACTTTGTTCAACTAAACCAGCGGAGTCCTTGAGCCTATTGCACGATCAGCATTTGTTCACCTCCCGTAATCATTCTTTTGGCTCTTCTCTGACACCTCCCAAATTTATCAACATCCTTCTTTACGTGTGGACACCAGAACTGGACACAGGATTTCAGCAGCAGTCACACCAGCACCAATCAGAGGTAAAATAACCTCTTTACTCCTGTAAAGGTCCACTGGCCACCCTCCCTCGCCATCAATCTCCAAGGGAGGCCACGCCTGGCGCCTGCGCCCTGTGGGGAGTTCGAACAAAAGGCAGACAAACAGTTTAAGGCCCCAGCCCTTAGGCGGGGCAGGCCAAGCAAAGAGGGACAGTCTCTAGCGCTCTGTAGGGCGAGCACACAGTCCAAAGCCCTGGCCCAAAAGCAGGGCGGGGCAGGCAGCAGGGAACAGGATCTGGCCCTTAGCGGGCGATCACCCCTAGGTCGGGGTAGGAAGGTGGGAGGGGGACGCAGGTCCACCCAACTGCACTGCGTCCCAGCCCAGAGCCCTGGCAGTGACAGGCTGTCCCATCACTGGGTCAGCGGGGCCCCAGCCGAAAGATGCTGACCCGGCTACAGGCCATAATGCAGCCGGTCAGGTGTCTGGCTCCCCCGGGCTCCTTCCTTTCCCTAGAGCACCTGGTCCCTGGCGTCACTCCCCATCTCCTCGGGACACTCTGCTGAGGGGAGTTCCCAGAATCCTTCAGCCTCGTCGCTTGACGGCAGGTCCGGGGACTCTTTGGAGCCATCTGCAGAGGGCAGCTCCTCCAGGTCACAAGGTCCAGGGGTCTCCTCCGGCTTGCTGGGCTCAGGTAGCTCCGGCAGGTCCTCAGGGCCCCAGGCCATGGGCAGCTCCAGCGCCTCTCCTCCGGGTAACGGTCTGGTCCAGCCCTGGCCTTCTCCTCACTGAGCTGGAAGACCTGCCCTTTAAACCTTCTGACCCATCTTTCTTCTTTCGGTCAGGTGGGTTGTACTTCAGGGCTCCACCCCACAGAGGGGGTTTGGCTCTCCCTCGCCGTATCTCCGAGGGAGGCCAAAGCTCCTGGCTACACTCCTACTTGAGATTCTCCTATTTATGCATCCCAGAATCGCATTAACTCGTTTGGCCACAGTTTTCACTGGAGGATCCTGTTCAGCTCTTTATACCCCATGACTCCCAAATCTCTTTCAGAGTTCCTGGTTCCCAGGACAGAGCCCCTCATTGTGGAAGTGTGGCCTGCATCTTTTGTTTCTAGATGGACATATGCACATTTGGGCATATTAAAATGCAAACGGCTTGCTTTTCTCAGTCTCCCAAGCAATCCAGCTCACTCTGTCTCTGTGATGTGTCCTCTTCATTATTTACTGTTCCCCCAATTTTGTGTCATCTGCATATTTTCTCAGTGATGATTTTATATTTTTTTTCCAGATCATTGATAAAAATGTTAGCTTAGGGCCAAGAACTGATCTCTGTGGGACCCCACAAGAAACACACCCGATCAATGATGAGTCACTGTTTACAGTTACAATTTGAGACCTATTAGTTAGCCAGTTTTTAATCCAGTTCCTGTGTGCCATGTTGATTTTGTATTGTTCTGGTACCAAGTCAAATGCCCTTACAGAAGTCTAAGTATGTTACATCAGCACTATTACTTTTTTCAACCAAACTTGCAATATCACCAAAACGATATCAAGTTATTTTGACAGGATCTATTTCCCATAAACTCACACTGGTTGGCATTAATGATATTACCTCTGTTTAATTCTTTATTAATCGAAGACAGTATAAGCCTTCTATTATTTTGCTTGGTATCAGTGTCAGGCTGTCAGGCCTATAATGATTTGGGTTGTACCATTTACCTTTTTCACATATTGTTACATTAGCTTTCTTCCAATCCTTTAGTACTTCCCCTGGATTCCAAGACTTACAGAAAATCAACATTAAAGGTTCAGAAAGCTCCTAAGCCAGCTCTTTTAAAATTCTTGGTTGCAAGTTGTCCCAACCTGCTGCTTTAAAAATGTCCAGCTTTAGTAGCTGCTGTTTAACATCTTCCTGAATTCCTGCTGGAATGGGAAGTTTTTCATCAATCACCATGTGATGTGCCTATGTCATCTGGCTTTTTCAGAGCTGCACGAGAGAAATAGTTATGCTAATACGTGTTCCCTGATCCAAGTAACGGACCAAGTTTCCCCTGTACTCCCCAGAATCAGCAATGGACCCTAGGTGCCCTGAGGCCTGTAACCACTAGACCAGACCATTCCCTATTCCCCAGCAAGAGAACCCCAGAATCCTGAGCCCAGGCCCTGCTGGAACCAGTAGATCCCATTGCCCCCTATACTCCTGAACTGGGACTATATAACCGGAGTCCTGGCTTCCCGGCCTGGCTCTAGACCACACTCCCTCCCTTAAGAATGCCACCATCCTCCCATACAGCCCAGCCAGTTCATCCGCGTCTCCGTGTCCACTGAGCGTGGCTGATGGGGGTGTTAGGAAGGTCCCTTTGGAGGCCTAGCGACGGAAAAGCACAGAGCCGGCCACAGTGACACAGACTGAACCAGCAGTTTCTTTTTTTTACTTCCTCTGCTGTGATTTCCAAGATGTCTATATATAGCTCTGCTCCACAGATTGTGCTGACAGCTCCAGGCTGCCATCAGATCTGCTTCCATTGCTCCAGCAAGGCTGCGAAGGCAGGGTCACCCGGGAACACTCCCCGCTGACGGTGGGGCCTGGAGAGCCGCCTGTTCAATAAAAAAGGGAAAAGGAAATCAATTCAATCACTGTGTGGTTGGGGGGGAAGGGCAGAGTTGGCGGGCAGGATTTGGGGAGGGAACATGGGCAATATTCCTCATCTGCATGTGTCTGGAGACGTGGCCTGGAATTCAGTGCCCACGGCTCAGCTTCCTCAGACAGCAGCATCATGTCAGGACCCGCTGGTGTCTCCACTGCATCGCCCTTTGCATCTGTGTCTTCTCTTCTCCTGCTCGCAGAGCTGGGAGGGGGACAAAGCTCCGCTGTCACACTCATACCACCCCGGGATGCAGCGCTCCAGCTGTTAACTGCTGCAGAGCTGAGTGCAGAGAGGCGAGGGAGTGGGAGAGATGTGTGAGAGCCCTGGCCTCTCCTGACTCTTCTTTCCTCCTGGGGGTGATGGCCTCCATGTGCCCCCTGCCCACAGGTTACAGGGAAAATCCCCAGGCTGTCTCCGCAGGGCCCTGGCCCAGGCCAGCTGCTGATTGCATCTCACGGTCTCTTGCTTTTGTGTGTCAATGGCTGACAGTGAGAAACTGACAGAGGCTCAGATTCAGAAGTTGTAGCCACAGGGTCTTGAGCAGCATGGCTGAGACAGGGCCTTGCTGTTCTCCTGGGGAAGGTTTCTGTGGAGGACACAAAGAAGCTTTGACCAAGAGCAGCATGCACTCAAGGGCTGGCATGCTTCAGCCTCAAAGGACAACCCTTGTCTCTGTGTGTGGGGCCCTTGAGCAGCGCCCCATGCACCTCTTCCCCACAGCCATGCCATGCCCCAAGGGACCGGTACATCATGTCGGGCCCTGGCAGAAGCCTTGGTGGAGATGAAGGAGGCACAGTGTGCTAGGCTCCCGCCACCCGGCAAAGAGCCTTTCACCTGGATTCTGGAAGCCCTGCTTCTCTGCCCGCAGCCCCTCCGGGAAGGTCAAGGCCCCGAGGGTCCTGGACGGTCTCCCTGCTTCCTCACAGCCGTGGTGGATTGGCAGATGCGGGCAGTCCCCTGTGAGGACACAGCACGACACAGGAACAGCAGAGTCTGAGTTTATTGCTGGCAGAGGCACAGAGCCAGCGCCCCTCATGATGCTGAAACCAAAACACTGTCCCTGGACCGGCCAGGAAGCACCTCCTCCCCTGCTTCCTCTCAGGGTTACGCCCTGGCCAGGGGCCCTTTCCCTCCAGGATGAGCCGTGCGCACACCCAGCCAGCGCAGTAACTCGCTCACAATATTTGTGCCCCCACACACCCTGCAAAGGCTCCCGCCCTCGTCCTGTGTGGTAGGCACCGTCCCCATTTGACAGCTGGGTCAGAGAGACCTGCCCACCGCCAGGGGATGGGTGAACAGAACCAAGTCAGTCCTCAGCCGTAGCCGTGAGACCGGCCTTCCAGCTGCTTTGCCTTGTGGCCCCGGGCCACAGCCCTGTCCTGGAAAGGGACTGGAGTAAGACATTTGCCCATCCCCCTCACCCAGGCTTCAGCCACGTTTCTGGCCTGGCTTCTCCCTTTGTCTCCGTCCACTTCATAGCTGCTTACACGTCGCTGTGTGCGCCCGCCAAAGCTGCTCGAGGCGTGCTGGCCAGGTGCCAGCTCTGTCTCGCTTTAGCCCCATGGTTTGCTCCCCAGCGTACGGTGTGGTGCCTGCGAGGGTTCTGGGGAGGGAATCTGTGCATCGAGCACATTTTGCCCAGGGCCCAGCACCGGTCACCCCCACTGCTGCTGTGGGAAGGGTAATGTAGCCAGGCGGGGTGTGGAGCTGTCTCAGCCCAGATCCTGGCCCCCATGGCATTCTGCCTGCCTTGGGCAGAGCAGAGAGCAGGGGTAGGAGTGCAAGTCAGGAGAGCCGGGCTCTGCCTCTCACTCACGGGGTGAACTTGGGCACTTGACGTCCACCCTAGCTAAAAACGGCACCCGTCATCTTCCAGGTGCCTGTTCCTAGCGCAGCCCCAAGGCAGATGCTGGAAGCGGCACATTGTCAAGCTGGAAGGGTGACTGGCTGTCGGAGCACGGCACCACGGGAACCCTGCAAATCCAGGCTGCAGGCTTTTGAGACCATGCTTTGGCCACACAAGTTACTGGGCTGAGTACTGGGGTAACTGGCTGAAACCGTCTGGACTGTGAGTTACAGGGGTTCAGCCCACACCATCGAATGGTCCCGTCCAAGGTGACTGCACAGAGCAGCCCAGAAAACACGATGTTCTCAGCAAGTTCTTACACGCACGAGAGTGACTGGAGTTCCTAACCCTCCTCTTGGACCAGCTCTGATCTGGAGATCGCTCAGGTGCTCGCAATGCTGCACTCGTGCTTGCAGTGGCTGAGTTCTTTGCTGAGATGCGGCCTTTTCCCTTCCGCTCACAAATCCATCCTGAGCTTTGCAGACGTCTCCATTGTCTGTAGCTATTTGCTGGATAGTGTCAAGCTCTTCCCACCCCAGGAGCTGTTCAGTTGGACCCGTGACTGTTTGCAGTGTGTGTCACACCTCACTAGGCATCACATCTGCTTTCTGGTTGATGGAACTTTTTAAAGTAGGAGAATAGCCAATAATGGCCATTCTTCTTCACTCCCCAGGTCCCACTGACTCCACTCAGAGGTGACAGTCAGAGCAGTGAGCAGCCACTGCCCTGTCAGATGTTTGCAAGGCTAGCTCCCCAGAGGCCACGGAAGGATTAGCAAAGAATCTCATACAATTCCACCAGCCTAAGTTGCGCCAAGGACATAGGCTCCGTGTTCAAGGTGAATTCATGCTCAGCTTGGGGAGGAGGAATACAAAATCTCAGCGCTCTGCTTCTGTTAACTTCAGTGTCCCAGTCCCCTCATTAGCGCCTTGTCGGGATCACTTTAGGGAAGCTGGAGGGCTTCCACGTTTTCGCGGTGCCTCCTCCTTTTATTCGGAGCATCTCCCCGCTCGGAGGGTGCTTTATTCGCAGTAATGAATGCAGCCGTCGCACCGGATGACACAAATGCTCATTGGACCTTGTTAGTGACATGTCAGCAGTTTGCATTTCTTCAAGACTAACAATGGTTCTGCGTCCTAGGGTTTGACCTCTGCTTCCCTTCCCTGTCACCCGCTAGCCCACATCCTAACCAGACTTGGCAGCTAATATCAAGGCTTCCTGACGCTCAAGTTAACTTCCAAAGCTTCACTCCTCCCTTTGCACTGCATTGCCTAGCTCTGCACTGAGGTGTGTCCAAGCCTTTCTGGGAACAAGGCAGAGTGTCCGGGGTCAGGTGTGAACTCCCAGCATCCTTTGGCATGAGGCAAATTGTCATAGCCATTCCAGCCTGGCTCCAGTTGGCGAGGAAGGGACGGGCGCCTCAGGGACCTGGATTGTCAGAGGTGCCCTGGGTTTGCTCGCAGAAATATTTGCAGAGTTCAAAGGCCCATTAAAGCTGCTGCCATTCACTCCCTCAGACAAGACCCAGCCTCCATGGTTCAGATCTTTGCCTGGGCCTTGGGGAGTCAGATGTGGACCCCCAAGGGGAGTTAGGCACCTTTGGACCTCAGGCACCAACTCCCACGGATAGTCCATGGACTCTGGATGTCCAGCTCCCGTCAGCCCCTTTGGAAATGGCAGTCTCCATGTAGCCCTGCCACGCCCTTCGCCCCGTTCCTCCTGCCTGGAATGAGGATAGAGCACAGGCCTGGGAATCAAGAGCTGGGGGTGCTCCGTCCCTGATGTGTCCCAAGTCTCTGCCCCATTCTGTGCCATGGGGAGTTCCTCTTTGTAGGTGCTCCCACAGTGTCTGGGTGCACAGAGACGCAAAGGCTGAGATTTTCAGAAGTGGCTAATGATCTGGGTCTCCAATGGAGACTGTAATGTGGCCAGTCAGTTTCCTAGGCCAAGTACAAAAATGGCGATACTGGAGGCAGGCCCACAGGCCCCTTCAGGGGGAGAAAGGAGGGTGGGGCAATCTCCCCTCCCACCAGTATAAGGCTCCCCCTTCTAGTCTGGAGCCAGACATTGCACTGCAAGCACCCCGTGTTACCGGCAGCGTTTCCTGGCCCCAGACTGCGCCTCGGCCAGCTGGGCAGGACAGTGGCTGGGGGCTGGCGATGGTGCAGAGGAGAGAATGCCACACTCGGGGGAGCAGGCGGGGAGGGTGGTTGAAGCTGCTCGGGGCTTTGGAAGGGAGACGGCATCCCAGAGAGGGGTTAGTGGGCAGGTGATCCAAGCCGTATCTCGTTATCAGACGCCTGGGCCATGCCCCACATGGCTAGCACCCCTAGAGCCACGGCCTGGACAGAGCCTGGGCAGCTCAGGCAGTCTCTGTTTGCAAAGTGGGCTGAGTGGTGCTGTACAAAGTGTATTATTGCTAGCAAAGGTTGCAGCTGGAGAGAGGGTGGCCCAATGCTTAGGGCTCCAGCCTGCGACTTGGGCTAGCTGGGTTCAATTCCCTGCTCGGCCACAGCCTGTGTGAGCGTGGGCAAGTCACCAATGCCTCGCTTTCCCCTCTGTAAAAGGAGGAGGAAGATGCTCCCGTTCTCCCACCTGGGGTGAGCGCGGCAGGGCAGGGACCGTTCCTCTCTCTGCTCCAAGTAAATCATGACAGTACGTATCGATGGCCCCCATTACATGTTGCACCCAGGCCCTGTCTTGGTGGCCATAGGCCTGTGTCTGAGTGGGGGCTGCATGGCAACGAAGTGCCATGTGGTGCCCCCCCCAAGGAATGCATTCATTAACCCAGCGGCAACCCGCCGCCAGTTGAACTTGAGCGGCCTGCTCAGCATGCAAGGAAAAGCCACTCAGCAGCTGTCAGAGCCCTGCCCCGCAGCCAGAGCCCCTGCAAACAAAAGACGGGCTCCTTCCTGCTGCTTCGCGAGGTCAGTGCCAACTGCCAAAGGACACTCGTGCACTCAGCAGACGGGTGCCATGCTCCAAAGAAACGAGACGGCCCCCAGGAAACAAGCGTGTGCCCCTGGACGCAGGAAAACCAATTAGCCTAATGAAGTGAAACATTCGCTCGCCGCGCTGGCCCCGCTCTCTCCTGACCACATCCCGGCCAGAGACACTGCATGGGCAAGGCTTGGCTACTCAGGAGCTCGCTCTCCCCTGCCCGGAAGGACCAGGGGACTCAGGCTAATTCCCAGGGGACAGAGGGACCCAGGGATCCTCCGTCACAAGGGGCATTCACTGGCCCTCATGTGCACGGGTCCAAGAGCTCCAGCGCCTCTCCGCCCTGGGGGCAGGGTCCTCCAGGCTGTGGCACATCAGCAGGGTGGCGTGTGGGGAGCGTTTGCCTGGCCTTTCCTGCGCTACGGACGAACGGGCTGCCAGGCCAGCACAAGTTGCTATTAGCTGAAGCGTCTGTAGCAAGGGGAGCAGCTCGCTCCGGAGCGACAGGCCAGTGTGGCCCAGGTGAGTCTCTGCCCACTGCCAGAAGGGAGCCAGGAACAGCTCCCAACCACCCCAGGCAAGTGTCCTGCTTCGAGAGCCTCAGACTGTCCCCTGCTCACGCAGCCCCCATGTCATGCGGCCGGATCAGTGCAGCTGCAGCTCGATGCCTTGCTGGAGAGTGCCGGCTCTTCCCTGGCTTTCTGCCTGCGTTTCATGGCCCAGCGCCCCCAGCAGAGCTGGCTGAGATGGGTCCCCACTTTATCTGTGCCCCTTCCATGCGCTGTAGGCTCCAGGACTCGCCCTTCTCTGCCTGCACCAAATGGGACCCCTTTTGGGTGGTTATCTCGGTGGGGACAGCCAGCCAGGCACGGCCAGGTGGCACATGGGACCCCACAGCACACGGGAAGCAGCTGGGCGCTGGTGCCAGGAGACGAGTGCGAAAGCAGACGCGTGTGTGCGCAGGGTGTTGCCGGGGCAGGCTGCAGGTTGCCCTGATGGGTTCCTGCCCCCAGCCCTGCGCTGACCCAGCCAGCTCCCAGAGCCGGACAGAGCCGACATGCAGAGAACAAAGAGGCGGCGTGTCTGAAGCAGCTACGGGCTCACAGCGAGTGGGAACAGTGGGGCTGTGCTGCCCTGGCTCCTGACCCCACTGATACACACGGGGGGCACGTGAGAGCTCCCACAGCCTGCCTGGGAAATGGATGTTTGTCTCACTCCCTCTGACCCTTGGGAATTGGCGGGGCCTGGGGGCCGTGGCTCCCAGCCCTCTGATCTAAGGAGGGGTCAACCTTTTCCACTCACGCCCCCGAGCGAGGGAGGCAACCAGCCAGGCCCTCTGACCCGCCTCTCTGTAAACATCCCTCAGTCCTGTCTGCAGCCCAGTGGGACCAACAACAATGGGACTGGGGCTGGCCGTGTCACTCTTTCCCAGCTAGCCCTCCGCTCAGGGGCTTTCCCATGGTGCTTGGCTTCTCACTTGTACCAGTGAGTCCAGAGCGACCCTATAGCCATAGTGACGGGTGCTCAGATATTACAGCGCCAGGTGCCAGAGGAAAAGCTAGAAGGAGGTCTCGAGAGGCAGCGCTGCCCAGTGGGTGGAGCACAGACCTGGGACTCAGAAGCCCCGGGGTTTACTTCTGGGTCTAGCCTATTGGGTGACCTTGCACAAGTCACGTCCCCTCCCTGGGCCTCAGTTTTCCCAGTTAAAATGGGGTTAGGGCACTGACACTGGCTTCCTTTGCAGGACGCTCTGAGATCCTCAGGGAGGTGCCTGGGAGAACTGCCTGATCTCGCCCGCGCTGGAGAATTGCTAAGGAGCTGCTGAAGTTTGAGAGCAGCACAACAGACCAGGACCTTTGCCCAGTGGCTCCCGGCCCCCCTTATTAGCTGCTGGGAATCTCTCTGCCTCCCGTGAGTGGATCTGGTAAGACGGCCAGAAGCAGTGAGCGCATTGCAAACCCTAATGGGGCTGTGGGCAGAGCCCCCCCGGGAACACACTGACAGATTAGCCACCTTTGTTGGTGTCCAGAACCGTGCCCTTAGTGCTGCCTCGCCCCGCTCCCAGCTGGTTTATCACTGGTGGGGACACACCACTGCACTGGTAAGCAGCAGCAAGGGCCCCAGCATCCAGGTGAGCGCTCTGCTGTTCGCACCAGTGCATCTCAGCTTGCCCCTCCTCACATTTCCAACCATCTCCCTCAGCCTCGGGCAGGGAGATCACACTGCCTGCCTCTCCCAGGGCAGGGGGCCACCGGCAGGTCAGCACATCTGTTGTGCCGGCATGTGGGGTAATGGACATGAGCTAGAGGGGCCAGCTGGGGTTCCTAGCTGGGGAATACATTCAGCACATCCTGGGAGGCCGGCAGGACTAACCTGAGAGAGGAAAGTGAGGTGGAAGAGCAGGGACAGCTTCCTGACTCGGAGATCCCCGCAGACAGAACCCGCTCCACCAGGGACGTGCGGGGCCGTTGTGTGGGAGGTTGAACACAGGCGCTTCCTGGCAGGGCAGGGACTGGCTGCTCAGCGGAGCTTCTCAGCATCCAACCTTTTATGATGCCCTGAGGGCAACTGCCCCCACTGGCCAGGGCGTCACCCATCTGCCACAAGGTCCAAACCCCAGCGGAGGTGGTTTGTGCCAGCCCTGGACCCACAGCCTGGCCTTGCGAGCTCCAGCTGCAGAGACCCTGGAGGCCCAGTGCAATCTGGTGACTTGGCTGAGATGGTGACTGGCACATTGTAGCTGATGGTTTGGGCACTGAGGGGCCAAGCTTAGGCCCGGTGCCTCCTCGGAGACCCTGGGCTCCTGAAAGGAGCTTGTCTGCGACATCAGAAACAGCTCAAATGGCTGGTCCTCACCCACAAGCCTCCTGAGCTGGCTACATTCAAACGTATCGTTTGCTTTGCCCAGTTTTCGGAGGGAGCCAGGTCGCTGTAACCTGTCCTCTTCAGCACTTCCCGCTGCCCCGAGCTCTGCGCCAGCTGCAGACCTTCCCGCGGTGGCTTTAGGGTATGTGTCTAGGCCATTAATCAAAATGTTAACTGGCTCAGGGCCCTGCTGGAAACACACCTGCTCAGTGACAATGCTCTAGTCACAGTTACATGTAGCCAGCTTGTGATCCACTCCCTGTGTGCCAGGCCACTTCCTAGTCTAGTTTTTAGTCAGATATTGTGCAGTATCTAGTCAAATGCCATAGGGAAGTGTACTTGTATTATACCGTTATCAACCAAACCTGTCATCACATCAGCAAAAGATATCAAGTTAGTCTGTCAAGGTCTATTTTCCATAACCCCATGTTGATTTATATTAATTATGTTACCCTCCTTTAAGTCTTTATTAACTGAAGAGTGTATCAGCTGTGCCTTTATTTTGCCTGGGATTGATTTCAGGCTGACAGGCCTATAAGTGCCCACTTTTACCCTTCTTAAACATTGGCACAACATTCACTTTCTTCCAGTCCCCAGGAACTTCCCCAGTGCTCACACGTTCTGGGAAATCAGCTTCAAGAGCGCTTCTCAGACAGCTTTTTTTAAACTCTTGGTTGCAAGTTCTCTGAACCTGCTGAGTAAAACATTTCCAACGATAGTAGCTGCTGTTTAACATCCTCCTCAGTTACAGCTGGAACCCAAAGTATTTCTTCATAATCATATATATACCTACATCATCTGGCCTTTTCCCAATTACAGAACAGAAATATTTATTAAACACTTCAGCTCTGTCTGTATTATTATTGACAATTCTACCATTTCCATTTAGTGATGGACCAATACCATTGTGAGGGTTCCTTGTGTTCCTAACATACTTTCAAAAACTCCTTCTTACTGTCCTTAGCCAGGCCCAGCTGTAGCCATAGGTCAGGTAGGCAATTGCCTAGGGCGGCAAAACCTAAAGGGCGGCTTCTGGACTGCAGCCACCCACTGCCTGCCCGGTTCCTGCTCCCAGTCGGGAGATGGGCTGCACTCACCTGCCTCCTGTCCAGTCCCGGCATGCAGCCAGGAGCCCTGTGGCATCTGCCACCCTCCCGGGAAGTGGGTGGCAGCCACCCACGTCCCTGCTGTCAGTGGGCAGCAGCCACCCAGTCCCTCCCAGAACCAGGCTCCAGCTGCCCCTGGCTTTCTTGATAATTTCAACAACCCTGCATCCCTGCAAATACTCAAATTTTTCTGCTGGGCCAGGGGAGAGGCACATTTTTATTTTGCCTAGGACAGCAGAATATGTAAAGCCAGTTCTGTCCTTAACTGTGCTGTTAAGCCATAGAGGCTTCCTTCTGTCCTTTTGCTTCCTTTATCAATTTTCTTAAATTCCTAGCTTCTGATTTATATTCATTGCTATCAGCTGCCCCTTTTCCCCATTTGGTATCTATTGTTTTGGTTTTTATATAGATCTGCTTTCACTTCTGATTAATGGCTTGAGATCTGGTTTGGATCATCCAGGATAGCTGTTCTCCACATTAGTGATGGAGATTAGCTCCATGATGCTCCATTAGTTCCATGGTGCACCATTAGCTCCATGGTGCTGTGCTTTAGAGGTCTAAATCCGATCAGAAAACATCCAGGTCCATAGGCTGCTCTCTCCCAGCCCAAAGTCACCACGATTGTCACCAGGACCAGTGCTGCAGCCTCTTCTCCAGGCTCACTGTGCCAGGACCAGCAAGCAACTCTGCAACATCGTATGACGTCATGGGCACATCAGGGCACTGTCGATGTGAGGATCTCAAAGCACATCACAGACGTCTGGTCATGTGGCTGCCCAGCCCCCGTGGTTGGCAGGTATTCGTATCCTCAGATTACACTTAGAAACTGAGACACCAGGAGGGACAATGACTTGCCCAAGGTTGCCCAATGAATCAATGAGAGCCCTGGGTGCAGAACCCGGAGTCCTGCTGTACTTCCTAAGCAGACAATCTGTCCTTCCTCAGGAGGGGGGAAGACGCTGGGCTGCTCCCTCTGTACCAACGTTAGCGAAGGGGGCTGTGTAATTCCTGAACCCAGCCTATCACCGCCCACCACCACATGGCACCAGAGCATCTTCTAGGTCCACCAGCTGTAGCAGCCTTCCGTGGCCTGGCAGCCCTTGGCCTTCTGCCTGCAGCGCTGGGCCGCGCCGTGTCACTGCCGACCCAGGAGGCTGGGTAAGGGAGCCCAGGGGAGGGGCACCCCATGGGTAAAGGGGAGGGGCAGCGAAGCAGGGCAGGAAGCTCAGAGGTGTGGGAGTGGGAGGAAGGCCGAGCCCATGGCTGGAGGGGGCAGCACGGGGTGGGGGACCTTGGCTGGGAGGCAGGGAAGAATCGGAGGTTGCTGGTGAAGCTGGGACGTTTCCTGCCAGTTTCTCGTGGCTCAGGGAAGCCTGGACAAAGGCAGTTGCCGGTGCCCACTCACAGCCTGCGGGCAGGGGCCGATTTCACAGGAAACCCGTCCCGCCAGGAGGGGAGCTGGAGTCTGGCAGGCCAAGGGTTAAGGTCCCTGGAGCTTGCCGCGTTACCAGCCCCGTCTCCTCTCGTCCCCTCCCCTGACTTCAGCAGCGAGGCTGGCTGCTGTGGTGACTTCGCTGTGACCCTAAAGTGAGGGCTGGGACCGTCCCAGCAGGCCCTGGACAAAGCCGTGCTGGGGCCAGGCAGAGGCGCTCTGCTCTGGCACCCTGCGGACCTAGCCCGGACGCGCTGGGAGTAGGTAAGTGCCAGCAGGTCCCCGGCACACGGCTCTGGGCACTCGGGCGGGCCCGCAACCCCTCTGGGTGCTCTGGCAATCCAGCACGCCGCTACCCGGGCTGGGCGGGAGGGTCAGGTCTCGGGTCGAGGAGCTTTGCCCGGGCTGGGTGGCTTGGCTCCCTGCGGGGCTGCTGCTTTCCCGGTAGCTTCACATTGCTGTTGGTGCTGGAGACGCATCCTGGGGAGGAGGGCTTGGGAAATATCCCTCGCCGGGTCCTTGCCAGGGCTGAACTGCCGACCAGTGGCCCTGGGGACCTGCAGAGCATCATCAGCATGAAATCTGGCCCAGCCCGTCCTCTGCGCACCCTGGCGCACACCAGGGGACGCTGGCTCCAATCAGAGGGAGGCAGCGTTCCCTAGTGAGCAGCGGGACGGCAGGACTCCTGGATCTGGATGTACCAGCTCCAGGCGTTTTAAAGCACCCACAGCAGTGGTGGAGCCTGATGCTTCCTCCCTGCCGGGAACCCTCCGACCGCCCTCCTTGAAGGATCCCAAGGACAAAACGGGCCCGTCTGGTGTCACTTTTACACGCCCACGAGTGTAGCTACAGCTGAACCCTGGATTGCAGCAAATAACCAGCACCCGGTTACCTGGGCAGTGCCCATTGTCTCCGGACCTGGCTGGGGACTGATCATGCCACGCCCCTTGTCCTGGCACTTGGCGCTGGCACCGGACTGGCCCGGTACAGTCTAGCCTTGGACCGGCTGCTGGGAACGCCACATCCCCAACCGGGCCGACAGGGGCTCGTGCACACCCAGCTCGGTGCTTAGCCTAGGCCAGCGCCCCCGCTGCTGAGGGCTGCCCAGCAGAGCGAGCGTGGGGCCAGGGATGGGGCCCCGGCATGTGAGAGGGGCCCATGGCTGGGGGCAGCAGGCCACAGAGCAGAAAGCTGGGTCTGTTACAGCAGAGGGGCGGGCAGGAGCGTTGGGGCACTTGCTTCCCCCGCCCCAGGAACAAGAATCCAGTGGCCAGCATGGCCCAGCTGTTCTCACGCCTTAGCAGGGCTCCTGGGTGGGCCAAGGATTCTGTGCCCACGGGGGCGACAGCCACCCCACTCGAGGCCCAGCTGTAAAATGGAGAGCGGAGGGGGGAGGGGAGGCTGCTGACGTGGGCAAGGCGCTTTGAGCTCTATGGGCAGGACAGGAGCCTGGCGCCAGAGGCAGGGCAGGAAGATGTTGTGCCCTGGCTGGGGGCACCAGGCAGAGCCCAGGGTACAGCTCTGCGGAGGGCCAAAGGGCACCATGGGAGGGACTCGCTGACTGCGGGGCTTGGACAGCAGCTCACGGGCCTGTTTGGCTGCAGGGCAGGATGACTACGGACAAAAGCCAGTGGGTGCCTGAGCGTGAAGGCAGCGTCTCCACCAAACTCCTGCAGAAGGCATGTGCGGCCCCGTTCGTGCCCGTGGGTGAGTGGGGGCTGCTGGGAGGCCAGTGCGCCCCGGATCCCAGCCAGGGGACAGCCCATGAGCAGCTCTTGCATGGCACCGCGGCGTGGGGACGGACGGGGTGGCAGAGATTTGGCAGGTCAGAGCCGAGCTGCGGGAGCTTCTATAGCCCCTGCCTGGCCCTGCATCTGTCCCTTGTGCCGCGTGGCCATGGGAGAGATGGGAAGAGCCTTTCCCATCCCGAGCCACGGCAGCCTCTGCGCTGCCACAAGGGCTGGGTGCAGTGAGAAATGGACCCATCCTCAGTGCCCCAGGGAGGGGACGAGTTAGTGCCTTTAGTCCCCGCACAAAGGAGCCATGGGCGGGGTCTGCCGAGCGTGGCAGCACAGAAGCCGGGAAGGGTGAAACAAACCAAAAATATCAGGGATGCCCTTGGCCAGCAGCTCATCCATGGCATCAGCCTTGACCCCTGCGGGCCCCCAGGAGAACGTCCAGTGACCCGGCTGCTGCCGTGTGCTCCTATAGGCACCGGGGCCTTTGCCGTGGTGACAGCTTACGGCCTCCACAGACTGAAGGCCAGGGGGAGGATGAAGATGTCCGTGCACCTGATCCACACCCGCATGGCTGCCCAAGCCTGCCTGGTTGGCGCCCTCATGCTGGGTAAGTGAGGCTGGCTCTTGGCAGGGCCACGACATACATGGGCAGGCACCTAGCGAAGCTGGGCACAAGCCGGCTGATGAAACCCCGCCAGGGTGGTGGGCTCTGAGCTGCTGGGTGGGGCGCCGGCAGCGGTGCCTCTTTCTGGTGGCGGCAGCACCGCGTCACGCAGGCGAGGGGGGGCCGGTCGCTCACGCGGCTGGGTTATTGACATTGGTGCCAGCTCCAAGGGACTCCTTTGTCCCGCACAAGTGGGCTGTGAAGCCCAAGGTCCCTGCCCACAGGTACCAGGGAGATGCCTTCCTCCCCCCTTTCCGGGCCAGGCTGGTCTGGAGACAATGCAAACTGGCTCTGCCACCCTTCATGGAGGGGCTGGGGCCCGGGGCATCGTGACCCATAGAGCTTCAGGAAACACAAATTATTTATCTGGCAGATTCCTGTTGCCATTGTCCCTTTGCTAAAGCCCTGCCTGGATACAAATATCTGGATCCGCTAGAATAAATTTCTATCCCCCCCTCCTTCTTTTAGCTGGATCTGCAGCCACGCCGCCTAGCAGCTGTTTGCAGCCAGCCTCCCCACCCCCCAGCAGCTGATCAGCTGTTCCTGTAGCACCCCTAGCTGACAGCTGCTCCAGCCTTGCCCCAGGAGTCCTGGAGGTTCCAGAAAGTCAATCCATGACCTCCACGACCATCCAATCCACGAGCTGCAAAACATGGTCCATGGATATGCACGGCTGGGGGGCAGATATCAAGTGGACATCCACAGATTGCAGGGCTCTACCTGTCACCATTGCCCCATTCCTGCTAGGGCTGCACTGATGCCATTGTCTCTCTTGCAGGCGCATCCTACTCTCTGTACAAAGACTACGTGCGGAAACCAGCTGCAGAGCGAGCCCAGAAATAGACAAGAGGAAGCTGTGTTGCTGCGTCTGCCCTCCAGCAGACAGAAGTGGACACAGAGCATCTTAGGGCCACGTCAGAGCCCTGGGCCCAGCAACCTTCCCCTTGGAGACCGAGGCCCTGCGGCCAGCACTCCTTGGGCGGCTGTCATGTACGTAACAAGCCCTGCTTTGTAGTTTATAAAGTGAAGTTAAAGATCAGTGCGACTCGGGCGTGTTCTGAGCTGGCGCCGGGCAGCTGTGGGCAGCACGTGCGGAGCTGTTCCGTCAGGCAGGGAGTGCCGGGCAGTGGGGAGAGCGGGCTGGTGGGGGTCAGGACTCCTGGGTTCTAGCCCCAGCTAGGAAAGGGGTGAGGGCAGGGGCTAAGCCTGGCTGACAGCATGAGGCATGAACAGGGCTAAGCTGCAGGGACGTAGGCTCTTGTGGTGAAGGCAGGAGCCTCGGGCTCCACTCCCTGCTCCGTGTCTGGGTGACTTTGGGCTGCTCTCTGAGCTGCGGTTCCCCCATCCCGGAGATGTCCACTCCAAGACCAAACCCCAGAGGGTGAACAGAGCCAGCCCCATAGCGCAATGGCCAGTGTATGTGCAGAAGAGGTACAGCCCCAGCAGGGGCAGGCCGCAGTGGCCTAGAGGGAGCAGCACTAGGGGTGAGGGGGAAGGTCAGTGTCCATGGGCCATTCAGTTCCTGGCCTCTCCTCAGAGACTGGCAGTAGATAGGACAATTCCTGTGACAACTGTACGCTGGCCCGGTCCCCTCCCACATTTCACACTGCCACTGGCCCGCAAGCAGGAGGGAGCTGGTTGGACACAGGGAACGAGATGTGATCTGGGGAACGTCCTGTGGCTGAAGGAGAAGGGACAATACTGTTTGCAGCTACCTAGGAAGGCAAAGGTGGGAGCCTGGGACAGCACGTGAGCCAGTAACCCCAGGGCTGCTGAGACAAAGTTCCAGCGATCCCCCTCCCTGACCCACAGGCTCCAGAGCGTCCCTCTACCGAGATGGGAGCCCTGCTCCTACCACGCAATCACTGGGCTGATTCCTACCTGTGTCCTGCGTGTTGGAAAGAATCCACAGGGGCTGTCCTGAAACCTGCTGTACGCAGCAGTCACGGCCCTGCCTGCGAGGCAGAGGATGGGTGCAGCTCACTGTACACAAGCTGCCTTCCGCTGGTCTTTGTTTCTGCACGGACAACCTAGTTGCAAGGTCATCACGTGGGCTCTGAGCCAGGCATCGCCCCAGCCTGGCACTCAGACCCGCAGGACACAGACACTCCAGGGTAGAGGCGTTTTATTCAATCATTACAAGGGTAAAAAATAAACTTGTATAAAATAGAAATAAAAATCCCGATGGGCAGCAGACCCTGCCTGGAGATCACTAACCAGCCTCCCCAGACACAGAGCATCCCCACTCCTCGGCAGCCCCAGGAGAGGCTCTGCCCCGCCCCACCCTGCCCAGGAAGTGCAGTGCCCTTCACTTGGTGGCAGCTCCCAGCTCTATCAGAGGCCCGTGCAGGAGGCTGAACCCCCCCATGAAATTGAAGTTTGTCCCCAGGACCCTTAACGCCAGGTTCAGCAGCTCTGCTGACCGGGGGACACGTGTGGCTTACCCCCTTTGGGCCTGCAACAAAATTCACCTGTATTCAGCACTGGATGCAATAGGCTGCAAAGAACCCAGAGCCAAACCAGTCCAGTGTCCGGACGCTGCTGATTCCAGATGCAGGCCCTGGCCGAGGAGGCCCGGAGCTCAGAACCGACTGGCTCCCGAGTACGGCTACGTCCGAGGCCGCAGCCAAAGTTCACTCCCTGGCAGTAGCAGGGCAGCGGGCTGCGCGGGAGGCGTTTTGCAGGATGATGATGTGGAGGGGGCAGAGTGGGGAGCGGCAGGCACTGGCGCAGGCTCTGCTCAGCCCCCAGCTTGTTCACATGGGGTAGTTCAGAACAACATCCTGCTTGGCCAGCTCCAGCAACATCGGGTCGTCGAAGAACTTGCTAATACTCACGTCCTCGCTCAAGCCCTGCGGAAGGAGAAGCAGCCATGTGAGCTGGAGAGGTGAGAGCCAGCGATGCTGAGAGAGATCCGAGCAGCCGCGCCCTGGCGTGTACACAACCAGTGCAGGCCGGATCAGCGGTAAGTGTGACCCCATCAGCTGAGGGTCAGCGCAAGCTTTCATGGGTCCTCGGCACCAGCCAGGGCCAGGGCTTGCAATGTGCCGGGGCACCCGCCATTCCCGGGCTGGCTGAAGAGCATCTAACAGAATGGTAGGAGGTGCTGGCCTTAGACTCCAGTGCTGCAGGGAGAGGGATTCACACCAGCAGTGGAGGAGGCCAGTGAAAGCCTCACAAACTAACCCCCAAGTCTTTGCTTTTAATGAACGCAGACCCTCCACCCCCAGCTTTCACCTGCCTGGATGCGGGGCAAGCTCACGCTCCCTATCTCACCACGCTGCACCAGGGCTGCTCGTCACAGGCCTGCTGGCTCTGGCTGACCCTGTGAAGCCGGTCACAGCCCTGCTGAAAGGCGCACTGGGGACCAGCGCAGCCTGCTCCGAGCGGTCAGAGCACGAGCCCATTCCAGCAGCCGTGCAAAGGGCCGGGAGAATCATCAGCAACGTGCACCAGGCAGCAGGCTGAGTTCGCGGCCCAGCTGTGCTGCGAGGGGCACGCTGGGCCTGTGAACTGTGCAGATGGGGAGAGGAGGCAGCAGGGTGGGTGAGGCTGTACCTTCCTGCGCCTGGTCTTGATCATGAACTCTCTGGCCAGGTGCGGTGCTGGCTGCGGCTCTAAGGGCCGGATGACGATGCTCTTGTCCAAGGGGTCCCCGGGCACGATCTGAAACAGGCCAGGAAGTCAGCAAGGGAGCGAAGAGCCACTGGAAGATCCTGGGAGTTGTTCTTGAATTCACAAACAGCCCTCGACTAGCGCAAACTGGGCAAACCACTAAGAGGTCACAGCATCACTAACCACGCCCACAGCACAGGACACCACGCTGGCACAGGCCATGCAGCTGAGCAATGGTTATTTCCCCCACAAGCCTGGCAATACTGGGGTGCGAAGGTCAGATCCAGAGGCAGGCCCCAGGACCTTCCATGCCAACCACCAAAGGAATTTACTCCCACCACAGAGATACGGCCGTCAGCTGGCAGCTCCCGCTCGAATGGAGACTCGTTCTAATGGGAGTTCCCAGGCTGAGCAAACCTAGCAGTGTAATGTCTGCTCTGGCTAACGAGGGACCTGCTGCCTGCTCTTGCCCAGGAAGGACTCACTCGAATAGGTCTCTTGCAGCCTGAGCCCTTTAGGCAGGTCTCCCATGCCACGATGGTCTGAGCCCCGGCTCGGCCGGCACTTGCACCGTGCACAGAGACTCACACTAGCTCTTGACTAGCTCAAGGCAGAGGTGGAGTCTGCGGGCTCCATGGCTAGTGCCCTCAACCTGGATCCCAGCTCCTGGCCCTAAGTGTTTGAGCTGAAGGGCCGGGACTACCATTACGGCAACTTCCTCAGTCACGAACGAAGGACCCCCTGGCGCCCATTACGCAGTGGTGGAAGGAATCCCATCCAGACCACCTCAGCCTAGGGGAAGTTGCATCCTGGATTCTCCTGGAGTGAGGCCGAGGAAAGGCCAGCTGGCCAGCGGCAGTAAAGGCACAGCTACCATACAAGTGCGAAGGGAGCAGAGGCTCCTCGCAACACCCTGCAATCACCCCTTCCCTTTGTTCGTGTTGCACGGCAAAGCTGGCCCTCCCCACACTGGTACGGCACAGGCCTCAAACACAAGCAACCAGCACGGATGAGCAGAAAAAGGTGCCCCCAACGGCAGCGGCCAGGGGAGAAACTCACCTGCCAGTGGTGAAAGACAGACAGAGAGAAAGCTTGTCCTTGCGTGTGAGTCCTCAAGTCAGTCTCAAACCCGAATGAGTCAATGGCTGGGATAAAGGCTTTGATGGTATAAAGCGGGGAGCCTGGGATTGGAGCGTCCTGAGTCACGTGACCTCTGTCAAACAGCCACAAAGAATTAATCTTCCCACATTTGCCTTTGAAGCCTCACCCGTTCAAATGTCCCCCTGGCTGTTACCTCTGTTCACCCCAGCACTGCAGGAGAACCAGACACACTCCAAGGACCGAGTGTGATCTCTAGCACACGCTATGGCTGGCGTGTGGCTCCCAGACCCCCTCTCTGCATTGCTGTGACAGTCGAGATCTGCCAGGGCAGGTTTCAAGCAAGCCACTTTCCATAGGCATGTAGTGCCATCTGAATATGAACACCTCGATGGCCCACACTGCAGGTCTCCAGCCAGCTCTGATTTCCTCACTAGGCCTGCAGTCCCAAGGGGACGATGCAAACATACACAAGGGCATCCCAAAGAGTCACGGTCTCCTCCGGCTTACCTCCGCCTGGCCAGCACAGTGTACACTGCGGACACACAGTCAGCTGGGGCCTGGACCTCCACAAAGTAGTACGGCTCCATCAGCCGAGGGGTGGCCTGGGAAAAGGAGGGGGAAATAAGATGTCAGACACACAGTGAGCCCGGCCCTAGACGTTCCTACAGCACCGGAGGCAGCACAGGGGCAGGAGCTGGAGGCGGACAGCACTGTGAGCATGTCAGGGACGGTTCAAGACTTACTAGCTGTATGAGCGCCTGACCCCGCTGGCCAGGCTCCAGACCAGCTGAATGCCTTGAGCAGATAAACAGATCAGAAGCCTGCAGCAGTTCTAGGAGGTTCTGTTTTACAAACATCCCAGAGCAAACCCACAAAGGGACCTCCCTCGTCTTGGCTCAAAGCATCTAGGCTGTCCCCTCCCCATTTCACCAGGTCAAACACAGCATGGACCTGAGATGGAGCAGATCTCACAGGGTCCCTGGCAGGTTGGCTTCACAACGTGTAGCACAGGAATGACACTAGTATCGCTGGGCCTGCCTTACTCTCAGTGAGCTGGGAAGATTCACGGATAAATGAGTCGATTTAGGCTGCCAACTTCTAAGGCAGGAATGTACGAGGGTCTGATACAGCACCATGCACCTCCTTGGTACTTCCCACTAGTCCCACAAACCCCAGAGCTCCGCACCAGCCTTGAAGGAGAGGGAAGCAGTGGTAGGCCCCGCCCTCACCATGCGCAGCGCAGGCCTTACCATGAGGAAGGCAGAGTACACAACCCTCCTCGCTGTCGGGATAATCTGCCCTCCGCCCCGGTGTAGCGGCTCCTGAGCGATCACTGCATCCAGGATCTTAAACTTCACATTGCGGATCACTGAGTGGGGAGGGAGGAAGCAGGGAATGAATGGCTCCTTGGCTGGAAGAAGTGCCATTAGGAATGGAAAGCTAACCCGCTGAGCCTTCCACAAACACCAGCACAAACTGCACATACCCAGGGATCACCTCGCCTACCTCAGACACACCACCATGGATGCACATGAACAGAGATCTGGGAAGACACCTCAGCTGTCACAGGAGATTCCCCCAGATGTAAGGCCAGGAGGGACCTCTGTGATCATTTAGTCTGACTTCCTGTGTAGCACGGGCCCCAGAACTTCCCTGAATTAATTCCTTGCTGAACTAGAGCAGACATTTTAGGGAAACATCCAATCTTGATTTAAAAGTATCCAGTGATGAAGAATCCACCACAGCCTTTGGAAGAGGTTTAAAATTTGCACCTTATTTCTAATGTAAATTTGTCTAATGTCAGCTTCTAGCCACTGGATCTTGTTACACCTTTGTCTGCTAGACTGGTAATGGACTCTTCAAAGTTGTGTTCCCCATGTAGGTACTTATAGACTGTGATTAAGCCATCCTTAACCTTCTCTGCAGCCAGCTCTTTTAAAACTCTTGGATGCAAGTTCTCTAGACCTGGTGATTTAAAAAATCTTGCTTTAGTAGCTGCTGTTTAACATCCTTAGTTACTGCTGGAATGGAAAGTGTTTCAGCAGCATGATATGACACCTGATGTTTTCCCAAACACAGAACAGAAATATTTATTGGATACTTCTGCCTTTTCTGCACTGCCAGACATCTAGTCCCACATCCTTTATAAAAGGCCAGAGTTCACCCAGCGAATTCTGCTTGGAGGGCAATACATCTAGTGGACAAACTAGATCAGACTTTTTGTCCTGGGGCATATCACAGACAGATAATTTGGCCGCCAAAGGGCAGGAGGATTCATTATTCTTGCTTTATGATTTACAACTGCCCCAAGATCTCTTACTTACATTCGTCACAGAGAGGCCCTTCTCTGGTACCCCACTGAAACCCCTGTACAATGCTGTCCTTCACAGAGCCCAACAGGGCCTTATCCACCTACACAGAAATGGAGACATGCCCAGTCAGGGAAAAAGAGAGAGACATTCTCAAGAGCGAATTCTTCAAGAAGCAGCACTGCTTTGCACTTCCGCAGGGCCCTCCGATCACAAGGTGGGTATTTTCTTCATTTCAGAGGGGACTAATAAGGCAAAGAGCTCAGAGCCAACATTTTCAATGTCTGGCACTGAGATCCATAAGTCCAAGGGGCTTGATTTTGGTGGGTGCTAAGCAGCTCTGGAATACAGGCCACCGAAGCAGGTGTCTAACTTGGGAAACTTTGGCACAAGTGGCTGGGCCCAAGATTAAAGCACGCCAGTGGCAAAGCTGGGACTAGCCCATGTCAGCCCCATTCTAACCGGCAGACAGCGCTCTCACTAACGTACAGCTCCAGACCCCTCCTGCTAGGGCCTGGGGGAATGTGCCACCTCTGAACACTGCAGCATGGACGAAGTTGCCCCAAGCCAGCAGAGTGCGACTGCACTCCTCACATCTCACCCCTCACCTCCGAGGGCAGCGTGTCGTCTACCAGAATGTTTGGGCCGGTGGCGTCTGGTCCAAAGGCCCAGATGGAGCGGGCAGCCAGCAAATCCCAGTCGTACTTGGTCTGGAAGAACTCGCCCAGTTTTTTCCTGATAGAAGGGGACCAGACAGGGAAGACCTTAGAGAGCCCAGCTACTGACTCGCTGGAGAAAAACACGCTCCCGCGCCAGGCAGACGAAGCAGCGCACCGCTCCTGCTCTCTCTGCCTCCCAGTGACCCGCGGGCTGGAGCAGGGCTGCTCATGGACTGGCAGGGTCACAGGTAGCAACAGTCCCATTAGATTCCTCTTCCTCGGGACGCTACCCGGATGTTGGGTGACTTTCAGAGCCAGACATGGCCCTCTCATTCCTCCCCGACTACCACCCTCTTACACACCAGCCCCTGCTCTCCCCAGATGAGCCAGACCTGTTCCAGGTGATCTGGACCACCTCATTTTCTATGTCCTCCGCCAGCCCCTTCTCCAGTGGCTCAGCAATCATTGTGATCTTGTTCCTGTGCGGAGAGACGACGCCAATGAGCAAGGAGAAAGGGTCCCAGAGAGCAAGCTGCAGACGCAGCTGCAACAGACTGAAGTGAAAGAGGATGAGCTGGGAGGAACCCAGAGAAAGTTACAGCAGAAAAATATATTTCCCCTCTTGTCCTGAGGGAAACAACTGTGTTCTTTACCACAGTGGATGCAAAGTACAACGCCTAGAAGGTGGCGAGGAGATGGAGCCAGCCGCACACGCTTTATTGCCTCTTTATGCACCCAGGACTGACTCACCCACAGAGACCGAGCCCTGCTTCTGAATTCCTGCCCAGGGAATGGCAGAACCAGGAGCCCAGCAGACAGGCTTGTGGTTTGTTTTGCAGATGACTATGTGCAGTGGAATCTGATTCGCACGAGACCCGCACGCTGGGAAACACTGGCCTAGTACTCAGCACATGGCAAAACAAACTGCAGTTCACAGAAACGAGAACGAGAACCTCCTAGTAGGTCCCCTCCAGCTCATCTCGTGGGAGGCCAATGCGGGACAGCGCCCGCCTGTGCACAATAGGGCAGGGGAGGCCAAACTGTGGCTCATGAGCCACATGGGGCTCTTTTACAGTTCACGTGCAGCTCGCGGAGCCCGCCATGCTCCGCCTACCAGACTGGGGCAGGGAGCTCAGAGCTTCCACGCTGCGGCATGGTGGTGGGGCTAGAGAATTCTGCCCAGTGCAGAGAGGGGTCTCAGGGAATGGGGGGTCACTACATTTGGTCACCCCTTCTACAGAGTGCTGTAAACACAAGGGTTGCCAGACCAGATCACATGCAAGGTCCACCCAGTACCCGAAGGTGCAAGAAATCATGCTGATGTGGGACAATGTGCCCTTCCCCTCTCCTCCTGATTGCACTAGAGACTGGCTTCAGGCCCAGGGAAGGGGTTCCCACACTCTCCCCCATGTGGACACCATTTCAGAATTGTACAGATCTTGCCCCGGGGAGATTTTCCTGCTTATTCAGACTTCTTCAGGTCCCCCATTCCTCCTAGTTACAGGCCCTCCCTTTTGTACACCCTCCAACAATTCCGCTCCCCCCTGGGATTTACACCTGCCAAACACTTCAGCGGCTTCTTCAGGGAGCTTTGAAGAATGGGCAGAACACACACACTGCATCATGAGAAGGTAGCAAACCTGTTCACAGTCAGCGGCTTAAAAGTTCAATACAAAACGTGAGTTGTGCTTTTGTTCCCGGGTTCCTTGGTGCCTTTGCTCTGGGGAGCCAGCAGTGCACCCCCCGGTCTCTGAAGAGCCAGGCAACAAATGCCCTGACAGGGTAACTGGGGATAGGGAAGTGTAGTTAAAATAAAGGGAGGTGGAAACCTCACTCAGCTGCTCTTTCTGAGGGAGACTGCAGAGGTGCTGTCTGCTCACAGCAGCAGAGGGCACCACGAAATGTGGAGTTGTCCCTCGGAACTGGCACAGCGGTACTGGGGAGTCATGCAAAGAGCAGGAAACATCCATGCAATGAGCACATGATACTCAGATACTAGAAGTTTTCCTAGACAGCACCAATTTAGAGTGGGTCCCCTGGACGGTGAATGGGGAGCCAGTGGAAGCTAGCGTCCAGTGAAGCAGAGGGAGCGTCGCCTGTTCTGGATACACCCCAGGGCTCCCTGGCACACCCACGGGCTGTGCTATCAGGTCACTCAGACGTACTTCTTATTGGGTGTCTCAGCAAAACACTTCAAGGAGGAAGTTTCCACAACAGTCTCACAGAACGTCACAACTGGATCAGCAACCTTTAAAAAAAA
>VOCS01054940.1:0-33502 GCA_007922155.1 Mesoclemmys tuberculata
GAAGGGTGAACTGTCAGGCTGGAAGGAGGTTACTAGCGGAGTCCCTCAAGGATCGGTTCTTGGACCGACCTTATTTAACCTTTTTATAACTGATCTTGGCACAAAGAGCGAGAATGTGTTAATAAAATTTGCGGATGACACGAAGCTGGGGGGTATTGCTAACACGGAGAAGGACCGGGATGCTATTCAGGAAGATCTGGACCACCTTGTACACTGGAGCAATAGTAATCGGATGAAATATAATAGTGAAAAGTGCAAGGTCATGCACTTAGGGATTAATAATAAGAATTTTACATATACGTTGGGGATGCATCAGTTGGAAACGACGGAGGAGGAGAAGGACCTTGGGGTATTGGTTGATAACAGGATGACTATGAGCCGCCAATGTGATATGGCTGTTAAAAAAGCAAATGCGGTTTTAGGATGCATCAGGCGAGGTATTTCCAGCAAGGAGAAGGAGGTGTTAGTGCCGTTATATACGGCGCTGGTGAGACCCCACCTGGAATATTGTGTGCAGTTCTGGTGTCCCATGTTTAAGAAGGATGAATTCAAACTGGAACAGGTTCAGAGACGGGCTACTAGGATGATCCGAGGAATGGAAAATCTGCCTTATGAAAGGAGACTCAAAGAGCTTGGCTTGTTTAGCCTGGCCAAAAGAAGGCTCCGGGGGGATATGCTTGCTCTATATAAATATATCAGGGGGATTAACGTTAGGGAGGGAGAGGAATTGTTTAAGTTTAGTACTAATATAGGCACGAGGACGAATGGGTACAAATTGGATATTAGGAAATTTAGACTAGAAATTAGACGAAGGTTTCTAACCATTAGGGGAGTGAAGTTCTGGAATAGCCTTCCGAGGGAAGTAGTGGGGGCAAATGACTTATCTGGCTTTAAGACTAAGCTTGATAAGTATATGGAGGGGATGTTATGATGGGATAGTTTAATTTGAGCAATTGATTTTGGATTATCGGCAGATAAGTCTGCTCAATGGTCTGTGGGAATGCTGGATGGGATGGGAACTGAGTTACTGCAGAGAAATCTTTTTTGGGTGCTGGCTGGTGAGTCTTGCCCACATGCTCAGGGTTTAGCTGATTGCCATATTTGGGGTCGGGAAGGAATTTTCCTCCGGGGCGGATTGGCAGAGGCCCCGGAGGTTTTTCGCCTTCCTCTGTAGCATGGGGCATAGGTCGCTTGCTGGTGGATTCCCTGCAGCTTGAGGTCTTCAAATTTCACTTTTGAGGATTTCAATAACTCAGTCATGGGTTCGGGTTTGTTATAAATGTGTATGGGTAGGGTTTTGTGGCCTGCCTTGTGCAGGAGGTCAGACTAGATGATCATATTGGTCCCTTCTGACCTATGAGTCTATGAGTCCCTTTTGACCCTTCAATTCAGAGGAGTGTATGGGTCATTTTCCTCTGTGTTTTATCATCTGAGGGCCAAATACTGGGAGACGATTTGAATACGGGATTCCAATTTAACATATATTTGCCTTACCCAACAAAGCATAAAACACATTCCAATAAGACATATTACACTTAAAATCAAAACTATTAACAGTGGGTGTAACACTATCGAAAGTATTTCTTTGGAGGTGGGGGACCAGCCTGTAAAAATATCATACCCATGAATGTCCCCATTTGCGTGCACGATTTGTATAGTACGATTTCGAGCATGATCCATTGTTTCCTGTAATAGTTGGGAGTCCTTGCCTCCCCTAAATAAGTGATCTGTCAGATCCCGTCAATCTCAGCCAATGTCAACTGAAAAATTAGCAGATTCTGCACTTACTAGTATTTGTCTCTTTTCTGC
Source organism: Mesoclemmys tuberculata (assembly GCA_007922155.1). NCBI lineage: Eukaryota > Metazoa > Chordata > Testudines > Chelidae > Mesoclemmys > Mesoclemmys tuberculata. The sequence goes on from VOCS01054940.1 coordinate 1,810, forward strand.
TTTGGGGAGGTAGTAGGTATGGTTTCCTGTATAAATCACACTAATATTACATTTACATTCGTCTACTGGTGGGTAGCTAACATTACCATTTTCCAAATATACTTTTTCCTATGAGGTTACACAAGCACATATACCATTATAGAGGACTTGAGTTACATTGTACAATTCATCCCACACACATGTTCCAGTGACATATATTTGCTTCATGCTTCAGGAGTGACAAGCAGGGAAGAACACATTCACTTTTGGTGGTCCCAAATAATACAACCCCGGGTATCTAACAGCTTACCCACTCTTCCTGCCCACTGGCTTGAAATATGAGGTAGCCAAAATGATCCCACATGCAACGTTGGGAGTGGGATAACTTTCCACAGTTCTGTCTCCGGTGTTTGCTGGTGGGACATCCTAACAATGATTCTTCTTCGAGTGATTGCTCATATGCATTCCACTTAGGTGTGTGCGTGCCCTCATGCATGGTTCCCAGACAATTTTTTCCCTTAGCAGCCTCTGTAGGGGCCGGCTCTGGCGCCCCCTGGAGTGCCGCGTTCATGCCGCAGTACTTAGGGCGTGCCGGCCCCACAGACCCTCAGTTCCTTCTTTCTGCCTGTGACGGTGACTGGAAATAGCCTTGCTCTCCGCAAGTACCAATTCCCTCTCTTTGTGTTCATGTTAGTCAAAGCTCTGTAGCTAGTTGTTCTCCTTCGAGTGATTGCTGATATGCATTCCACTTAGGTGTGTGCGCGCCCACGTGCACGGCTCTCTGGAGAACTTTTCTAGCAGTCCCTGCAGGGGCCGGTCCCAGCGCCCCCTGGAGTGCCGCCCTTATGCGGCGGTATATATAGCGCTGCCGGCCCCTCCCCTCCTCAGTTCCTTCTTTCCGCCCGTGACGGCCGGTTGAGAACTACCCCTGCTCTTCAACAGGTTGTTTTTCTCCTGAAAGTGAATAGTTAGTTTAGCAGTTCATACTGAACTAAGTTAGTTTATAGTTTAATTAGGGTTTTAGTTAGTTTAGGGAGCCTTCGGGCTCGCGGCAGCCCGGCTATGCCAGGTTCGCCGGGCTTCAAGCCATGTGCTAGCTGCGGGAAGGCGTTCTCCGCTAGCGACCCCCACGACCGTTGCTTGCGGTGTCTGGGGGAACTGCACCGTAGGGATCGGTGAAGTATCTGTAAGTCCTTTAAGCCTCGGACTCAGAAGGAGAGGGAAGTGAGGCTTAGGGCTTTCTTAATGGAGTCCGCTTTAAGTTCGGCGTCCAAGCCATCGCGGACTACTCCGGCACCGAGTGTGTCTTCGGTGCGGAGTGCACCCCCGGCACCGGAGGCCTCGGTGCCGAAGAAGAAGAAGCACCGCCCGCGCTTACAGCGCTCCCCCGCACCGCAGGAGCGGCCGGGGTCGAGCTCGGAGGTGCTCCTCCTAACGGACGTGCCGCCGGCCCCTGCTCCGGCACTGGCCCCGGAACCGGCACCTACCAGGGAGGCTCCCCTGACTCCTGGTAGTGGGGGACCCCCTGTACAGGACCCTTCGATGCCGGAGGCAATCGAGGTGGCACAGGCCTTGTTGGCTTTGCCCACGCCTCCGGCACTCTCTCGCCAGAGAGAGTCAGGGCCTGTTTCCCGGGGCAAACCCGCGATGGGGGCCCCCGAAGGGTGGGCGGCCCCGGAACCGGTGGACAGGCCGCCCACCACCCGATGCAGGAGAGTCGAGCTCGGAAGCTCCTCTCCATCTTAGTCTTCGGACGACGCGTCGCGGCACCGTTCCCGGCACTGCTCCAGGTCCCGGCACCGCTCCTCGTCATCGAGTTCTGGCTCGGCACCGAGACGGCGTTCTCGGCACCACTCCCCAGCATCGTTAAAGAAGCAGCGAAAGTCATCTCTACCCTGGTACCGGTCGTCTTCAACTTCGGCATCGCCTCGTTGGCACCGTAGTCATAGTTGCTCCTCGACATCATCGTGTGGCGGGTCTCGGAGTGCTTCCTCCCAGCGTCGGCGTCGCCGTCGCTCTCCTGACTCGGGATCCCGGACCCGACGTCAGGAGCAGGTATGGTCGTCGGCACCGCAGCTGGCACCGGCGCTGCAGACAGCTCCGGCACTCCAACCAGTACTGTTACCGGTACCGGCACCGACTGTTGCGGCACCGGCTTTGCCCTCGGCACCGGTGCCGCCCCTGAGCAGGCCACAGGGACCCTGGCAGTGGCCGATGTGGGCCCAGTGGGTGGCTCAGATGGGACAGGGAACTATGTCGGCCCCTGCCTCTGTCACCCATGCTCAACAGGCACCTTCGGTGCAGGAGGGTGACCGCTCCTCTGGGGAAGAGGAGGAGGAGGACCCTGGGGAGGGCCCCTCTACTGGACCCCACCACCCATCTTACTCGTCGTCTCCAGATGAAGCAGCGGTAAGGGACCAAGGGGTACCGCTCATTGACTTCAGGGCTCACCAGGAGCTCATGAAGCAGGTGGCCTCGAACCTTGGCCTTGAGGTCAAGCTCCTAGAGGAAGAGGTGGACCCCCTCTTCGGGCGTGTGAGGACACAAGGACCGGCTAGGGTAGCCCTCCCCGTACACGAAAGGGTCCTGCGCCTGGCTAAGTCAGTCTGGCAGACCCCCGCCTCGGTTGCCCCGACCTCTAAGAGCGCCGAGAAGAAGTATTACGTGCCAGCCGAGGGGCACGAATACTTGTATGCGCACCCTGCCGCAGGTACTTTGGTGGTGGATGCCGCCAACCAAAAGGACAGGCAGGGTGCTCAGACTGCCTCTCCTAAAAATAAGGAAGGCAGGAGGTTGGACCTTTACGGCAGAAAGGTCTATTCTACAGGGGCGCTTCAGCTCAGAGTAGCCAACCATCAGGCGCTCCTGGGCAGATACAATTTAAAACTGTGGGACTCCTTGAAGAGGCTTACTGAGTCCCTGCCTCCAGACCAGGCCGCAGACTTTGGTATAGTCCTGGAGGAGGGTTTGACTGTGGCTAATGCAGCTTTACAAACTGCGTTGGACGCTGCGGACACAGCCAGCAGGGCTATGGCCTCCGCCGTTGCCATGAGGCGGGCGGCGTGGCTGCAGTCCACGGACCTGTCACAGGAGGTGCAGCACTCCATCCAAGATCTGCCCTTCGATGGAGCCGCCCTCTTTTCGGAGAGGACGGATGAGAAGCTGCACGCTCTCAAAGACTCAAGGGCAACGCTGCGCTCCTTGGGCCTGTACACGCCCCAGGCGGCTAGATTACAAAGCCGCCAGCAGCCGCAGCAACCGCCACAGCGACAGCGGCAGCAGTCTAGGCCGCAGCCTAGGCCTTCCCCCCCCGCGAGGGGTAGGGACAGGACCAGGGGCTCTAGACGGCACGATTGCCCGGCGTCATCCGCCTCTTCCTTTAAAGGACCCTCCCAGGGATCTAAGGGCAAGAGGCAATTTTGACAGTGTCTCCGAGGGTGGCACTGTCTCATGTTCCCTGGGTTGTCCCCCGCCTTTCCGGGACAGGCTAAAGCCTTACCTCGGCCTGTGGTGGGAAATAACATCGGACCACTGGGTCCTCAACATTGTGCGCTGGGGCTACGCCTTTCAGCTTCTAGCCTCCCCTCCCCACTCCCCACCCCCCCGTCCCTCTTCAGGGACCCATCTCACGAGCAGTTACTCCTTCAGGAGGTTCAATCCCTCCTACTCAAAGGAGCCATAGAAGCGGTTCCGCCGCTAGAGGTGGGGAAGGGGTTTTACTCGAGGTACTTCCTCGTTCCCAAGGCCAAGGGAGACCTCAGGCCTATACTGGACCTGCGCAGGCTCAACAGGTTCATAAGAAAGCTGAAGTTCCGCATGGTGTCCATAGCGTCCATCATTCCCATACTAAACCCAGGGGACTGATTCGCCGCCGTACTTTCACGTCTCCATCCTTCCCGCCCACAGGCGGTACCTGAGGTTTGTGGTAGCTGGTGCCCACTACCAATTTACGGCCTTGCCCTTTGACCTGTCTTCCTCCCCCAGAGTGTTCACCAAGTGTATGGCGGTGGTGGCGGCCTTCCTGCGGGGCAGGGGGGTCCCGATATTTCCCTACCTGGACGACTGGTTGATCAGGGGCAAGACCAAGTCACAGGTGCACGAGGCAGTCTCCTTCGTCCAGGCCACCTGCCATGCTCTGGGGCTGGTCATAAACGAGCAGAAGTCGACGCTGTGTCCAGTGCAGCGCATAGAATTTATAGGGTACGTCCCCCGTGCAGGCGGTCCTCAATTACCTGCTGCAGCTTCGGCTACAGGGATTAGCGCTAGCCTCCCTGAGGGTGCACCTAGCGGCCATCTCGGCGTTCCACCAGCCGATGGAGGGGAGGTCCCTGTTTTCCCACCCCATGTCAGTGAGTTTCCTCAGGGGGGCTGAGAGGCTATACCCACAGGTTCGTGACCCGGTGCCTCCCTGGGATCTGAACCTGGTCCTGGACAAATGGGGCCCCCCTTTGAACCTTTGGCCACCTGTCCCCTGCTGATCCTGTCCTGGAAGGTGGCCTTTCTCGTGGCCATTACCTCGGCTAGGAGGGTCTCTGAGCTAAGAGCCTTGACTTCGGAGCCTCCCTATACCGTGTTCTTCCGGGATAAGGTTCAGCTTAGGCCTCACCCAGCGTTCCTGCCTAAGGTAGTCTCTCAGTTCCATTGCAACCAAAGTATTTTCCTCCACGTGTTCTTTCCTAAACCACACGGGTCCGAGCACGAGAGGAGACTACACACCCTCGACGTGAGGAGGGCGCTGGCGTTTTACCTGGACAGGACAAGGCCGCTCCGAAAGACCACGCAGCTCTTCGTCACGGTGGCAGAGACGATAAGGGGCTCCCTGGTCTCCGCCCAGTGCATCGCCAAGTGGATCACCGCCTGCATCCGGCTCTGCTACGAGCGTGCAGGCGTCCAGGTTCCAGGAATGGTGACGGCGCACTCGACGAGGGCCCAGGCCGCGTCGGCGGCCTTCCTGGACAGGGTCCCCCTGGAGGACATCTGCAGGGCTGCCACCTGGTCCTCGGCGCACACCTTTGCTGCGCACTACGCTGTCGTCCAGCAGTCAAGGGACGATGCGCAAGTCGGCAGAGCCGTGCTTAGGGCAGCTCGCCGTTGACTCCTACCCGCCTCCAGGTAAGGCTCGTTAATCACCTAAGTGGAATTCATATGAGCAATCACTCGAAGGAGAAAACATAGTTACTTACCAGTAACTGTTGTTCTTCGAGATGTGTTGCTCATATCCATTCCACACCCACCCTCCGTCCCCGCTGTCGGAGTTGGCAGAAAGAAGGGACTGAGGAGGGGAGGGGCCGGCAGCGCTATATATACCGCCGCATAAGGGCGGCACTCCAGGGGGCGCTGGGACCGGCCCCTGCAGGGACTGCTAGAAAATTTCTCTGGAGAGCCCTGCACGTGGGCCCGCACACACCTAAGTGGAATGGATATGAGCAACACATCTCGAAGAACAACAGTTACTGGTAAGTAACTATGTTTTAAGTAGTTGATAGTTAGTTAGAATAGAAGTCCCTGGGGGACTTAAGTTGGACAGGCATGTCCTGGCCATTTGGATTTAAGACACCCCCCATCGGTGCCTTAAGCGTGGGGGGGGAGGGGAAGCGGCACCGTCCAGCTGTTCCCCGCCGGCGCCAGGCTTGGCTCGGCACCGAGCAGCACCCCTGGTGCCGAAGAGGAAGAGCAGCGCGTGCAGCGTGGTCACTCCCCTGCACCGTGGATACGGGCAGGGTCGAGGGCGGGGATGCACTAGCCACGGCCCATCGATCCCCCTCCGGAGCCTGCATCCCCGTGCAGGCAGCCACCCCCGACCCCTGGGAGTGGGAGAGCGCCCCTGCCAACGCCGTCGGCACCGGAGGTGTTTTGGCAGCAAGAGCCTTCTTGGCCTGCTTACACCGCCTCTGTCGTCCCCCCCCCCCCGCATGCTGAGGGAGAAGGGGCCGGAGCCCCGGGGCAAGCCCACGTTGGGTCCCCTCGAATAGCGGTGGAGACCCCTGGTACGGGGAAGCAATCTCCCGCTGGACAGCAACGGGGGTAAGCAAGACGCTCCCCCAGGAAGGACCTGGCACCGAGTAGTCGCCCAGCAGGACCTCAGTCGCCGTGAAGCACTCGGAGCCGAAGGAAAGTGCTTGGCACCAAGTAGAGGACTTGGCCACCGGGGGACTCCCTGTCACCATTGAAAGGTCTCGGCAACAAAGGGTACACCCCCGCTTTGAGGTGCGGCACGGAACCTGGTGCAGCCGCAGGACTTGGGGCTGCAGTCACCCCTCCTCCAGCACTGAGACCCGGCACGGGACCCGGTGCCACTGCACCAGAGGTGGCGCTCCGGGGTTCCCTCCTCCTGGCACCGTGGGGCGAGACTCGGTGCCACCAGAGCTCTCAGCGCCAGGGGGTCCGCCTCCACTCTGGGGCTCAGTGCGGGACCAGGTGCCGCTCCACTGGGGCTGGCGCTGCAGGGTTCCCTCCTCTGGTACCGAGACGCAGCATCAGTGCAGAGGCCGCCTCAGTGCCCGGCACTAGGGGGTCCACCCCTCTCGGGAACGTGGTGCAAAACCCGGTACCGCCACAGGACCTGGCACTGCCCTCCCCCTTGCATGCCAAGGCACAGCGCAGAACCCGGTGTCGCCACAGTGTCTGGAGCCAAGGGGCCCACCTCCACTCTGGGGCCCGGCGCGGACCCTGTGCTGCAGCAGGACCCGGCACTGCAGGGTTGTCGTTGTTCCTTCCCTCCACCGCCCCCCCGCACTGAGGCGCAGCGCGGGACCCGGTGCCGCTTCGCTGAAGGCAGGGCTGCGGGTTCCCTCCTCCCGCTGCCAAGACATGGCACGGGTGCAGGGGCCGCCGCGACGCCCTGTGCTGGGGGGGTCCACACCTGCGTGGAGGCGCGGTGCAACCCCAGTGCTGAGTGACGGCTCGGCAAGGGGGAAAAAAAAAAAGGCAAGCCAGCAACAGCAGCAGCAAAGCAAAAAAAAAAAAACAGGAGAAGGTGGGGCCCCCACACCTGTGAAACTGCAGGGCTCGGCACTGGGGCATCTCCCTCCCCCCCACACTGGCGCCGGCATGGGGTCTGGGGGCGCTTGGGGGAGCTTGTGGTGAGGGAGGCGTTCCCTGTTGTTCTCCACGCTGGGAGAGGTGGGAGGACGGTCCCCAGCAAAGCACGGCACCCGCGATACGGGACAGCTAGGGCCCACGGGTGTGGTGGCTCGGGGTCCCACAGCGGGGGGCATGGTCGGTCTGCGTTAGCTCCAGAGGCAATGGCACAATGGTGACCTTGTTGGCCCCCATGGCCATCCGGATGGGACCGGGGCTGCCCATCTCGTACAGTGGGGATGCGGTCCACACTCCTGGAACAGGTCAGGGCAGGGACACTGCTACTCGGACAAGGAGTCGGATCCCATGGAGAGACACCCTCTGGGTGCACTCCTTTGGTGTGCGGGGAGCACCCACGGGATGTGCCCTAGCAGTCCCCTTCCTCCTGCCCGGGAGGGGCAGTCTTCCGGGATTGCATGGCACCACCGGAAGGTTTCGGGGCGCACTGGGAGCTGCTCAGGAGGGTGACCTCTCACTGGAGGCCAAGGTTGCCTGCCTCAGTGGGCTGGCGGCAGCAGCCCCAGTGTGGGTGGCCCTACCGATCCATGATGGGACTTTTCAGGCGATGAGGCCCTGAGGAATCCCCCCTCCTTCGTCGCCTCTACGTCAAGGTGGCAGGGGGGAAGTGTTATGTTCCGGAGGAAAGGCCCAGGCTGTTGATTACTCCAGACCCGGCCCTTGGATTCATAGTGCTGTGTCCCAGCACATTGTCCACGGCAGCCCTGCAGGACAGGATTGCTAACCATCAGCCCTCCGAGGTGAATAGGGTTTTCACTGTAAAACGCCCTCAGGCGATCTGCTAAGACCCTGCCACAGGGCCAGGGCACAGACTTCACCACTGTCCTGGATGAGCGATTCTTGGTGCTAGGGTAGCACCCTAGGCATTCAGGAATGCTGCTGATTCAGCGGCTAAGGCAATAGCCTCCACCATTGCCGCAATGAGGCATTCGTAACTGCAATCCTTGGGCCTGTCCCAGGAAAGGCAGTGATCGTTTGGGGCTTCCCCTACGATGGGTTAGTCTTCCTCTCTGATCGGACCGCTGTGAAGCTCCATGGTCTGAGGGACTCCGGGGGCCACACTTTACTCTCTAAGGCTCTACATGCCAAGGCCTTCTAACCCTTTACACATAGGGACAGGAATGGGGACTTATGGCAACTCCTAGTTCATATCTGCCTGTAACCAGCAGACGCAGGGTCGTAGTGGCTGCCCACCTGAGACATAGTGTACACAGATATTTCCTTGTCGGGTTGTCCGGATGGCGTGGGACAGATCCGGGTCCCAAGTGTGGGACATCGTGGCCCTCTCTTACTCTTGCTCCATGTGCAACAGGCTGGCATTACTCATTGGCGAGCGCTTCCCAAGCCAGAGCCTTCCCGCCCCAGCTGAATTTCGAGGCTATGGTCCATACCATCTCCCAGCTGCACCAATGTCCACAATAGCATCTAGGCACTGCCTGTAGTTATTAGGTCCCATGGCGGCCTTCACATACGTAGCAACCCTAGGCTGCCGGAGACTCAGATTGGTGCCTATATAGAGGCCACCTACACCTGAAGCAAACAACCACCCAATAGATTCCCCACCTGCGGTAGCCTCCCTGCACTGGTGAAGGCGTTGCGGAGCAGTGTTGTGGGGCGTCCCGTTCAGGGACTGGTTCTGTCGGTCAAGGTACAGGCGCCAGCACATCAGCGCAAGGGAGGAGAGGAGCACACTCCCCGACCCTCTGCAAGAAAGCCCTCCATCCGTCGGGTCTCACAGTGAGGCATGATCACCGCTTAACTGCCTCTCACCTCCTGGGGGTCAAGAGCGACGAGGTGGATTGCCTCAGCAGGTTCTCCCTTCCCCGCTGCGACGGGTCCTGGCATCCGTAGGTCACGCCTATGTTTTTTCCCGAAGTGGGGTATTTTCCAACTGGACCTTGTCGCGTTGATCTGGGACACAAAGTGTCCAAGGTTCTCCTCACTCCAGGATAGTGAGACTCGGTCGCTTCCAAAGTATTCCTCATCGACTAAATGGGTACTCTCAGGTACGCGTCTCCTCCCACTCTGACTTGACTTGGTGTCCGGCTGTGCTGGTAAGGTAAGTCGGGGCAAACGTCTTACCGATTGCTCCAGCCTGACCAACACGGGACTAGTTCAGCATGCTGCTGGACCGTCTGGTCGCCCCGAAAGGTAACTCCCCCAGGACCTGGGGTACCTTCTGCACCCAGAGCTGCTGACAGAGGGAGGGACGGCCTGCTTGGTGCAAGCCCAGCAAGCCCTGCTTGGCAGCAGGAACCCTCCACACAGGTTGTGTGTCAGGTTAAGTAAATACGGTCCACCTCTTGGACAGAATCCTGGGGCATCCCGCCAAGACTCTTGCTGGCACAGGCAATCCTGGAGTATCTGCTCCAGCTAAAGCCTAAGGCCTAGTCCTGGCCTCATTGAAGATTCACTGGTCACTCGTCTTGGCTTCCCATCACCTGCTCAAAGGGATGTCCCTGTTCTGGCTCCCCCAGATCAGCTACCTGCCTCAAGGATGCAGTGAGATTTATCTGCAGGCACGTGACCCGGTGCCTCCTTGGGATCTCGACCTGGCCCTCTCAAGATGCTTGGGGCCCTTTTTGAACTCATGTCTCTATGCCCTGGCTCATACTTTCACAGAAGGTAGCCCTCCTGGTGGCTATCACTTCGGCAAGAAGGTTCTCCGACACTAAGGCTAGGACCTTGGAGCCTCCTTATACAGTATTCTATAAGGACAAGGTCCAACTTTGCCAACATCTGGCCTCCCTACCCAGGATGGGTTCCTATCTTTCGTGGTAATCAAGATGAATTTTCGCCCCATGTTTTTTCCCAAACCACATGGCTGGGAGAAGATGAGGAGATTGCATTTGCTAAAATGTAATGAGCCCTAGCCCTTTGCATCAGGCATACATAGCTGTTCCAGGAAGCGAATCCCTTGTTCCAGCAGTGATCCAGATGAGGTCACCAGCGCATCTCCGTGCAGACCACCCCCTGCATCAAGTACTGCTCTGTGCTGGTGAAATGCACCACTTTCAGAGGTCATCACAGCGCCCTCAACCAGTACCCGGGCCACACCCATAGTGGGCACCTTTCCACAACACCTGCAAAGCCACCACTAGGTCACCAGTGCACACTTTCACGGCGCATTACGCCAGCAGACGAGGGAGGGCGCAAGTTTCGGCAGAGCCGTGCTGCGGGCAGCTCACCAGTAACTCCTACCCACCTCCAGAATATGGCTTGGTAATCACTTAAGTGGAATGCATATGAGCAATCACTCGAAGGAGAAAACATGGTTACTTACCAGTAACTGTTGTTCTTTCAGATGTGTTGCTCATATCCATTTCACACCCACCTTCCATCCCCGCTGTCGGAGTCGGCAGAAGGAAGGGACTGAGGAGGGGAGGTGCCGGAGGCGCCCTATATACCGCCGCATGAGGGCAGCACTCCAGGGGGCACCGAGACCGGCCCTACAGTGGGCTGCTAGGGAAAAGGTTCTCCGGAGACCGTGCACGAGGGCGTGCACACACCTAAGTGGAATGGATATGAGCAACACATCTAGAAGAACAACAGTTACTGGTAAGTAACCATGTTTTTTAGCCGGCTCCTCTATTTGGAATCGCATCATGTCTTTTTCTTAAAAAACACGTCTATCCACGGGAGGAACAAGATGCTGCAGCTGTCCCTGCTATCTCCATAACTGCAGCATGTCTCCTAGCATCTCCACTCTTCTGCTACTCCTCCAGAAGCATCTTGCTATTCCCTGCGTACTGGCATCCAATTTCTAGAAAGTTCAGTGAATGTTCTTTGTCTTTCTTCCCCTGATAGCGAGCAGGCACCTGATTTTCAAGCAGCCTCAAGCCAGCCACCTAGTCATCCCCTTCCTCTGCAGTGCTGAATGTTATCGCCTTGTTCTCCGGTCCCAGGATGGCCTTCAGAGGATGGGAAAAGTCCACGGTGACTGCAAGGACAGTGGTAGATTCCCTGCTCAATACAGCATCGTGCTCTTTGTAAAAGGGGCGTGTCTTGGGAGTGACTCCAGACATCATGTTGTGCTGCTCCTTAACACATCAGCAGGACTCCTTCATTTCCTGCCCCTTGCCCTGGTGGATCCCAGTTCTGCACAGCTGTGGGTAGGTCTGTTCCTGTGGGAAAGACACAGCTGTTCCTGCAGATGCACCTCCTGCGCTGCCCCAAGGAGTCCAAACTTAAGGCCCTATGAAATGTGCTTTATTATTGTGGGTTTGGGGATTTACTATTTTTAATTCTATTTTTTTGCCTTTAAAAAAATGAATTCCATAATAAGAGTTTTTTTAGAGAAAATGTTTTCATCCGTTCACCATTTCAGTTGCTTTACTATAAATGTATAAAAATGTTTAGAGCTGGATTGCAATGGGAAACACTGATTTCACTCAAAAAAATCCTACAATATAAACAACACATTATGCAGATATAGAGGATATGGTAAAGGGAGCCATTTTAAATCACTAGATCTAGGATCACCATAGGGGGAGGGTCGTGTTCCCACTGGCAATATGGGGCCAGACCCAGGGCGTCAATCTCATTCAACCTGGAGGAGAGATCCCCTCCCACCACTAGAAGGGCTTCCCCATAAGCAGCAGAGGTGATGGTTACCACGTTAACAGTGGGGGACCCAGGTTAAAAAGGTGCAGGGGGATTCCCACCAGGGCTCCCTCTAGAGGGACTCCAGAGGCTGCCTTGGCTGCCTTGACTGGTGCCCCCTACTGGATCCCAGCAAGGGGTGCGGTGAAGGACGCAGCACCAGCATCCCCCTTTGTGGTCTTACAGGAGCTCCACCAGCCCCTTGCAGCCTTGCATTGCTGCAATTGCCCTGCACGAGCACACAGTCCACCGAGGTGTAGGGCTGGTAAGCGGGAGAAGGATCGGGGCAAGGGCACAGGGGTTGGGGCTCAGAAAGACAGGGGCAGGACTGTGCGGAGGGAGATGACTTCCCCTGGGATTAACCCCCACCGGTGATCAGCAATAGTGGCCACGGCTCCCTGTCTTCTGCAGGCCCAGGGAAAACTCTAAATTTCTGCTAGTTAAGAATTCAGGAGACTGCTTTTGGGAGACTCAGGACTGGAAGAGTTTATTGGGCCCTGGTGGATGGCAGAGTTAGGGTCCCTGTGATAGCAGGGGGCAAAAGAGTCAAACATGGTGGACAGTGAGGAATGGTGAGAATCAACAACCATACTGATGGAAAATACGTCTGAGAACATATAAGAAATCATTGGTGCTGGTGGTCTCAAAGACAAACAAAGGCACTGTGACAGGGTGTGTGGGTCTAGGAAATGATAATTGATTCTGAAAGACATCAAGTAATGGTTAAAGAGATGGAACTTAGTGATGGAGATGGCAGTGCTTGCTGAAGGAGTGATAAGACATCAGGTGTGAAGAACTCCTGAAACTGTGAATTTCCTCAAGCCAGAGCTCAACCAAACTGTGACAGAGCACCCTAGATTAATGAGGGGACAACCTTTCCCCCTCCTGTCATGCAGATTTAAACGCTATGGCCCCAGTGATCATGTTCTGCAGGTATATTTTCCCACTTTGTCACGAAGCTCTTTGATTTTGACCCCATAAATGATAGGGTTGAGCATGGGAGGGACAAGGCAATAGAGGTTGGTCAGGAGGATGTTTATGTGGGAAGCAATGCCCTGTTCTCCGAGTGATTGCTCATATGCATTCCACTTAGGTGTGTGCGCGCCCTCGTGCACGGCCCTCGGAGAACTTTTTCCCTAACAGCCCCTGTAGGGGCCGGCCTCAGCGCCCCCTGGAGTGCCGCCCTCATGCGGCGGTACATAGGGCGCTGCCGGCCCCTCCCGTCCTCAGTTCCTTCTTTCTGCCCGTGACGGCCAGTTGGGAACAACTCTTGCTCCTTGAAAGCTTTTTCCTTCTACGTGAGTAGTTAGTTAGCAGTTCGCCCCGAACTTAGTTAGTTTTTATGGTTAGTTAGGTATCTAAGTTAGATAGGAAGAGCCTTCGGGCTCTAGGCGACCCAGCTATGCCAGGCTCGCCGGGGTTTAAACCCTGTGCTGCCTGCGGGAAGGCTTTTCCCATCAGCGACCCCCATGATCGCTGCTTGAAATGCTTGGGGGAGAAGCACCGGAAAGACCGGTGCCATATCTGTAAAGCCTTTAAGCCTCGCACCCAGAGAGAGAGGGAGGTGAGGCTGAAGACAATACTCATGGAGTCCACGCTGCATCCGGTGTCCGAGCCGTCGCGGACTCCCTCGGCACCAAGTGTATCCTCGGTGCAGAGTGCACCGCCGACACCGCAGGCGTCTCGGCACCAACCATCTCCGGTGCCAAAGAAGAAGTGCCGTCCGCGCTTGCAACGCTCCCCCGCAACGCAGGAGCGACCGGGGTCGAGCCCGGAGGTGCTTCGGCTCTCCGATGTGCCGCCTGCTCCGGCTCCGGCACCGGCACCAATCAGGGAACCTCCCCCGACTCCTAGGAGTGGGGGACCCCCTGTACAGGACCCTTCCACGCTGAAGGCGTTTGAAGCAGCTCGAGCCTTGTTGACCTTGCCCACGCCTCCGGCCCTCTCTCGGCTGAGAGAGTCAGGGCCTGTTTCCCGGGGCAAACCTGCGCTGGGTGTCCCTGAAGGGTGGGTGGCCCCGGCACCAGAGAATCGGCCGCCCACCACTCGGTGCCGCAGAGTCGAGCTTGGAAGCTCCTCTCCCTCTTCGTCGTCCGACGAGGCATCACGGCACCGCTCCAGATCGTGGCACTGCTCTTCATCGAAGTCCAGCTCCAGCCCGGCACCGAGACGGCGTTCTCGGCACCGCTCTCCAGTCTCCGGGAAGAGGCGTCGCAAATCGTCCCTCTCCCGGTACCGGTGTTTGTCGTCGTCAGCATCGCCCCACCGTCGGCACCGCAGACGATGACGTCCCTCGGGATCGTCCAGTAGCGGGTCCTCGAGCGGCTCTTCCCCGCATCATCGCCGGCACCGATCTCCTGGCTCGGGATCCCGGACCCAACACCAGGAGGAGGTACTCCCACCGGCACCGCAGCCGGCACCGACACCGCAACCGGCACCGACACCTACACCGGCACCGGCGTTGCCCTCGGCACCCGTGCCACCCCCGGGTTGGCCCCAAGCTCCCTGGCAGTGGCCATTTTGGGGCCCGTGGGTAGCCCAGACGGAGCAGGGAACCTTGTCGGCCCCTGCCTCTGTCACCCAGTTACCTCCCCAGCAGGCACCTTCGGTGCAGGAGGGTGACCACTCCTCAGAGGACGAGGAGGAGTACCCTGGCGAGGGTCCCTCTACTGGACCCCACCACCCGTCCTATTCATCGTCGCCGGACGAGGTGGCCGTCAGGGATGAGGGGGCCCCTCTTATTGACTTCAGGGCTCACCAGGAGCTCCTGAAGCAGGTAGCCTCGAACCTTGGCCTGGAGGTCAAGGTGCTGGAGGAAGAGGTGGACCCCCTCTTCGAGCGTGTGGGGACACAAGGACCGTCCAGGGTAGCCCTCCCCATCCACAAGAGGGTCCTGCGCCTGGCTAAGGCCATTTCGCAGACCCCTTCCTCAGTCGCCCCCACGTCTAAGGGCGCCGAGAAGAAGTACTACGTGCCAGCCGAGGGGCACGAGTACTTCTATACGCACCCTGCCCCAGGGACTCTGGTTGTGGATGCTGCCAACCAGAAGGACAGACAGGGGGCTCAGAGCGCCTCCCCTAAGAACAAGGAGGGCAAGAGACTAGACCTTTATGGCAGGAAGGTCTACTCCACGGGGGCGCTCCAATTCAGGGTGGCGAACCACCAGGCCCTCTTGGGCAGGTACAATTTAAACTTGTGGGACTCGCTGCGAAGGTTCGCAGAGTCCCTGCCCCAGGACCAGGCTGCAGACTTCGCCATGGTCCTGGAGGAAGGAATGACTGTGGCCAGTGCAGCTCTCCAGACTGCCTCTGACGCTGCGGACACGGCCAGTAGGGTGATGGCCTCTGCCATCGCCATGCGGCGTGCAGTGTGGTTGCAATTTACGGACCTGTCCCAGGAGGTGCAGCACTCCATCCAGGACCTGCCCTTCGATGGAGCCGCTCTCTTCTCGGAGAGGACAGATGAGAAGCTGCACGCCCTGAAGGACTCAAGGGCAACGCTGCATTCCTTTGGTCTCTACACCCCTCAGGTGGCTCGGTTACAAGCCCGCCAGCAGCCGCAGCAGCCACTACAGTGGCAGCGGCAGCAACCTAGGCCACCCCCTAGGCCTTTCTCCCCCGCGAGGGGCAGGGATAGGAACAGGGGCTCTGGACAGCGCGACCGCACCACGTCGTCCAACTCTTCCCAGAGAGGACCCTCTCAGGACTCCAAAGGGAAGCGCAACTTTTGACGGTGCACCCGAGGGTGGCACCCTCTCCCCTTCCCTGGGTTCCCCCCCGCCTTTCCAGGACAGGCTAAGGCCCTACCTCGGCCTGTGGCGGGCTATCACATCGGACCGTTGGGTCCTCAGAACCGTGCGCCGGGGTTACGCCCTCCAGCTGGTGGCTTCCCCGCTCTACCCTCCCGTCCCTCTTCAGGGACCCCTCTCACGAGCAGTTGCTCCTTCAGGAGGTTCGCTCCCTCCTCCTCAAGGGAGCCATAGAAGCGGTTCCGCCGCTCGAGGTGGGGCATGGGTTCTACTCGAGGTACTTCCTCGTCCCCAAAGCCAAGGGAGGCCTCAGGCCTATACTGGACCTGAGCAGGTTCATAAGGAAGCTAAAGTTTCGCATGGTGTCCTTAGCGTCCATCATTCCCGTCCTGAACCCAGGGGATTGGTTTGCCGCCCTCGACTTGAAGGATGCGTACTTCCATGACTCCATCCTTCCCGCCCACAGACGGTACCTAAAGTTTATGGTAGCTGGTGCCCACTACCAATTTACGGCCTTGCCTTTTGGCCTGTCTTCCTCCCCCAGAGTGTTTACCAAATGTATGGCGGTGGTGGTAGCCTTCCTGAGGCACAGGGGGGTCCAGATATTTCCCTTCTTAGACGACTGGTTGATAAGGGGCAAGACCAAGTCGCAGGTGCGCATGATGGTCTCCTTCATCCAGACCACTTGCCTTCCTCTGGGGCTGCTCATCAACGAGCAGAAGTCGACGCTGTCACCGGTACAGCGCATAGAGTTCATAGGGGCATCCCTAGACTCGGTGCGGGCCAGAGCCTCCCTCCCACGCTCGAGGTTTGAAGCCATGGCAGCAATCATATCGCAGCTTCAGAGTTGCCCCACGATGACAGCCAGGCAGTGCCTGCAGCTGTTGGGCCACATGGCCTCGTGTACCTATGTAGTGACATTGACCTGCCTCAGGCTCAGGCCCCTCCAGGGTTGGTTGGCCAAGTTATATGTGCCCAGCAGGCACACTCTGGACAGGGTGGTTACGATGCCCACTGCGGTGTTGGGGTCACTGAACTGGTGGCTGGACCCCGGGACAGTGCTGGAAGAGGTCCCCTTCAGAGTCCTTACCCCCTCGACCACTCTGATCACAGACGCATCGGACCTGGGGTGGGGAGCTCACATCACCGGTGGTCTGACCACACAGAGACGCTGGTCCCAGGGAGAGACATCAATGTCAAGGAACTGAGGGCAGTCAGACTGGCACGCAGGGTGTTTCGCCACTCTTTATTGGGGAAAATGGTACAGGTGCTGACGGACAATACCGCAACGATGTTTTACATCAATAAGCAGGGGGGGAGCGCGCTCCTCAGCTCTGTGCCAGGAGGCGCTTCGTCTTTGGGACTTGGCCGTGAGGTACGATTTCTGTTTAACCGCCTCTCACCTCCCAGGGGTCAGGAACGACGAGGCGGACCGCCTCAGCAGGTCGTTTCTACCCCAACACGACTGGTCGTTGCATCTGGAGGTAGCGGCCAGGATTTTCCGCGAGTGGGGCATTCCCCGACTGGACCTGTTCGCGTCGTCCTGGAACACGAAGTGCCCGAGGCTTTGCTCGCTCTGGGGTCGCGAGCCAGGCTCCCTCTCCGATGCGTTCCTCATCGAATGGACAGGGACCCTCATGTACGCATCCCCCCCCTTCCCGCTCCTGCCCAGGGTCCTCTTGAAGATCAAGAGGGACAGAGCGGACGTGATACTGATCGCCCCAGCGTGGCCGAGGCAGTACTGGTACAGCCTGCTGCAGGACCTGTCGGTCACCCCGCCGATCGAGCTCCCGAGGAGACCGGACCTCCTCTCCCAGGACCACGGTCGCCTGCTGCATCCCAGCCTGGACTCGCTGCACCTGATGGCCTGGAGGCTCTCTGGCTGACGGAGGAGGAGAGAACCTGCTCGGAGCAGGTCCAACGCATGCTGCTGGGAAGCAGGAGGCCCTCCACGCAAATTGCCTACAGGGCCAAGTGGAGGAGATTCACCTGCTGGGTGGAGTCGTGGGGCGTAACCCCCGGTACGTCCCCCATGCAGGCTGTCCTCAATTACCTGCTGCAGCTTAGGCTGCAGGGGCTAGCGCTTGCCTCCCTCAGGGTACACCTAGCGGCCATCTCGGCTTTCCATCAGCCGATGGAGGGGTGGTCCCTGTTCTCCCACCCCATGTCGGTGAGGTTCCTCAGGGGGGTCGAGAGGCTCTACCCGCAGGTCCGTGACCCACTGCCTCCGTGGGATCTGAACCTGGTCCTTGATAGACTAACAGGGCCCCCATTTGAGCCCTTGGCCACCTGTCCCTTGCTGATCCTGTCCCGGAAGGTGTCCTTCCTCGAGGCCATTACCTGGGCTAGGAGGGTCTCTGAGCTAAGAGCTTTGACCTTGGAGCCCCCCTATACCGTGTTCTTCCGGGATAAGGTACAGCTGAGGCCACACCCAGTGTTCCTGCCTAAGGTAGTCTCCTGGTTCCATTGTAACCAAGATATTTTCCTCCACGTGTTTTTCCCTAAACTGCACGGGTTTCAGCACAACGCAAGTAGAAATGCCGATGTCTGTGAGCACCAGCATGCAGAGCAGCAGGAACATGGGCTTGTGCAGTGTCTTCTCTTTTGTGACAACAAACAGAACTGTGAAATTACCCAAGAGACTGATGATGTATAGCATAGAGAAAGGAACGGAAATCCAGATATGTGCAGCTTCCAGCCCTGGGATGCCGTTTAGGATGAACGCTGGTGTGTCAGAGAAGGTAAGGTTGAAAGCTGACATGAGGTGGTCAAATCACCAATCATGCTCAGAAATGCTCAGATGCCTGTGAAGGGAGAAAAGCCCAGCAAAGGGGTTACACAAGTGATAACAAATAACACGGTAAATAAATTACAGTTCCAACAATCTAGAAAGGGAGGTGAGTAGTGAGGTGACAACATTATTTCCCTCTAGTCGGCACTGGTGAGGCAATATTTGCAGTATTGTGTCCAGTTTTGGTCCCACTACAGGAAGGAAGTGGAAAATTGGAGAGAGTCCAGTGGAGGACAACAAAAATTATTAGGTGGCTAGGGCACAAGACTTATGAAGAACAGCTGAGGGAACTAGGCTTATTTCATCTGAAGGAGATAAGAACGATGGGGGATTTCACAGCAGCCTTTCACTACCTGAGCAGATTCCAGGGCGGATGGAGCTAGGCTATTCTCATTGGTAGCAGATGAAAGACTAATGAGCAATAGTCTCAAGATGCAATGGGGGAGGTATAGATTGGATTTTAGGAAAAATATTTTCACTAGGAGGGTGGTTACCAAGGGATATGGTGGTATCTCCACCCTTAGAGATTTTTTAAATCCCGTCTTGACAAAACCCTGGCTGGGATGATTTAGTTGGGGTTTGTCTTGCTTTGAGCAGGAGCTTGGACAAGATGACCTCCTGAGGTTCCTTTCAAACCTAATATTCTATGATTTCGAGATGGCCGCAAATTAGTTGGGCCTTAGTCCAGTTAAGAGATGTTCTCAGAGAGTGCTAACAAAGCCCACTGAATGAAGAGCATGATGGGAGATGATGTTCGATGTCAGTAAGTGAAACATATACGCCTACTATAGGGAATAACTTGAACATCTCTAACACTTGACATGGTTCCAATTTAACTGTATGAACTCAAGGCAGGGACCTGGTGTAATGGTTTACAGCTCTGTGAATCCCTGTTCAGGGTACAATCATGGACAAAAACTAAGCAGGACAAAAACACAGGAGTATTGGGATGGAGAGTAATTCCAAAATACAATGCCATGTGATCAATCAGTCAGTGCTTCACCCTCCTCTGGATTTCTCTGTGCAGTACTGAGCACCCTTCTCAAACAGGATATTGCAGAACTAGTGGAGTTCAGGGAAGGGCAAAGAGAAAGATCAAGGGCCTAGATGAACTCTCACAGGAGAAGAGTTTGAAAAAACTGGGATTGTTGCCTTTGAAAGGAGAGACATAAGAGGGGACTAGAGAAGAGTCTATTAAATACCAACTGGTAGAGTGTATCAAGAATGTGTTCTCCCTGTCTCATAACACAAGGTCAAGAGAACATTCAGTGAAATTGAAAAAATGGCAAATTCAAACCCAATTAAAAAAGAAAGCTATCTTTTCTCAGTGCATATTTAGACAGAGAAACTCATTGTCAAAAGATGAAGTTGAGGCCAGGAGCTAGGAAAGAGTCAGAATGTTTTTTAGGACGTTTACATGGATAGTAAGAATCTTGCTTTAGAATACTTACAGCTGAATAAATATCTTGGAAAGCCTGTATGCCTGCATTCAGGGCACAACCCAATCTCTAGTTGTTAGGCATTAAGATGACACCCTCATGACAGTCAAGTTATACCACCAAGACCTTCTTCAGCAGCCCCTGGGTTTGTGGCTGTCAGAGAGAGGACATTTGACTAGATGAACCACACGTGACCTACAATGCAATTCCTCTTTTGGAAATCAGCCAAGTTGTCCCATGGAAATACACATTATCATGCCGGGCTGGGACTTTGTGCTCCGTTATTTCCCTTGCTTCTTTTGGTGAGACTCTTTCTTGAAGACATCCAGTTTTCTCTGAGACATAACAAGTACAGTGGTTATTCTCCCTTGTTAACTAACAAGAGTAAGCTGAGACACCCTTCAGAAGCCGAGCTGCTTACCCTTCTCGTTGTTTAATACTAATAACATTTGCAGATGTCAAAAAAAAATTGGGCGATTGTAAATAATGAATAGGACAGGTCACTGATTCACAGCGATCTGGACTTGTTGGTAAGCTGGATCGAAGCAAACGATGTGTGTTATAATGTAGCTATGTAGAGAATAAAAAAGGTAGGCAATACTTACAGAATTGGGGACTCTATGGTGGTAAGAAGTGAGTCTGAACAAGATTTGGGAGGAATGAAGGATTAATTAGCTAAATATGTGCTCCCTCCGTGACCCTATGTCCAAAACAGTTAAGGTGATCTTTGCATGATAAATGGGGAATCTCAAGTAGAGGGAGAGAAGTTATTTTACCTTTTTCTTTTGCACTAGTATGTAGCCCATAAAACCAGCCTGCTTGCTTGTATTATATATGTGTATCTTTCTTATAGATTTAAGTTTGTTAGTTTGGTGATAATATAGTTATGTGAAGTTATTATATCAAGTTTAGCTGTAATGCAAGGTATCTTACAGGCCTCATCCTACAGGACAGCTACGCAGTTAGCATACATATACTCGGGACCTTTACCCTATATAAGTGTCTTGAAATAAGAGAGAAATAGTTATAACTTTTACTCTAGAGAGATCAGGGGGCATCAATGGGATTTTTGCTGCAGTTTACACCCCAAAGAATTTGTAAAAGTACACTGCAAAACTTTCAATAAGGGCTAGAAATAAAATAGGGAAGTAGAAAAAGATCATCTGAAACCATCTGGTACCATCTGAAGAGGATGTGTTATGTCAGCAATATGCACAAACTTGCTAGCCTATAGAATAAGTGTACCCCCAAGAATTGGGGTGGAAAATCCTAGTTTGGGCTTCAAAGGAAGGATACCCATACTTTAGGGTATAAGAAGGAGCAGATCGAGTTATTTGGGGGCGATCGATCATCAGTTACTCCTGCTTGAAGTTTCTTTTAGTTAGTGTTAAGATCTTAGTTCTTCATTTTATACTTTAGTTTTATTTTTATAAGTGTTAGTCTTAGTCTTATAGCTCTTAGCGCTTGAGCAGTGCCTACTCCACCATTCTACCCGAGTTGGGGAACCAGACGTCAACCTCAACCAGGTCATCAAGGAAGGGTGTGAATATATTAAACCAAAGCACATTATAGAAACATACATCATTAGAATAGATAAAATTATATCGTTTAGTATAAGGTTGTGTTACTCATTTTATTCATTTTATTGTTTATTTTCTGAATATATCAGTTTATCATTTCATCATTTTGTCTATCATTTTTATATCTTTCTGTTATCTTAAATAAAACTTGTAAAATTATAGAAATTTGAAATACTTCTGATTTCCTGTCGTACACCCTGGGGTCCCTTATAATACACCTGGAGCCTGGTTTGGGACATAAGCCTTATCTTCTGATCAGATCAATTGGCGAGCCTTTAACCCATTAAAATAAATAAGTCACCCCAAAATCAGGCTACAAGTGCAACTGCTTCTGGAATAATGTGTTCAGTTCTGCATGTTGATACACTGAAAATGATTCAATGAAAATCCACAAGAATTTTTAAACACTAGAAATCCTGCCTTACAGGAAATTCTGACTTTAAATAAGGTGTACACTTTTTAAACAGAGAGGGTAATTAACAACTGGAGTAATTTACCCAGGGTAATGGCAGATTCTTCATCACTGAGAATTTCTAAACCAAGGTTGGCTGTTTCTCTATAAGCTCTTCTCTTAGGAATTCTTTGGGAGCAGGTCTCTGGCCTGTGTGATACAAGAGATCAGTCGAGATGATCCCAATGGTGCCTTCTGGCCTGGGGATCTATGAACATGTCCCTGGAGCACATACAGGAGGCACATGGAGGCATTTTGCCTGCAAGATGGTGCCTGTGCCTAATGGAAGGTTTTTTTTGGTTTTTTTTACTCATGACAGTGCTGAATTTAGCCTCAGGGGGAAAATCTCTCATGTGACTTTGAAGCTTTGAAAACAATACCCTAGGTGTGCTTTTCACAGGTGTGAGGCTTCCCATTAGCAACATCATGAATGAACATTTCAGATAAGAAGAATACTGACATGACCCCATAAAATGTGCACCCTGAAGAACATGTACAACTATCTCATTTGGCTAACATACCTGGCTAACAAATGATCCCAGAGAGTGTAGGATTTAACATTGTCTCCCAGTGGCTCACTGTGTCAGCAATTGGTCGAGGGGTCCTGCATGTGTCAGCTGTATTTACCTAATATTGACATGACCCAGCACTGCCAGTTCTCATTATATACTGTGCATACTTCTCAGCTTCCTTGTTGTTCCTTTGCAGCAGAACCCGAAACCGCACATGGTGTGTGGGAGCAACAAGAGGAGCAGCACAGGTTCCTTGGCATCTGCTACATGGGGTGTGACATTCTTCACCGGAGAGAAACCATCACTTTTGTCCCCCCAACCAAAGGATAAAGTGTGAAGGGGGGCACCTCACCCTTGCAGAGGAAGAGTTGTGGGGAGCTTGGGGTAGCTCGGAAGCTGTGGGGACCATGGGTGATTGGGAAGCATGGAGAAGATGCAGGTGCTCAGCATAGTGTTGGAATCAGAGCAGCCTTGGACAAGGAAGGAGGTTATGGACAGGCTGTAAGATCCAAAGGGAGACAGAACCACCTGAGGAGCAAAGATGAATGGTTCTTTCCACTAGGGAAATTGTAGAAACTCAAACTGAAGTTGCATAATTAACATTCCACCACCATTAAAAAAAAAAAAAAAAGGACAAAAAAATGAGTAAAGGTTGTGACACCCAGGGTGGAATTCTATGGCTTGCCATGAGAAAAAGCCCTTGAAACCTGCCCAGGAACACTCCAGACCAGGAAATCTCCCAGGACTGGCCAGGGATCAACAATGAGAAAGAAAAATTGAATTTCAGTAGTGCTGCCCTCCTGTCCATGTACCTGCCACCTCTATCCCGACATCCTCCAGCGCTGCCACACAGTGATTTTCTCTCATAGAATCATAGAATATTAGAGTTGGAAGGGACCTCAGGAGGTCATCTAGTCCAACCCCCTGCTCAAAGCAGGACTATCCTCAGCTAAATACCCAGGACCAACACCTAGGCACCAGATCCACCACACAGTGACAGCTCATAAAAATATCTACACAGTCCAGGTTAAATTCTGTGTCTGACTGCACTGGTGAAATGGGGGATGGAGGAGAAGCAGCCTGTACAGGCATGAAGGGAACCCCAGCCAAGAGCTCAGAGTGTTCAGGGAAGGAGAGAGGGACAGACTAGAGGGAGGGGAGAGAGGATGTGGAGATTAAAAGGAGCCAGCGTGAGTAACTCTTCTTCAGAACAACACACAAAGCTTTAGCGTATTCCCTCTAGTTAGAAACCGAGACGCAAGTTCCTGATGTTACTTTTGCATGTAGGCAATAGCTAAAGTTGCCACAAGGCTATTGTGGCATTGGTCACAGAAGGGGGAACGGGCTGGATAGATGAAGGTGTCATAGACAATCTACTACATTGTGTCCACATCATGACCGCCCCTCTGGCCATGGATATTGTAGGAGGCCTCTTTGGTGTGTGAATTAGGCAGGATTTCCATTTCCTGTTTTGCTTTGTTTCAGGCCTCTGTGCTATTGTGATCTGGATACTGCACATCTCCCCCCCCCCACACACATTGTCCGTTACTGAATCTTCATTAGTGAGATTTCTGACACTACTTGGTTTCCTCTAAGCTGAAATCATGCTTTTCTTTTTACTCTATTTTTGTGCTTTTCATCCTCTACAGAACCAGAAATGGAGGACAACAGATAGACCACCCCATGGAAAAAATTGTCATCCTAATTGTTTTGAACCTGTAAACTGTGAGTTTAAAATTTCAGCTACTGTCCTGCCAGTTCTTCTCTGTTCCAGATGATCTCAACCATCCTTACAGGCCACAGAACAACTCCAGTTGAAGTCATTGGAGACTCATGGCTGGAGAAAATCAGGCCTTTTGTTTAAGTCCCTAAATCTGGATTTGGGGTCTGAAGGAAGACCCCCAGTTTACGTGGCTCCCTGAGCCCGAGCATGAAAGATGAGGATTTCAAAACACAGGGGCCCTCATTTTGCTCTCAGGGATGCCACTGTCAATCTGGAGTGAGTCACTGAAGGCGGAATGTGAGAGCAGAATGTGGCCAGTCCGTAAAACCACGTGTGACCCATTCGTGTTGTGAAATCCCAGCTATCTCACATTCCCACTGCAGAGGTTCTGGCTACACATTTTAATCTGGCAGTAAAGCTTCTGAATTAGAAAACTTAAATGAATCAGAGAAAAGAACACAGAGACCAAAAAAAGGGAGATACTGAGACAGATAGATGGACGTAGCAAGAGACAAGAAAATTATTTTAAGAATAAATACTTGTCTAACCTATTTACAATAAATATTTCATCTCCATCCTGGAGAATTTCTGCCCAGATTGTTCTTGACTGGACCCCTTCTGGAGCCCTTAGCACTAACATTATTGAAGGAACAGGCAACTCACCAAAATCCCATGAAGCACAGAGAGGATATCTGCTTACTGTGACCTGAGAATCAGTGTATGAATCTCATATCTGACACTTGCAATGCTTGAAAGAGACCTTTATGATTCCCTCATACAGTCCCTCTAGACACTGAGATTGGCCAGGACTCGGGGACAATTCCCTGCGTCCGTGACCAATGGGAAATGCAGTAAAGATCCTGGAGAATTTCAACCTAAGAACCTCCCCTGGGATAGAATTAATGATTCACTGATAACAGAGGCTCAGATTGTCAGGGCAAACTGAGTTTTGCAGACTTACTAGTGTGGTCCTGCACTGCAAAAACCCCAGAGAGAAAAGAAGAGTCAAGCGTTAGATGTGCTCATTTATCTATCAGCATTTCTGTGCTGCTGCTCATTGTCATAGAATCTGAGCATCTGCAGCTGCTCCTGGCTCATGAGCTCAGTGCTGAATCCCTGAGACCACAACATGCACGTGGAGAGGCTCTTCCACATCCTCCTTTCAAACGAGGATTTCCACACTGAGTAACAGTCCCTCCCGTCCGATAGCCTCTCTGACAGAGGACAGTATAGATTGCCCCAGTTCAGTTATAAACCGCTGAGAGTGCAATATCCTGCCATGGGGATGTACAGCCTCCTGAGCCCCCTTCATTGATCAGCACATTCCCTAAAGCCTGTGGGGATTCATTATTTTCCAATTTCTTTTTTTCCCCTTAAAAAAAATAATTCCATAATAATGGGGTTTTTAATCAGAATGGTTTGATCCATTAACCATTTCAGTAGATTTACTATAAATGTATAAACATGTTCAGAACTGGATTGCAATGGGAAACATTGATTTCACACAGAAAAAATCCTACAATTTCAACAAAACTTTCTGTAGATATATATGATATGGTAAAAGGTACCATTTTAAATCACCAGATCAGGGCACCCCATAAGGGGAGGGTCATCTTCCCCCTGGCAACCTGGGGCCAGCCAGAGGCCATCGATCTCATTCAATATGGAGGAGAGTCGTCCCCCCCGCCACCACAAGGGGTTCCCTGACAACAGCTGAGATTAAGGTTGCCATGGTAACAACCGGGGGCCCAGGTATCAAAGAGGTGGTGGGATTCCCACCAGGGCCCCCTTAAGAAGGGACTCCAGAGAGAGATGGTGCGGCCCACATCCACAGCCTTGGCTGCCTCGACCAGTGCTGCCCGCTGGCCTCCAGCTTGGGGCTCAGCGAAGGGCTCAGCAGCAGCAGCCCCCTGTATGGTCTTACAGGGGCTCCCTCATTCCCCATGGGGAGGGGGGACTGGGCTTAAGCCTTGCACTTGCTGTGCTTGCCCAGCATGAGCACACAATCCGCCAGTGTGTAGACTGGTCAGTGGGGTAAGGACTGGAGGCAAGGACATACGGGTTGGGGCTCGGGAAGGAAAGGGCAGGGGCAGAACAGTGGGGAAGGGAGGCCCTGGTTCCCACTCCTACACAACCTCCATGAGGTGCACCCACTTCCCTGGGTGCTGTGGGGGAGTCACCCTCAGAGCCCAAGAGGGGGAGACATTATGCAAAGAAGGAGGAGGGGTGGCCACAGGGTCTGGACAGCTAGGGTGACTGTTGCTGATCTGGCCAGCGACCTCCTGGGTCTCAGGGGTCCCAGCCATCTCGCCTTGATGGGGCACCAGAAACAACCCCTCAAGTGCCTTGCTGTCATGTATAGGGCCTTGCATCCCAGGGAAATAGGGCTAAACACACAGAGGGGCTTCCCCATGATGAAGAGGAGAGGCAGAAGGGCAGCACTGAGGAGGAAGGACAGGACAGAGTTGAGGACAACCAGTACGCCCAGGTCCTCCAGGGATTTCCTTCAAGGCAGGAGACTTGGGGACAGGACTGGTACTGCTCCTCCCTAGGGCTTCACCACAACAACTGCAGCCTGTGGAATAAAAATACAGGCAGTAGACCTTAGACTGGAACCACAATAGAAACGCAAACTGGTTGAGTTATGTTATACGACATTAACTGCTTTTGCAGCCACTGCCCGCCACACCCTGTCAGGAATTCCTGCAGGCTACCAAAGTCTGTATGTGCCTCAGGACTTACTGGTACCAGGAGAATCACTATCAGGAGAATCCCAGCAGGAGGTATAAGTGCCCAATATGTAGTAAATGACTTGTTAAGTACTGGAAAATCCACTATACGGTCCTGTATGTAACATGTAAACTTTGATAAACCTATATAAAACCTCTGTAACTTGAAACCAGTTGGAGTGCCAGAGCTCAGCACAGAGACGTGCTGCCTGGTCTCCCCTATAGCAATAGCTTTCTGTCTGTTTGTTAAAATTAAAGTTCTGCTTCATCTTGACCTAAATTAAATTGCTGCGTGATTCTCTCCACGACAAGCCCCTCTGATGGAGCCAACAAGAGGTACTCTGCCAGGGTCTGGGCAGTTATACTTACCATGTCTGCTCCCCTCCAAAGTGGGTCAGAGGGGCAGTCCTCAGGCCCAAACCTTGGCCCACACTATACTCTCTAGGACAGAGATACTGAGGTGAGAAGCAAAAAGACTCATACAGTATGTGGTAGATTGACCCCAGTGCCATCCCACCAGAGGAGGCAGCCCTGAACCAGCAAGACTGAGAGGGAGCTTTACCACAGCAGCAAGTGCTCCACCTGGGACCAAAGAGTTTAGGTTCTGAGTGTTCCCAGATGAGTGCCCCAGGCCCAACCCATGTTGTTCTGCATGTCCTGTCCCAAATGTCTGTGCAGGGGAGCTGTGAGCTTGAGACAATTTTATGAATATGCACACATAGTTAATTTAGGTGGGATCACACTAGAACTAATATTCTATAATTATGGGGTGTAGGCGCTGTGCTAGCTCCTGAAATTGCTTCGGCTGCCAGTGTAAATAAAAAGCATATGGATAAAGTGGGAAAGGCAAAGGCAGTAAATGTCTTTTGCACGTCCTGTCCCAACTGTCTGTGTAAGGGGACTGTGAGCTTCTTTAGAGGTAATTCCAAAAAAGGAAGAGACAGTTCTATGAATATGCATACCTGTAGTTGATTTAGGTAGGATGTGATGAGAAGGTTGAGCTATCATCATGCTTCAGGCCATAAACTGAGAGCCAGCTGGAGTCAGGAAGGAATCCTGCCCCTCCCCATAGGGTAGTGTTGTACAATTTCGTACATGACAGTACTTTACTGTCCCCTCTGGAGTATTCAACATTGGGCACTTCCAGAGGCAGGATACCAGCTCAAAAGAGTGAATGCTCTGATCCAGGAAGGACAATCCCTACATTCTTATGTTTAATTATTGCTGTGTTTGAGGGGTCGGTAAGCTCCTCTGTGCAGAGCATTTATAAAGATGAAAAAATAAAACACCTGTCAGCCAGTGCTCTCTGAAGCCCGTCAATGTGGATTTCCACATTGGACCTGCTCGGCTGGAATTCCGTCCTCTGGCTTGTTTCTAATAACCACCTCCATCCAATTAGTTTCAGGTGAACAATAAAGATGCATTGTTTCAAGTTGCATATTTTGAAAGTTCATTGCTATTGTATGAGAGTCTGAGGCAGCCCCCTTGTATGTCCTTCTCTCATCAGTGCTATATCTCATTTCAAATTTCAGCTAATGATATAACTTAGAATCATAGAAGGTTAGGGTTGGAAGGGACCCTAGAAGGTCATCTAATCCAACCCTCTGGTCAACGGAGGACCAATTTTGACTAAATCATCCCAGCCAGGACTTTGTCAAGCTGAGCCTTAAAGACATCTATGATGGAGATTCCACCAGCTCCCAAGGTAACCAATTCCAGTGCTTCATCACCTTCCTAGAGAAATTTTTCCCCCTAATATCCAGCCACTGCAACTTGAGACCATTCCTCAACCATTCAACAATTTACATCCCCCGCTACAACTTGAGACCACTGTTCCTTCTTCTGTCATCTCCCACCACTGAGAACAGCCTAACTCCATCCTCCCTGGAACCCCCTTTCAGGTAGTTAAAGGCTGCTATCAAATCCCCCGTCATTCTGCTCTTCTGCAGGCTAAACAAGCCTAGTTCCCTCTATCTCTCCTCATAAGTCTTGTGCTCCAGCCCCCTAATCACTTTAGTTGCCCTCTGCTGGACTCTCTCCAACTTGTCCACATCCTTCTTATAGTGGGGGCATCAAAACTGGGCACAACACTCCAACTGGGACAGCACCAGTGCTGAACAGAGGGGAATAATCATTTTCTTCTATCTGCTCCTAGTGCTCCTACCACTGCAGCTCAATATTTCAAAAAGGGCACTGTTGACTTACATCTAGCTTATTGTCCATTGTAAGCCCAGGTCCTTTTCTGCAGAACTGCTGCCTAGCCAGTCAGTCCCCAGTCTCTAGCAGAGCATGGGATTCTTCCATCCTTCATCTTTGTGTCTGTGATTTTTCTATTAAATAGACTTTTTATTTACTTTGACCCCTGTCTCTGTGCAATGTGCGTCCCAAAATCAAATGATAATTAAGGACAGATTTTATTGTTTTTGAGGGGACAAAGCAGAGGGGAAAACTCCAACTGTCTGCTAGTTAAGAATTTAGAGAGACTGATTTGGGGAGACTCAAGACAGTTGTCACCCAGTAGAGGGCAAAATTGTGGACCTTGTGAGTGCAGAGAGTGGCAAAATAGTCAAAGGTGGAGGAGAGTGAGGAATGGGGTGAACCAACAACCATACAGGTGGAAAATACGGTTAAGAGCATATGAGAAACCACCAGCACTGGTGGTTGGGAAGTCATGGAAAGACCAAGTGACGGGGTATGTGGGGGTGGGGGATGATTGTAACACTGAAAGAGGTCAGGTGATAAACGGAGAGAGCAGTACTTGGCGATGGAGTGATAAGACATCAGGTGTGAGGAACTTCTCAGACTGTGGACTTCTACACAGCTGAGCTCAGCCAAATTGGGATAGAGCACCCTTGATTAAGAAGGAGAAATCCTTTCCCACTCTTGTCACACAGGCTTAAATTCAGTGGCCCCAGGCGATCACATTCTGCAGGTGTATTTTCGTACTTTGTCACGAAGCTCTTTGGTTTTCACCCCATAAACGATAGGGTTGAGCATGGGAGGGACAAGGAGATAGAGGTTCGCCAAGAGGATGTGAACATGGGCAGCGATGCCCTGACCAAACCTGTGTGTCAGGGTAGAGAAGATGATAGGACTATAACACATCAGCATCACACAGATGTGGGCTGTGCAGGTGTTGAGGGCTTTCTGGTGGGCTTTTTTGGAGGAGACCCTGAGGACAGCTCTGATGATCAGCCCATAGGACAGGCCAATGAGTGGCAGATCTATCCCGATGATCACAAATGTTATCACCAGGTCGTACATCTTGTTCATTGTAGTGTCCCCACACGAGATCTTAACCACAGCGATGTGCTCACAGTACGTGTGGGGTATAATGTGGTTGACACAGAATGGCAGTTTCCACAGTAGCAAGGGCTCTGGCAGAATCAAGAGAACAGCTCGTATCAAACCCACTAGCCCTAACTTAGCGATTCGTGCATTAGTGAGGATGGTGGCATATCTCAGTGGGTGACATATGGCGACATAGCGATCGAAAGCCATTGTCACGAGGATGGCTGAATGCATAGCAGCAACCGCATAAAGAAAGAACATCTGGGTGAGGCAGCCATCCACAGTGATGCCTTTAAAACCAAACCAAAATATGCACAGTGCCTTTGGCACAACACAGGTCGACATGCTGATATCTGTGAGCGCCAGCATGCAGAGCAGCAGGTACATGGGCTTGTGCAGGGTCTGCTCTTTGCTCACAACAAACAGAACCATGAAATTTCCCAACAGGCTGATGATGTAGAACATAAAGAAAGGGATGGAAATCCAGATGTGGGCAGGTTCCAGCCCTGGGATGCCGTTTAGGATGAATGTTGGCAGGCTGGAGGGGGTGAGGTTGAAAGCTGCCATGAGATGGTTGAAGCACCGATCAGGATCTTAAATGCTCAGGGTGCCTGTGAAGGGAGAGAAGCAGAGTGAGGGG
The DNA here is from genome assembly GCA_007922155.1 of Mesoclemmys tuberculata. Lineage (NCBI taxonomy): Eukaryota > Metazoa > Chordata > Testudines > Chelidae > Mesoclemmys > Mesoclemmys tuberculata. The sequence goes on from VOCS01054940.1 coordinate 32,393, forward strand.
GGTTAGGCAGTTGGTAACAAATAGCATGGTATATATTTTAGAGTTATTAACAATCTAAAAGGGGGGAGTGAGCAATGAGATGGCAATATTTGCAGATGGCACCAAATTATTTATGCTGTAATCCCATCAAGAGATGCCCTCCAAGAGAGGTAACGTAGCTGGTGAACAAGCAGCATAGTGGAAAATGACGATCAGTGTTAATAAGTGCAACGTATATACCCATTGGAGGGAAAAACATGAACTCTTGAAACACTTTACAAGGTTCTAATTTTACTCTATGAACTTAGGACTGGGATCTAGTGTCATTGTACATGGCTCTGTGAAACCCTGTTCAAAGTGCCAGCATGGACAAAAACTAAGGAATGCTTTGGGACACATGAGGGGTGGGATGGGGAATAGTACCAAAAATACAATGCCGTCCGGTCAGTCATTGATAGTTTCATCATCCTCTGTACTTCTCTGTGCAGCACTGAGTACCTTTCTCAAATAGGATATTGCAGAATTAGAGGAGTTCAGGGAAGGGCAACAAGAAAGATCCAGGGCCTGGGGAAACTCTCCTAAGAAAAACAGATTGAAAAGACTGGGATTTTTTCCTTAGAATGGAGAGAAACAGGAGGGGATTTGAGAAGAGTCTGTAAAATACTGACCGGTAGAGAGTTTATCAAGATTGTTTTCCTCCTATCTCATAACACAAGGTCAAGAGGACATTAAATTAAATTGAAACATGGCAAATTCAAAACTGATTAAAAAGAGAATGCTTTCTTCACTCAATGCATAATTAGACAGAGGAACTCATTGCCACAGACGAACTTGAGGCCAGAAGCTAAGGAAGAATCAGAAAGTTATTTTGGACATTTTACATGGATAGTAAGAATCTTCCTTTACATTAGTTACTGCTAAATAGGCTAAGTATTCCCAGGTCCTTCTCCTCTGTCACTTCCAACTGATACATCCACAGCTTATAGCAGAAATTTTTGTTACTAGTCCCTAAATGAATGAACTTGCACTTTCCACTATTAACTTTCAGCCTATTTCTATTACTCCAGTTTAAAAGGTCATCCAAATTTTCCTGTATGATATCCTGAACTGTCTCTGTGTTCTCATCCTTGA
>ML676947.1:0-12448 GCA_007922155.1 Mesoclemmys tuberculata
ATATATCAAAGATCTCCATAACTTTCCTTGCACATATTACACATGAATACAAATATTACCATCATATTCAGCATATTATAACCTTTCTAACAGTACCTAACATGGCATGTCTTACATGAATCATTATGATTTTGACATATTAATGTCAAACCACACAAATGCTCCCCCCTCCTAATGCAGCCCGCGTGACAGCAATGACCTGGTGAAACCTTTCACCATGCTCATCACTGACTGCACCAAGATTTGCAGGGAAGAAGTCTAAATGCAAATGGAGAAAATGAATCTTTAGTGACATGTTGCACTTCATGGTTTTGTGTGCTTGAAGCATGTTGTCAACGACCTGTACGTAGTTTGGTTCTCTGTAGTTGCCAAGAAACGTATCGCAGCTGTTGCGACATTGGCAAGACATTTTGCTATCAGGAATCCTCCTGAAAATACAATTGCTTTATTATTGTGAGTACACACAATATGCTATGTGCATAGAGCATGCGCATCAACATGAATGCAAACTGATATAAACACAATGTATAGAACGGTGTGTGTGAAATGCTTTTATAGTCTTTCTAAAACCTGTCTTGCCAGCATCTGCCCTGCCTAAGCCTTAGCATTCTCACTGCATCTTGCGTGGCCTGCACTAGGTGCAGTGTCATTGCATGCCCAGGCATGCTTGGACACAAGATAGAAACCTTTTAAGCTTACATTGTGGGCAACATATTAATAGACTTAAATTATTAATTGAAATAAATATAGGTGATTTAAAAAAATGGTATGTGATAGGGAAATGTCATGGTGATTTTCATAATCAGCAGCCCAAAATCCATAAGATACACTCAAAAGTATTTAGGAAGCAAAATCTTTGTTGTCCAGTGTTATTTTCTTTTTAGGAACTTTGGACTTGCCTCATGCATTATGTCAGCTGTCAATGACACCAAATTCGAACTTTGATTAATGGGCTTTTCAGATTAGCCTAAAAAGGTCTAATGCCTGGTAATTGAAGTTAGACAAATGCTGATTATGAATAAGGTATACAGTTTTTAAAAAGAGAGAGTAATTAGTCATTGGAGCAATTCACTGTGGCTCATGGAAGTTCTGCATCACTGAGAATTTCTAAAGCCAGGTTGGATGTTTCTCTATAAGCTCTGCTCTAGAAATTCCTTGGGGGCAGGTCTCTGCCCTGTGTGATACAGGAGGTCAGACTAGATGATCATAGTGGTCCCTTAGGGCTGAGTGTTCTGTGACCACATTCCTTCAGCATTTTGCCTGCAAGCTGGTGACTGAGCCTTGCTGAAGGCATGTTTTTATTCCTGACAGTGGTGAATTTAGCCCCAGCAGAAAACGTCTCATGTAAATTTAGAGCCTTGAAAAGGATACTCTACATGTGTTTCCACACAACAAAGGCACCCTGTTAGACATTGCATGGATGAAAATGACTCCATGAAATCTCCACCCTGAGGAATGAATGTACAACTGCTTCCCTTACTATCTAACAGAGATGGCTAAAAAATGATCCCGGAGAGTCCTGGGTGCATTGTCAGTGTCCCAGTGGCTCACTATGTCAGCTAGCGGCCAGGGGCTCCTGCACATTTGTAGCTGTATTTACCTAGGCACTGACATGAGCCAGAATTCCCAGCTCTCATTATATATTGTGCACACTTCTCAGCTTTCCTTTTGTTGCTGTGAAGTAGACTCCGAAGCCCCGCGGTGTGTGTGTGGGAATAACAAAAGCAGCAGCACAACGCAGGTGCCTTGGTATCTGCCGCCGCATGTGCAACGTTCTCACCGGAGAGAAACCATCACTGATCCCCCCTAGCCAAGGGAGAAGGTGGGACGGGGGGGCATCTCACCCCTGCAGAGGAAGAGTTGTGGGGAGCTTTGGGGGGGTCAGAGGTTGTGGGGGCCATGGGTAACTGGGAAGCATGGAGAAGATGCTAGCATCCAGCATAATGTTGGAATCAGGGAAGCCTGGGATGGGGAAGTTGATTATAGACGGGGTCAGATCCAATGGGAGACAGAGCCAGCTGAGGAGCAAAGATCAATGGTTCTTTCCACTGTGGAAACCAGGGAAAATGAAAATGAAGTTGTGTAAGTAACATTCAACAACCATAAAATAAAAACTGGAAATAAAAATGAGTGAAGGTTGTGACACTCAGTCTGCAATTATCTGGTTCGCCAGGGGAAAGAGGCCCTGACAGAAGCTCAGAAGCACACAGGGCCACGAACGCTCCCAGCACTGGCCTGGAACCACAATCAGAAAGAAAAATTGAATTTCAGCAGTGCTGCCTTCCTGTCCATGTACCCCACACTCCCAGCCCCCACAACTCCTAGTGCCACCTGCCTGTCCAAGTACAGTCTCCTTCCCAGGCGCACAACCCCCAGCCATGCCTCACAGTGATCCCACTCACCCAGGCCAACACCAGGTGCCAGACACACCCCTCAGCGCAGCCTGGGTTAAACTCTGGGTCTGGCTGTGCCAGGAAAAGGGCGGATGAAGGAGGAGCCCGCACAGCTGTCCTGCAGTGAAGGGAACAAGAGCACCAGCATGTGCAGGGAAGAGGAGAGAGTCAGACCCGTGGGGAGGGGAGAGAGAATGTGGAGACTAAAAGGAGCCAGCGCGAGTAACTCTTCCTTAGAATGACACAAAGCTTCAGCGTATTCCTGCCAGTTGTAAAGCCAGACACAAGTGCCTGATGTTACTTTTGCATGTTGGCAATTGCTGAAGTTGCCAGGAGGCTGTTGTGGGATTGGTCACAGGAGGATGGGCTGCATGGGGAAGTTGTCAGAGACAATCTGCTTCAGTGTGTCCACATTAAATTACAGTCTGAGACACCCCCTGCCCCGGGAGATTGCAGGAGGGCTAGTTATACCTCTTTGGCGTGTGTGTTAGGCAGGATATCCATTCTCTCTTTCACCTTGTTTCAGGACTCTGTGCCACCGTGACTGGGTTACTGTACATCCCATCCCCCCACACACACTGTGTGTGCCTGAATCTCCCCGAGTCAGATTTCCAACACTGCCTGGTTTCCTCTAAACCAGAAACATGCTTTTATTTTTACTGTATTTTGGTGCTTCATATTCTCTATACAACCAGAAACGCAGGGGAACAAACAGAGCAGACCCTCTACAGAGCTAGAGATGGAGGAGAGTAGAGAGACAACAGATCCCCTCCCCCAAAATTTTGTCATCCTAAGTGTTATGAACCTCTAAACTGTGACTTTAAGATTTCAGATACTCTCCTGTTTGTTCTTCTCGCGTCCACATAAGCTCACCCATTCTTAAAGGCCACAGGATGACTCTATTTGAAGTCACTGAAGTCTCAGTTCCTTTTATTTAAATTCCTTAATTGTGGATTTGCGTTGAAAACCTGGACCTGATGGCAGTTTTGCCATTGATCTGAATGGGACCAAGATTTCACCCTTAGTGTGGAACTTTAGGCTCCCTGCTGTGAAAATCACAAGCATGAAAGATGAGGGTATGAAATCAAGGGGCCCTGATTTTGCTTTCAGTGATGCAAGTGTCAATCTCAAGTAATCCACTGAAGACAGAATGTGAGAGCAGAATCTGGCCAGTCTGTTAAACCCTGTGTGATCCATTCATGTTGTGAAATCTTGGTTCTCAATCATACCCACTGCAGAGGTTCTGGCTACACTTCTTAACCTGGCAGTAAAGTTGCTAAATTGGAAAACTTGAGCAAATCAGAGGAAAAAACACAGATATCAAAAAAGAAAGATATTGAGACAGATGGAAAGACATAGTAAGAGACAAGGGAATGGTCTTAAAAACAAATACTTCTCCAAACTATTTACAATAATTATTTAGTTCCATTTTACCAGGTAAATCCCTTGGTGTTTCTGACAACACTAAACAGGTCAAGTCTCCATGCTGGAGGATTCCTGCCCAGATTGTTCTTGACTTGAACCCTTCCCGAGCCCTTAGCACTAACTTTATTGAAGAAACAGGCAACTCACCAGAATCCCATGCAGCAGAGAGAGGAAATCTCCTTAGTGTTCCCTGAGACTCAGCGTACGAATCTCACATCTGACACTCGCAGTGCTTATGACTCCCCCGTACAGTCGCTGTCAGCTCTCTGGTTGACCAGGACTCAGGGACAATTCCCTGCACTCCGTGAGCAGTGGGAATAGCAGAAAATAGACCAAGGAGAATTTCAGTCTAAGAGCCTCCCCTGAGAGTGAAGAAATGGTTCACTAATAACAGAAGCTCAGATTGCCAGGGCACCGAATCTTACCGACTTACTATTGAGGACCTTATCTGCTAAAAGTCCAGAGAGAAAAGAAGAGCCAAGGATTAGATGTGCTTATTTATCTATTAGCATTTCTGTGCTGCTGCTCATTGTCCTAGAATCTGAGCATCTGCTGCTACTCCCAGCTGATGATCCCCGTGCTGAATCTCCCGTCTTGGTATTTACCCCTCTGATGTATTTATAGAGAGCATTTATATCTCCCCTCAGCCTTCTGAAAGCGGTGGACATGATATACCTTGACTTTAGAAAAGCTTTTGATACGGTCTCCCACAGTATTCTTATCAGCAAGTTAAAAAAGTATGGGTTGGATGAATGGATTATAAAATGGATAGAGAACTAGAGCAAAGGGCTCAATGAGTAGTGATCAATGGCTCCATGTCTAGCTGGCAGCCGGTCACAAGTGGAGTGCCCCAGGGGTCAGTCCTGGGGCCGGTTTTGTTCAACATCTTCATAAATGATCTGGAAGAGGGGGTAGATTGCACCCTCAGCAAGTTTGCAGATGACACTAAACTAGGGGAAGTGGTAGATACCCTGGAAGGGAGGGATAGGATACAGAAGGACATAAACAAATTGGAGGATTGGGCCAAAAGAAATCTGATGAGGTTCAACAAGGAGAAGTTCAGAGTCCTGCACTTAGGACAGAAGAATCCCATGCACAGCTGCAGACTGGGGACCAAAAAGCTAGGCAGCAGTTCTACAGAAAAGGATTTGGGGGTTCCAGTAGTATTTACTTCATTAAAGCCTTAAAGAGGTCTCTGTCCATGTCCAGATCAGACCCTCGTGGTCTGTAGCACACCCCAAGCACTATCCCAGTGGAAACTCTAGTAGTTTTCTTTCCCAATGTGATTTTTACGCACACAGACTCTGTTTTATCAATTCCATCCCTTCTAATTGCTTTACAGGCAACCTCATCATTGATAGACAATGCTACCCCACCACCTTTGCCTTTATATCTGTCTTTCCTAAACAGCAAATACCCTTCAATTCTTGTACACCAGTCATGACTACTATTCCACCACATTTCTGTTATCCCTAAAATATTTGGTTTCACTTCCTCTACCAGTTGCTCTAGTTCCTTTATTCTGTTGCCCAGGGTCCCTGCATTGGTATATGAACATCTTAATTTTTGGTGTTTGGCTTCGCTCACATTCCCTACCTGATTTGGCACAGTCATTCTACTGCCAGTATCACCTATTAGATGGGTACCTACACCGTCCATTCTGCTCCCAACTGCTGTGTCCTTTCTTACTTCATGTCCCTCCCTCTCAACCCTAAAATCAGGCGTGGATATTACCCAGGCATATCCAACTATCTCCCCCAGCTCCCTAGTTCAAAGCTCTTAATCAGTTGTGCCAGCCTCCATCCTAGAAGTGCATTTCCCTCCCTGCTCAGGTGAAGTCCATCCCAAGAGACCAGGCCTCTGTGCATGATTGCCTCCCAGTGACCAGACATCCCAAAGCCCTCCTTCCAGCACCACTGCCTGAGCCATCTGTTCATCATCAGAATTTTGTCACATCTTTGTTACTCTTCTGTAGAGACAGGCAGAATCCCACTGAAGATCACTTGAGCCTCGATTTCCTTAAGAGTCTTCCCCAGCCTGGCATAGTCTCCTTTGATATGATCCAGCAAGAATATAGCTATATCATTTGTATCCACATGAAGGCCAATCAGTGGATTCTTTCCTGCTCCTGTTAGGCTCCTCTTCAGCCCCAGGTCCACATCCTGTAACTTAGCACCTAGCAGACAGCACACTTCTGTTCTCTGGATCAGCTCTGGTTACTGGCCTGTCTGTTCTTCTCAGCAAGGAGTCCCCAGTCACATAGACTTGTCCTTTCCTGGTAATGGTGCAATTCTCCAGCCTATCCCCTGTTATTTCTGGCTGAAAGTCATCTCGTCTATTATTCTCCTTTGCACTCCTCTGCAACCGTTCCTGTATCCTCCTGGGGATCTTAGTTGGTGGTATCTCCATTGGTTGGGGCACTCTTTGTATAGGAAATGGTGCTCTTCTCTTCTTCCTTGCCCTCCCACCTTCAGCAACCACCTGCTGTGCCCCTTCTTCATTTTCCAACTCCACAAACCTGAGCTGTATTTCTCCTTCACTAGCCCGTCTTTTCCTCTGCTGTGTTCTCACAGTCACATGCTTCCACTGGCCACTGTCCTCACCCAGCATTGTCTCCTCAGAGTTCCTTGGTCCTGCTTCCATCTGCTGGTCTGGGTTTTTCCCTTCAGCCTCCTCATTCCCTTCACCATCATCTGCTCAAAACCCCTTCTAAACTCTACCAGAGTTTCCACCTGCATCTCCAACCCTCGTATCTTCTCTTCCATCAGCTCTATGAGGAGACACTTCATACAAGCAAAGTTCTTTTGAGGTACTCCCTCCAGGATCATGTACATCCTGCAGCTTCCACTTCCAGTCATCTTCATTGTCTCTTCCACTGCCTGAGTAACTACCACTGCCAGGTCTGTATCTGTCATAGCCTTTCCCTTGCTTCTTGTCAGCGAGAGACACTAAAACGAAAACACCACCATAACAACCCTCAACGAGCACACCAATAATACCAGAATACCACAGACACCCTTCACAAACTTCCCTTGCAAACGCCTCTTTTTTCAGCTCTCTTTGCTGGCTCCTGTGCCGCTGCCTTATTGAGTGGCTGCCTTTATAGGTACGCTAATTAGGGAATCTCCACCCCGTAATTATGGTCAGCTATGACCTGGCAAATCTACCTGCTACCGCCCTGACAGCACATTCCACAAGGGCACAAGCTTCTTCAACAGCATTCCTGGCACAGGTCCTGATCCAGGACATCTGCAACGTGGTCTTTAATCCAAACCTTTGCATCGCACTGCACCCTCACTTGGCAAGACTGAAATGAGGCTGCATTTCCAGAGCGGTGTTGCAGACTGTGTGCCAATGAACGCCGATCCCTGCTCCTGCACAACGGCTTGGGAGTCACCTACACTGGAATCGACATGAGCAAGCACTCGAAGAAGAAAAAATGGGAGCACAAATGCTGAGAGGCCAGCATGGGATCCACAACTACTGCTTAGACTCTCCGGGCATCATCTCCTGCTCTAGAAGGGAGACAATCCACACGGGAGAGTCACCCCAGGAATGTACTGAATTTGGGAAAAGCTTCAGTCAGAGGTCACACCTGTAATGGCCCTCAGAGACAGCACGTGGGGCAGAGTCCATCAAATTCTCTCCATTGGGGGGCATTCAGGGTTTTGCCCTGCCCTGGCAGACGTAGCTATTGATCAGCAGAGAGTTCTGCAGAGACTGATGAGGGCGGCAGTGCTTCCGAGCTGGGCTGGTGTTGTTGGCACATCTGTCTGGAATGTAGAACGGCTTCTCTGCAAATAACGCAATTATTCATCTGTGACAATACCTAAGCAGAACCCAGACCAGCAGCGATTCTTCATGTCCTTGCTTAAGTCACAGTGACGGCCTTTCCCCACTTTGCTTTCTTTAGTTATTAACACGGATCCTGTTTCTTTCCCATCCCGCTTACACTTTAATTCCACTCCGGAATGCCCTTTTTAGAAGCGTAAGGGGTGTTTTGATGCTAAGAAAGCTGTGCAGAGCTCTCTAAAAATTAAACAGCCCATGCTCTGATTTGACCATTTATGCTGCCCTCCTCCGCTGACGTGGAGGTGTACGTTGAAAGAGACACACTCCTTGATATTTTTCTCCATGGTGGAGATAGCTGAAAACTTATCCATCTGTCCCTTTGGACTCATCATGGTTATCGTTGTCCTAGTGATTCTCTTTCTTGACTTTTCTTCTGTATGTTTAATGTCTTGCTGCTCAATATTATGGCTCATGGCCTCCATGTGACTCCTCCTGGGGCTCAGGGCGACCCTCCCCTCGATTTAAAAGTGTGAGGGTTTTAACCCCTTCACTCCTCTCCTGTATTGCAGGCCTTGATGTATCATCATAAGTCTAACCAGGAGGGCCGCTCTGTATTTTATCTAAGGTCCCCTAACGTGGGCTGTAACTTTGTAACTTCATTCAGCGGCTTTCTCTTTCAAGTTGTAGTTGCTAAGCCTTGAAAGCTCTGCACTTTGTGCCTTCCTAGGCTCACTGCTGTGTTCTCTGGCTTTTCTCAGAATCTGCTCGCTTTGCTCCAAGTAGTGTAGTACTAGTATCATTTCTGTTAGTATGGGTTGGGGGCATAATAAATGTTTCTGAGTCATGTCACATCTTTAGAAAGATACAGAAGGCGTACTTTAGTAATGGAATGGGTTCATCTTTGTCTCCAGTTTAAAGGAGAGCCAAAACCAGAATGTTAATTCTTATGTCATAGTTCTCTCTCTCTCTCTCTTCTATCTTCTCTGCAGGGTCCTTCTTTCCAGCAGTTTATTTTTACTCTGTAAGAATGTTCCGAATTCCATGCACTGCTTATGCCTTTTTCTTAGAGCGATAGAACACTGAACAAAGACCCATTTCTGGCTTTGATTATATTTAACTTGACTAATAATGTCACACTTTCTTTTGAGAGTTCCCAAGGAGCAGAAGTGCCTTTATGAAGCTGTAGTTTTAGAAACTGAGGTGGGTGGGCTCTCTCTTTACAGGGGCTAGAAAAATCCTACACTTGAACACACTTGTAATGGAGTCTCTGACCATGCTGTCTCTAGAGCCTGTCTCCATTTTCTCTCCCCTCTAACATGCACAATCTGCCCTTTTTTTCTCACATGGGTGGGGATGGAAGTTGTGCAACTTTTGTCAAGATTAAGGTCTTTGGCTGCAGGGCCGGATTATCCTTTTCTGGGCGTGGTGTCAAATATAATCATGGGGCCCCATGGGGAATGATTATAGAAGACAGAAGATGGATGCAGAAGTTATCTTTGACACAGCACATAGCTGTACAGGTTTTATTTAAAATATTTATGAGTTTAAGTTGCCAATGTAGGTGGCTACCACTATAGTACCAGCAATGGTAGCCATGTGGCAAATAGAATACACACAAATGTACATAAAATAAATAAATAAAAAACAAACCACTGCATATGGCTATTGACCTATTTACAATGATGAAAAATGTCTTCAGATTTTTCGGTGTGTCTTTGCTTCATCAAACTTTTCTATTAAACTGTAGAAGTCTACAGAGGTTGTCGGCTTGTATTCAATGGATAACAAAGTAAGACGAAGTGTTTCTTGAACCATCGTAGCATTTAAAGCACTTTTTGTCCTTTTGAAATGTGATAAAGACCATTCACCACTGCAGTGTGAGCTTGGGAGTGCCAGGTTAATACATACAGCAATGACGACATTTGGAAAGGCCATTTGCAAATTATCCATGTTCATTGTCAGCATTTGCAGTGGTGTAGGCAGAGTTTGTTATAATGGTGTAGCGGCAAGCTGCTTTACAAGTGAGCATCTCTGTACCTATTCTTTAAAGATATCTTCACTGAGGTCCCCAGAATAGAATTCAATTAAACTTCTGGGAGACTCTAAAAGCAGTACTGTCAAGGTCACCTGTTATAAACCAGAATGGGCTGTTTATTTCTGAGTATGCCTTAATTCTCCTGTGGAGATGGATGAGCAGTGAATAAGCTCTGGTGTAGAATGCTTCAAATTTGAACTTCTCTTCACCAGTCAGCACAACAGTAAGTTCTTCATTATCATCAGCCACACAGTTTGGCTGTTGTTGCTGCTTTAACTGAAAGTTAGCTGTAGAACTTAAGGATGTTGCAGATTCATGGTATTTCTGATGTGGTGGACTCGGTCTAGAGGCACTGCCTCACCCTGCCCCAGGACAGAGCAGAAGAGAAGTCCTCCAGGCAGCACAGGATGGCTGCAGAGGAGCCTTCAGTTGCTGCCTGGAGCTTGAAGATGAAGGACCCGATGCCTGTCTGGCTAGAAGAGCAGCAGCAGCATTGAAGACAACTCACTGCAGACAGAACTGAGGGCAGGGAAGGCTGCTGAAGACCAGGTGCATGACTGGCTATTAGAGTGGTAGGACCATGGAAACGTCAGTGCGGGCACACTTCGCCCAGGGGATTGAGCCCAGAATCTAGCCAGACCAGGCGAGGGTACCGTGATTGGCTCTGATGCTCTTGTTGCAGACTGAGCCCAGGGAGGGCTGCCAGAAGCACAGAGCAACTGAGAGAACTGAGATGGGCCCCTGTTGGGTTGTCAATGAAGGCAGTGCCCCCAGGAAGGAAGCCTCAGTGCTATGGCCTCATAGCAGAACCATGAAAAGAGCTAGAGACTGTATGCCCCGGAAGTGGGGACAGTGTGTGTGGTTCAGCCACAGGACTGAGTCACCAAGATCCGCCATGAGAACCATAGGCGAGAGGGTGCCCGTGAGGTGTGGGTGCCACCCTGTTGTAAGTCCAAAGAAAGGCTAGGGCCCAGTAGGGATACAGAAGAGATGTAGGGGGCATCCTACATCCTGGAGCACAAATTGAGCACATGAGAGGTGGCAGCTCTGCCTGTTGGCTGAGTGCCATGGTATATAGCCAGCCCATCAAGTGTAGTCCGCGAGGTCTCAGGTCCTGGTGACGTCCACCAAGACCAACTCCCAGGCTGTCGAGGGGCCCAAGCTCCTGGGCATTTATGTGGGGGTTGGGCAATTAATTGTTCTCCATGGCCATTGAGGGTGGGACAAGAAATAATCAGTTCAGTTTTTGGGAAGGGAGATTTTGCTTGGTTATTAGGACACATTTTCTGAGAATAAGAAGAGTTAATCACTAGAACAGCTTACCAAGGGTGGTTGTGCAGTCCCTGTCACTGGAGATTTTAAGATCTGGTCAGACGTATCTTCCCCAGGGCTTTTAGTACTTTCCGCAATAAATGAGTGAGAGAGGTAGGGGCAGCAAGGGCCCACGCCTAAAGCTAAGGATGCCAAGAAGATGGAGCTCTTTGGCAGGAAGATATGTTCCACTGGGGGGCTCCAGCTTCTAATTTCATATCAGCAGGTACCCCGCAGCCTCTATGGCTTAGACCACCAAAGAGTTAAACAAAATTCACTGAATTGCTCCACCAAGAGTTTAGGGCTGAATTTTTGGCTATAGTTGAGGCAGGCCAGACAGTAGCAAAAGCTTCTTTGCAAGCGACACTGGACATTGCGGATTCAACCATGTGAATCATGACTTCAGCCATGGCAATGCAGAGGAGTTCATGGTTACAGGCCTCAAGCATTCCATCCAAGGTGCAGCAAAAAATCCACCCAGGACCTTCCCTTTGAGGGCACGTCCCTCTCTTCACAACAAACTGATTCCAAGCTGCACAGCCTGGAAGACTCAGGGGCTACCCTGAAGTCTCTAGGTCTGCAGACCCAGCCCTTCAGAAGAAGCATTTCAGAACACGGACCTTGCCTCACTTTTAACAGGCTCAACAGAAGCAAGGCTCCACTAGGAGATGTGGCAGGAGCTGTAGGAGAAGGCCTCCTCCCTCATCGACCCATGGGCCTGGGTCCACAAGAAACCATGGGGTTCAAAGCAGACCTTTTGAGGGTGTGACTCAAGATGGTACACCAGAACAGTATCTGGATGTAATCCCCTGTGTGTTTTGTCCTGGTTATCCAACTTCTATCAGGTATGAGCCCATATTACTTCAGACTGCTGTGTGCCACACATGATAGGACTGGGATACTCCCTGCAGTTCTGTTGTTCTCCTCCTTCCCACCCTCCCTCCCATCCCTCTTCAGGGGCCCTTCTCATGAGCCACTTCTAATCCAGAAGATGCAAAAGCCCCGAAAAGAAGAAGCGGTAGAAGAGATTCCACTAGAGGTAAGGGGCAAGGGGTTCTACTCCTGTTATTTCCTACTCCTGAAAGCTAAGGGTGGTCCCAGGCCCATCCTGGTTCTTCAAAAACTCAATAGATTCATGAAGAAGCTGAAGTCTTGCATGGTCTTCTTGGCTTCCATCACCCCTTCTCAGAATCCAGGGGTCTGTATGCTGCTCTCAATTTGAAGGATGTGTAATTTCACATTTCAATCCTTTAGAATCACAGAAGATTCCTCCGATTCATAGTGAACCAGGTACATTACAAGTTTACTGTCCTCCCCTCGGCTTATCAGCAGTCCCTCATGTATTTACCAAGTGTATGGTAGTTGTTTCAGCTTTTTCTAGGAAACAAAGGATGATTGGCTGATCAAAGGCCGCAGCGGGGCACAGGTGGTGTCCAAAGGGAGCCTTATGGACAAGAACCTTCAAGAAGTTAAGCCTGTTAATAAATGTTCA
>ML676947.1:37448-65391 GCA_007922155.1 Mesoclemmys tuberculata
GTTCCCAACCATGGATTCCTAATCCCAGGCCTCTAGCACCTGGTGGATTCAGCCCACCATTCTGAGATGTCTGAAGGGTCAGAGAATTCCCTCAACCGCAGTTCCTGGCCACAGAGTTTCCCTTGTGTGACGCAGCCTCACTTGAAAAAAAAGCATCCAAAGATCTGACACCACAGAGCAGCCTGACCTGTAACAAGGCCTGGACATGACACTAACAGTCTTTACAACAGGTACATTATACAGACTGGGAATTTGTGTTTGAGAGAGCAACCTACACACAGGATTGGTCAAACAAACAGCACAGGCACAAACCCTGCTCCCAAAGGCTGCTAAACTGGTTCACAACCCCCAGGATGGGGTAGCCCTGCAGCATTTGCCCAGTACACGGGGCACCCAATTGTCATGACAACCACTGCGTGCCCCAGGGAGCGAAAACCACCTTGCCTCTGCCTTGCTCACATATCTCAAGCAGGTTCTGCAACAGGCTGTCTGACCTCCAGAGCTCAACACTGGGCCACCTGCCCCATGAGTCTCCCCGCCCACTTCCCATGCGCCTCCCCAAGTCATGTGCTGGTCTGTGACCCATGCCCAGAGAACATCTCCATGCTTCTACTGCAGACAGTGCACTTCCTAGTCTGTGGGCCAGCCCAACACCAAACAGGGGGTCACATTGGCACCATGGGAGAGCAGACCCCAATGGTCCAGTCTATACTCCCCCACTTCCACAGGGGCTTCAGTTGTTGGGTCACGAATAGAACCGTGAGCAGGGGCAGGTGGCTGGAGTGGTTCACGGACACCCGACGCCTGCCTATTCTTTGGGGACAAGCAGAGCTCGGCCCACACAGAGCTGTGGTATGCCAGGTCGCAGATACTCTCTGGCTCCTCCAAAGCCTCCTGCTCACGTTCTGGAAGCTTTTCCCCCCGACATCTCTTTCTATACACACGCCCATGGCCCCACAAAATCTCAACTCCTGCCTGCCTTGTCAGCTTCCTGCTGGACCTTGTACAGTTGAATCCAAGAAGGGAAAGCTCCTGGTAGGGGAGACAGAGGACTCAGCATTTGTGATGCATTTCTCCCATCCCCACATCATTTCACATGTCCTAGCAGTGTTCCTCTGCGCCATGCCCACTGACTTTTCTTCAACATGTGTTGCTCGTATCCATTCTAAGAGCCCCCCACCTGTCCCTCTGTTGGAGTTAGCTGGCAGGAAGGAACAGAGCAGGTGGAGGGTCGTCAGGATCCCATATACCAGCGCCATTAGAGCACCTGACTCGCCTCTGAACATCTCACTACCCCAATGACAGGCTGTGCATCTAATCTCAGTAACAAGAGAAAGGCCGTCAGTCCACAGGCATCAGGGTACGTGCTGATCACTGAAGGGGGTTCAGGAAGCTGCGCTTCCACATGGCAGGATATTGCACTCTGAGGGCTTTATGACTAAGCTGGAGCAATGTCTATTGACCTCTGTGAGAGAGGCTATCAGATGGGATGGATTGTTAATCAGTGTGGAAATCCTATGATTGAAGAAAGGATGTGCAAGAGACTGTCCACATGCACGTCGCGGTCTCAGGGATTCAGCTCAGGGCTCATCAGCCGGGAGTAGCAGCAGATGCTCAGATTCTATGACAATGAGCAGCAGCACAGAAATGCTGATAGATAGAATCATAGAATATTAGAGTTGGAAGGGACCTTAGGAGATATCTAGTCCAACCCCCTGTTCAAAGCAGGACTATCTTCAGATAAATCATCCCGACGAGGGTTTTGTCAAGCCTCAGTTTAAAAACCTCTAAAGATAGAGATGCCACCAACTCCCTAGGTAACCCATTCCAATTCTTCACTATTCTCCTAGTGAAAAACGTTTTCCTAATGTCCAGCCTAGACATATCCCACTGAAACTTGAGACCATTGCTCCTTGTTCTGCAATCTGCCACCACTGAAAACAGCCTAGCTCCATCCTTCCTGGAACCCCCTTTCAGGTAGTTGAAGGCTGCTATCAAATCCCCCTCATTCTTCCCTTCTGCAGACTAAACAGGCCTAGTTCCCTGAGTCTCTCCTCATAAGTCTTGTGCTCCAGCCCCCTAATCATTTTTGTTGCCCTCCGCTGGACTCTCTCCAACTTGTCCCCATCCTTTTTGTAGTGGGGGGCCCAAAACTGGACACAATACTCCAAATGCAGCCTCACCAATGCCGAATAGAGGGGAATAATCACTTCCCACGATCTGCTGACAATGCTCTTACTAATGCAGCCCAATATGCCATTAGCCTTCTTGGCAACCAGGGCACACTGCTGACTCTTAGCCAGCTTCTTATCGGCTGTAACCCCCAGATCCTATTCTGCAGAACTGCTGCCTAGCTTGTCGGTCCCCAGTCTGTAGCTGTGCATGGGATTCTTCCGTCCTAAGTGCAGGACTCTGCACTTGTCCTTGTTGAACCTCATCACATTTCTTTTGGCCCAATCCTCCAATTTGTTTATGTCTTTCTGTATCCCATCTCTCCCTTCCAGGGGATTTACCACTCCCCCTAGCTTAATGTCATCTGCAAACTTGATGAGGGTGCAATCTACCCCCTCTTCCAGATCATTAGTGAAGATGTTGAACAAAACCGGCCCCAGGACCAACCTCTGGGGCACTCCACTTGTGACTGGCTGCCAGCTAGACATGGAGCCATTGATCACTACTCATTGAGCCCTTTGCTCTAGCCAATTCTCTATCCATTTTGTAGTCCATTCATCCAACTCATACTTTTTAAACTTGCTGATCAGAATACTGTGGGAGACCATATCGAAAGCTTTGCTAAAGTCAAGGTATATCACGTCCACCGCTTTCTCCTCATCCACAGAACCAGTCACCGCTTCATAGAAACTAATCAGGTTGGTAAGGCACGACTTTCCCTTGGTGAATCCATGTTGACTGCTCCTGATCACCTGCCTCTCTTTTAAGTGCCTTAAAATGGATTCCTTGAGGACCTGCTCTATGATTTTGCCACGGGTTGAAGGTGAGGCTGACTGGCCTATTGTTCCCTGGATCCTCTTTCTTCCCTTTCTTGAAGATGGGCACTATATTTGCCTTTTTCCAGTCATCTGGGATCTCCCCCTGTTGCCACAAGCTTTCAAAGATAATAGCCAATGGCTCTGAAATCTCAGCACCCTCTGGTACATTGCATCTGGCCCCATGAACTTGTGTAAATGAACACGTCTAACCTTTGGCTCTTCTTTTCTCTCTGGGCTTTTAGCAGTGCAGGGCCATTCTAGCAAGTCTGCAAGACTCAGCTGGTCATCAAAATCTGAGCCTCTGTTATCAGGAAATCATTTCTTCACTCTCTCAGGGGAGGCTCTTATGCTGAAATTCTCCAAGGTCTAGTTTCTTCTCTTCCCACTGTTCACGGAGAGCAGAGAATTGTCCTGGAGTCCTGGCCAACCTGAGAGTCCACAGGGACTGTATGGGGGATCATAAAGGTCCCTGTCCAGCACTGCAAGTGTCAGAATGAAATTCATTCATTCATTCTTTGGTCGCAGGAACAAGATTTCCTCTCTCTGCTGAGTGGGATATCGGTGAGTTGCCTGTTTCTGCAATAATGCTATGCTAAGGGCTCAGAAAGGATTCTAGTCAAGCATAATCTGGGCAGGAATTCTCCGACACGGAGACTTGAACTGTTTAATATTGTCCCAAACGTGAAAGGATTTAAAAATGGAACTAAAGATTTCTTGTAAATAATTTAGACAAAAATTTTGTAAGATAATTTCCTTGTCTCCTACTGTATCCTTCTATCTGTCTCAGTATCTCCTTTTTTTTTGGTCTGTTTGGTTTTCTCTGTTACACTCTAGTTCTACAATTTAGCTACTTTACCGCCAGGTTAAGAAGTGTAGCCAGGACCTTTGCAGTGGGTATTTGTGATACCTGACATTTCACACCAATAATGGGTCACACAGGGTTTTACAAATTGGCCCGATTCTGCTCTGACGTTCTGCCTTCAGTGACTCACTCCAGATTAAAACTGGCATCACTGAGAGCAAAATCAGGGCCCCTGTGTTTTGAAATCCCTGTCTTTCATGCCCAATCTCAGGATGACATATAAACTGAGGGTCTTCCTTCAGACTCTTTCAGCACCCTAATAGAATAACTCTCGCTGCTGTAAGACCTCAATCCTTGATTTTCACAGCCAGGAGCCTTTAGTTCCACACTAGGGGTGACATCTTGGTCCCATTCAGATCAATGGCAAAACTCCCATCAGGGCCAGGTTGTCACCCCAAATCCACATTTAGGGACTTAAATAAATGGTCTGATTTTCACCAGGCAGGAGCTTCCAGTGACTCAAACTGGAGTCGTTGTACGGCATCTAATGATGGGTGAGCTCATTTTGGCCAGAAAAGAACTGAGAGGAGAGCAGCTGAAAGCTTAAATTTACAGCTTACAGATTCAAAACAATTAGATTGACAATTTTTTTGGGGTGGTCTGTTCTTTCCGTTACCCTGCCTCACTGGTTCTGTAGAAGACGACATGAACCAACATGCAGTAAAAATAAAAGCATGTTTCTGACTTTCTGACTGAGAGGAAAGCAAGAAATTTTGGAAATCACACTGGGGGAGATACAGGCACTCTCTCTCTCTCTCTCTCTCTCTCTCTCTCTCTCTCTCTCTCTCTGTGTGTGTGTGTGTGTGTGTGTGTGTGCGCGTGTGTGTGGGGTAAGGGATATGCCGTATCCAGGTCTCAGTGGCACTGAGTCCTGAAACAGGGCTAAATAGGGAATGGACATCCTGCCTAATTCACACACCAAAGAGGTGTAACTAGCCCTCTTGCAATCTTCCAGGGCAGAGGGGTGTCTCAGACTGTAATGTGTAGGAGAATAAAGATTTAAAAGCCAGACACGTAATCCTAAACTACAGGGAATTGATTTATGGCACAGACAAACCTTGTGTTTCTTACTTGGTGAAATTTTTGCTAGAGTCTGTTATCTCTCTTCTTTCCCTCACATTTGCACAAGGAATGAGACTAACAAATAACTATTCTCCCTTCTGTTCAAGGTCTTGGTGGGAACACACCACTATCTTCTTTCCCTCCCTTGGATATAGTATATTTTAAAGAATAGTAAGTTTCAAGGTAATGTGCCTGCACTCTGGGCAATAATCCTGTAAAAACAAAGAGGGGTGGGTATAATTGTATTAATTGTGTTGTTATTAATATTCATTTTATAGGTGTGAATGTAACCAAATAAGGGTTTATGGAGAGTTGCTAAAAATGTATACAGATATGGATAAAAGGATTGTAAAGTAACTCCCTCGTTGCTCACTCCCGGCATGGAGGTGGGATGAGCAGAAAATAAAGGGCTCCATCTCCCCAACCCACCCCCGGGACAACCTGTTTAATTATTTCTAACATAACTAGGCCTCCTGCAATCTCCTTGGGCAGGGGGTGTCTCAGATTGTAATGTAATGTGGACACACTGTAGTACATTGTCTTTGACACCTTCCCCATCCAGCTCATCCCTCCGCCTGTGACGAATCCCACAACTGCCTCTTGGCAACTTCTGCAATTGCCAACATGAAAAAGCAACATCAGGAAGTTGTGGCTGTGTTTCTAACTGATGCGAATACGCTAAAGCTTTGTGCCGTTTTGAGGAAGAGTTTCTCATGCTGGCTCTTTATAATTTCCACGTCCTCTCTCCCCTCCCCTCGGGTCTGTCCCTCTGTCCTTCCCTGCACACGCTGAGCTGCTTCTGGGGTTCCCTTCACCCCCAGACAGGCTGTACAGGCTGCTCCTCCATCCTCCCTTTCCCCAGCACAGCCAGACACAGAATTTAGCCCAAGTTGTGTAGATATTTGTACAAGCTGCCACTGTGTGGTGTGTCTGGCACCTGGTGTTGGTCCTGGGTGACTGTGATCACTGTGTGGCACTGCTGGGGTTGTGGAGGTGGGGGGGGAATTTGTGGGGGCAGGGAGTGGAGGACACAGACAGGCAGGCAGCACTGGGGTGATGCAAGTGAAAGGGGGATGTACATGGACAAGTAGGTGGCACTGGGGACGGTGGGGGTAGGAAGTAGGGGGTACGTGAACAGACAGGCAGCCATGCTGAAGTTCAATTCTTTGTTCTGATTGTTGGTCCCAGGCCAGTGCTGGGAACTTCCCTGGCCCCAAATCTCTCTGAGCTGCTGTAAGGGCCTCTTTCCCCGCGCAAGCCAGAGAATTGCAGCTTGGGTGTCACAACCTTTACTCATGTCTTTCCAATTATTTTAAAGTTTGTTGAATGTTAATTATGCAACTTCAGGCATTTCCCCAGTGGAAAGAACCATTGATCTTTGCTGCACAGCTAGAGGACAATTGTACATGCATTCGAAATACACCTAGAGTTTTTAGTATTTTTCTCATCTGAAATATTCATCCATGCTGTTGCTTATGGGAAGCCTCACACCTGTGAACAACACCTAGAGTGTAATTTTCAAAGCTCCAAAATTTCCCTGCGGGGCTAAATTCTGCACTGTCATGAATAAAAAAATGCTATCAGGTACCAAATGTCCTTACATTCAAAATGCCTCCAGCTGACTCCTGTATGTGCTGCAGGGACGTGTTCACAGATCCCCCAGCCCTAAGAAACCATTGTGATGATCTAGTCTGACCTCCTGCATAGCACAGGACAGAGACCTGCCACAAAGGAATTCCTAGAGCAGAGCTTATAGAGAAACATCGACCTTGGTTTAGACATTCTCAATGATGGAGAATCAGTCACGACTCTTGGTGCATTCATAGAATCATAGAATATTAGAGTTGGAAAGGACCTCAGGAGGTCATCTAGTCCAATCCTCTGCTCAAAGCAGGACTATCCTCAGCTAACTCATCCTGGCGAGGATTTTGTCAAGCCTCAGTTTAAAAACCTCTAAAGATGGAGATGCCACCACCTCCCTAGGTAACCCATTCCAATGTTTCACCACCCTCCTAGTGAAAAACTTTTTCCTAGTGTCCAGCCTAGATCTCCCCCACTGCAACTTGATATCATTGCTCCTTGTTCTGTCATCTACTGCCACTGAAAACAGCCTAGCTCCATTCTCTCTGGAACCCCCTTTCAGGTAGTTAAAGGCTGTTACCAAATCCCCCCTCATTCTTCTCTTCTGCAGACTAAACAGGCCTAGTTCTTTCAGCCTCAACTCGTAAGTCTTGTGCTCCAGCCCCCTAATCTCGTTTGTTGCCCTTTGCTGGACTCTCTCCAACTTCTCCACGTCCTTTTTGTAGTGGGGGGGGGCCCAAAACTGGACACAATACTCCAAATGCAGCCTCACCAATGCTGAATAGAGGGGAATAATCACTTCCCGCGATCTGCTGGCAATGCTCTAACTAATGCAGCCCAATATGCCATTAGCCTTCTTGGCAACCAGGGCACACTGCTGACTCATATCCAGCTTCTTTTCCACTGTAACCCCCAGATCCTTTTCTGCAGAACTGCTGCCTAGCTCCAATGGTTAATTATTCTCTATATTTAAATATTGTACACATTATTTATAGTCAGAATCTTCAGCTTCCAGGCATTGCATGGTGTTAGGCCCTTCTATGCTAACCTGGAAAGCCCATTATTCAATATTTGTTCCCTGTGTGCAGACTTGTAGGCTGTTATCAAGTCACCCCTTCACCATCTCCATGTATCAGCATGAATCTTTAATTGTGGACACCAGAAGGGGTCACATTAGTGCAGCAGCAGTTGCACCAGTGCCAAAGAAAGAGGTAAAATAACTTCTCTCCCTCTACTTGAGATTCCCCATTTATCAGGCTAAGATCACGTTAACTCTTTTGGTCCAGGGTCACACAGGGAGCTCGTGTTTATCTAATTACCCCTTCATGCCCCCAAATCTTGTTCAGAGTCACTGCTTCCTATGATGGAATCCGGCAACGTGTAAATATCGTCTACCTTCTTTGTCCTTAGATCACATATATTTTCTTCGACCTAGTTTACCAGAGTGCTCTGAATCAATGACCCGTCCTCTTCATTCTTTAGAATTATTATCATTATTTTCAATCTCCACATTT
Source organism: Mesoclemmys tuberculata (assembly GCA_007922155.1). NCBI lineage: Eukaryota > Metazoa > Chordata > Testudines > Chelidae > Mesoclemmys > Mesoclemmys tuberculata. Next base: position 45,458 of record ML676947.1, read on the forward strand.
TTGTGCTATCTTCAAGCGTGATCAGTATTTGAGCAAGAGAAGGGTAAGCAGCTGGGCTGCTGATGGGTGTCTCTGGTTACCCCATCAGTTAACATGGCAGGATAACAAAGTCACTGTACTTGGTATGTCTCAGAGAAATCTGGATCCCTTCAATAAAGTGTCTAACCAAAAGAAACAGGGGAAGTGACAGAGCATGAAGTCCCAGCCTGCAATGATTTTGTCTTTTTCCAAGAGAGGAACTGCATCATACATCATATGGTTCATCTCTCTCTGACAGCGATAACCCCAAGTGCTGCTGAAGAAAGTGTTGGGGGAATTACCTGAATGTCATGAGGGTGTCACTTTAATGTCCACCCACCGGAGATTGTGATCTCAAACACAGGTGTACAGGCTTCCCAAGACATTTATTTAGCTGCAACTATTTTTGCTTGGTTCCTCGCCTCAACTTCATCTTGTGGCAATGAGTTCCTGTGTCTAATTATGCACAGAGTGCCGAAAGCGTTCTCTTTAAAATCCGTTTTGAATTTGCCATTTTCAGTTTAACTGAATGTCTCCATGACCTTGTGTCATGAGACAGGCAGAACACATTCTTGAAATACTCTCTCCCAGTCAGTATTTATAGACTCTTCTCAAATCCCCTCTTATTCCTCTCCGTTCTCAGGTAACAATCCCAGTTGTTTTAACCTCTGTCCCTGTGATCATATCCCAGGTCCGGGATCGTTCTCATTTCCCTTCTCTGAACCCCTGTAGTTCTGCAAAGTCTTGTTTGAGGTGCTCAGTACTGCACAGAACCTTTCCTGAGTTTATGCAGTTAAATTAGAACCTTTTAAGGTGTTTGAGGAGTTCAAGCTTTTGCTTCCAATTGGCATAAGCATTGCACTTATTGACATCATGCTGCTTGTTCACCAAGCTTGGATGGATGAGCACATCTCTGCATTGGATTACGGCCTAAATAATTTGTTGCCATCTGCAAATGCTGCCAACTTACTGCTCACCGCCCTTTTTAGACTGTTACTAACTATAAAATATTTTCTATGCTATTTCCTCCCAATTACCTAACCCCTCACTCTGCTTCTCTCCCTTGACAGGCATCCAGAGCATTTCTTAGACTAATCGGCACCTCAACCACCCCATGGCGGATTTAAATGTCACCCCCTTTGGCCCATCAAGTTTCATCCTAAATGGCATCCCAGGGCTGGAAGCTGCTCACATCTGGATTTCCATCCCTTTCTCTATGTTCTACATCATCAGCTTGTTGGGAAATTTCATGGTTCTCTTTGTTGTCTGCAAAGAGCAGACCCTGCACAAGCCCATGTACTTGCTGCTCTGCATGCTGGCGCTCACAGACATTGGCATGTCTACTTGCGTTGTGCCGAAGGCACTGGGCATATTCTGGTTCCAATCCAAAGGCATCACTGTGGATGGCTGCCTCACCCAGATGTTCTTCCTTACCATGATTGCTGCTATGCACACAGCTGTCCTCGTGACAATGGCCTTCGATCGCTATGTCGCCATATGTGACCCTCTGAGATACTCCACCATCCTCACCAATGCACGAATCGCTAAGCTAGGGCTAGTGGGTTTGATACGAGCTGTTCTCTTGGTTTTGCCAGAACCCCTGCTACTGCGGAGGCTGCAATTCTGCTCCAACCACGTTATCCCCCATACATACTGTGAGCACATGGCTGTAGTGAAGATGTCATGTGGGGACACCAGAGTCAACAGGACGTACGGCCTGGTGACAACAATAATCATAATCGGTTTAGACCTGACCCTCATTGGCCTGTCCTATGGCCTGATCATCAGGGCCGTCCTCAGGATTTCCTCCAAAAAAGCCCACCAGAAAGCCCTCAACACTTGCACAGCCCACATCTGTGTGATGCTGATGTCTTATACTCCTGTCCTCTTCACTGCCCTGACATACAGGTTCGGTCAGGGCATCGCTGCCCATGTTCACATCCTCTTGGTTAATCTCTATCTCCTTGTTCCCCCCACGTTCAACCCTATCATTTATGGGGTCAACACCAAAGAGCTTCGTGACAAAGTGGTAAAATTCACCTGCAGAATGTGATCACCTGGGGCCAATGACTTTAAACCTGCGTGACAGGAGAGGGAAAAGATGTCTCCTTGTTAATCAAGGGTGCTTTGTCCCAGTGTGGCTGAGCTCAGCCTAGTGGCAGTTTACAGTTTGAAAAGTTCCTCACACCTTTTGTTTTATCACTCCATCACCAAGCACTGTTCTCTTCAACCATCACCGGATCTCTTTCAGTATCACTGTTCCTCCCCCAGCCCCACACACACTGTCACACGGCATTTCCATGATTTCCACGCCACCAGCGATGGTGGGTTCTCATATGCTCTGAGCCCTATTTTCCATCACTACGGTTGCAGATTCTCACCATTCCTCACTCTTCTCGGTCTTTGACTCTTTTGCCCCTCTCTCCCATCACAAGGTCCTCAGCTCTGTCCGCCACCAGTCCCCAACATTTTCTTCTAGTCTTGAGTCTCCCGAAATCAGTCTGTCTGAAACATAACACTTGGAGTTTTCCCCTGTGGTTAGTACCCCCCGAAAGGCATGAAAACTACCCTCAATTATCAGTTCATTTTGGGACAGATATTGCACACAGACTGGGGTCAAAATAAACAAAGAGTCTATTTAATAGAAAAATCACAGGTGCAAAGTTGAAATAATGAGGAAAAGCAAACATAGACGAGTTACACAGAAAATAAACAAAGATGCACCCTCAGGCTTTCCACTTCTATACTAGTCAAGTTCCCATTTCTAATTCAAGTTATCTCTTGTCTGTGAAGAGTTTCCCATTTACCCTCATTGAACAAGCGGATCAGTGTTCCCCAGACAGCACCCTGCTTAGACACTGCAGTGTGGCATAGTCTGTGACATTTTGGGTATTACCTAGACCAGTTAAGGGCTCTGTCACCACCTGCCTTGTAACCTTGGCACATTAACACTGCGCTGTTTTGGCTCACAGCCCTGCACCAGTAACCAGCCCACAGGCATCATGGTCTCACCCTGGTTTCCAGCACCCAAATTACTCTTGCAGGGTGATGCCAGCAGCCTCTGCAAATCCGTCTCCCTGACTTCTCATCAAAGGGGGGTTCCAGAAGGGGCAGGAAAACTTCTGGGGTGTCCTCCATTTTCTCCCATGCTGCTGGAGGACATTATTTGGAGGACATTACTGCCCCAGAGGGAGTGGGACTTTAAATAAATCTGGCTGTGGGGGCTGATCCTTAATTCACAAGAGCTGGGAAAATCCACAAGCGTTACTATGGAGTGGCCAGGCTGCCCTCATTCACCGGTTTTAGTTTGAAACATTTGCCAACCCTTTAGCAGGACACAAGTACCAGGACTGAGGGTCTGATTTTGAATTCGATTGTCTGCTCATAGCTTTGTGGCTAATTTGGAGCAACTCCTGCTGGGGCTTGTAGCACAGCTTGGATTAAATTAAAAAAGCTTTCCTTTGTTATTTGATGTAGAGACCAACGTGTTAATAACAAAAGGTTTGTTTCAATAACTAGCTTGGACTACTGTGGGGTTAGTTTTTAAGGGACTTTCAGCCATGGGCACAGTAGAAATCTGCCAACCGTTTGTAGGGTAGAGCTCAGAAGAGAGCAGCTGCCCGAGTGGAGCTTGGGGCAGAGCAGCAGCAGCCAGAACCAGAGGGTCCAGAGAAGCATCCGGGAAGGCAGAGCAGCGTAGGAGGCATAGCAGCAGAGCTGAGCCTGAACCTGGGAGCCGGAGCAACCGAGACCAGTTGTGACAGCAGGGAGCCAGGGTAGATCTACAGCTGGGAGATGTGGGGCCAGAGCTGGGATAGCATGTTCCGGTGTTGCCTCAAGTAACTTGTGAGCCAAACGTGGTGAGCGGCTGGGGAGAGCAAGGTGGGGCCCAGTGCAGGGAAGTGCTGCCACACAAGAAGCCTTTGTAGGCTGGCTTTGGGCAGGGAGAGGGAGACATGACCCTGATGGGGGCTGATCTTGGGGGGAAGAAGCCACTGAAGATCCTGCAGTTTTCTGACTCTAGGTGGATTTCCATTGATCCCTGTGTGAGCAGGGTTCTTGTTCAGTTTGACAAACTGATGTTACACTTTCAGACAGCCACAGACAAAGGAAGAAACTACAAGGCTGAACTTTTTTATCACATGTACAGTGACCTGGCTAGAGGCTGAGGACGTATGGCCACCACCAGAGAAGACATCTTATTCGTGGCATCCGCGCAGCACAGCCAGGGCATGGGAGGGAGGCCTGGATGTGTAAGAGATGGACCGTGAAGTTTTCTTAATCCCAAAGAGCGTCAGTTAGGGATTCCCCATGTCCATAGAGCAGGACTCTGTCTTTCCTTTAACCCTTCCCTTTTTTCCTTATTTTTCTTACAGCTGCTGTTTAACAAGTTGTATCAGGTTTGAACTTAATGTAGTGATCAGCGGGTCAGCGGCATGGCAGGTGAGAAGAGAGCCACCCTATCTCCTGTCCTAAGTGAGCTCAATGAGGGTAGGGGTTGAGCCTCCCAGGAATCCTTAAACATTTGAGACCCCGCTTAACCATTTACCTATCCTTTCATAGGAGTTGTTTATTCAAGACGTGTTGCTTGTGTCCATTCCAAGAACCCCTGCCTGCCCCTCTGCTGTAGTTGACTGTCAAGAAGGAGCTGAGTGGGTGGAGGGTTGGCAGGGTCCCACATACCAGCGCCATGAAGGCAGGACTGCAGGGACCACAAGACCTGACCTAAAGGATACCCCTAGGTGCCTCTAGGCTTCTGCAGGCAGTGCACATGGATGAAATGTGATTCCCCACAGCCATATTTTATGGACAATTGAAAATAGGAGCAGGAATGCTGGGAGGCCAATGAAAATGATACAAGGAGACTCTCATAGCTGTAAACTAAGGCCCGGTCTACACTTACCTTCGGGATTCGGCAGCAGTCCCTTGATGCAGCGCAACGCCACTTACTGGGGTGGTTTCCCTGCGTCGATTGCTGGATCGACTGAGCGCGTCTAGGCAGACCGCTCAGTGAATCCAGAGCGATCAATCTGACGGTGGCGAATGTGCCGCTGTCAGTGTGGACCCAGCCTAAATAAAGTTCCCACAGGCCTGGATTAGGGATATTAGCAGGAGTTGTGGGGAGCCTGGAGGGGGAGAATAGGGGCGCAGGACTGTTCCTGCACTGACTGGGGGAGGAACACACAGTGTGTGGGGCAGGGTGTGCAGTATCCAGAACCCAGTGGAGCCAAGTCCTGAAAGAGGCAGGAATGTTGCTTGAGATAAACAAGCATGGCTGTACCTCCGGGTCCTCATGTGGCCTTGCTCACTGTGGGTCCCCATATGGGTGCCCCACAATTAAAGATATTTTATCCCCACAATCCCCTGAGGCATGGACATGGTCTCCTTATTTTACAGAGGGGAAACTGAGGCCCAGAACAGATTACGAGATGACACATCAAAGGTCACACAAGACCTCTGTGGCTGAGCTAGAATTAACATGGTCTCCTGAGTTCCAGACCAGCCCCTGATCCACTGGACCCAGGGGGAGGTTGTCAGCGGCACGAGGGCAGTGGGCAGCAGAGTCCCATTCACTATGGATAGAAAATGGTCACCTCACTTGCCTGTGAACGTCCCCCTGCAACCTCCCCACCCCAAGGACAGCCTGTGCAGTTCCTCTAGCTGGGTTAAAGAGACAAAGGCCGTCAGTCCACAGGCTTCAGGGCACGTGCTGATCCCTGAAGGGGGCTCAGGAAGCTGTGCTTCCCCGTAGCGGGTTATTGCAGCCTGAGGATTTGATGACCAAGCTGAGTGAATCTGTTCTGCCCTCTGTCAGAGAGAGGCTATCGGAGGGGAGGGACTGTTACTCTGTATGGAAATCCTACGTTTGAAACAAGAATGCACACGAGCCTGTCCACGTGCACGTCACAGCACGGGGCTCATCAGCCGGGAGTAGCAGCAGATGCTGAGGTTCTAGGACAATGAGCAGCAGCACAGAAATGCTGATCGATAAATGAGCATGTCTAACCCTTGGCTCTTCTTTTCTCTCTGGGGCTTTAGCAATGCAGGGCCACTCTAGCGAGTCTGCAAGACTCAGTGCCCTGACAATCTGAGCCTCTGTTATTGATGAATCATTTCTTTACTCCTAGGCGAGGCTCTTAGACTGAAATTCTCCAGGGTCTATTATCTGTTCTTCTCACTTATCACGGAGAGCAGGGAATTGTCCCAGAGTCCTGGCCAACCTTAGAATCCAAAGGGACTGTATGTGGGAATCATATATGTTCCTCTCCAGAATTACACTAATTCCCAGGTCACAGGAAGGAGATTTCTTCTCTCCTGCGCAGGATTCCGGTGAGTTGACTGTTTCTTGAATAATGTTAGTGCTAAGGGCTCAAAAGGGGTTCGAGTCAAGAACAATCTGGGCAGGAATTCTCCAGCGTGGAGACTTGAACTGTTTCGTGTTGTCAGAAATATGAAGGGATTTAAAAATGGAACTAAAGATTCATTGTAAATATTTTAGACAAATATTTTTTTAAGATAATTTCCTTGTCTCTTATGGTATCCTTCTATCTCTCTCAGTATCTTCGTCTTTTTGGTCTCTGTGATTTTTTCACTGATTTTTTAATTCAGCAACTTTAATGCCATATTAAGACGTGTAGCCATGGCCTCTGCAGTGGGTGTCTTTGATACTCGAGATTTCACATCAAGAATGGGTCACACAGGGTGTTACAGACAGGCCAGATTCTGCTCTCACATTCTACCTTCAGTGGCTCGTTCCAGATTTACACAGGCATTACTGAGAGCGAAATCAGGGCCCCTGTGTTTCGAAATCCCCATCTTTCATGCCTGGTCTCAGGGATGCTACATAACTGGGGGGTCTTCCTTCATACTCTTTCAGCACCCTAACATTATAGCTCTTTCTACTGCAGGACCTGAAATTGTGATTTTCACAGCAGGGACCCTAAAGTTCAACACCAAGGGTGACATCTTGGTCCCATTGCGATCAATGGCAAAACTCCCATCAGGGCCAGGATTTCACCCTAATCCACATTTAGGGACTTAAATAAATGGCCTGATTTTCACCAGCCATGAGCCTCAAATGATGGGTGAGCTCATCTGGACCAAAGAAGAATTGACAGAAGAGTACCTGAAATCTTAAAGTCACATCTTAGAGGTTTAAAAAGATTAAGATTACAATTTGTTTTGGGCTATCTGCTCTCTCTGTTCCCCTGCATCTCTGGTTCTATAATGGATGAGAAGTACAAAAATGCAGTAAAAAGTAAAGTATGTTTCTGGTTTAAAGAAAATCAGGTGGTGTCGGAAATCTGAAAGGAGGAGATCCAGAAACGCACAGTCTGTGTGTTTGTGGGGGTGAGACATGTAGTATCCAGGTCGCAGTGACAGAGTCTGAAACAGGGCAAAATAGGGAATGGACATCCTGCCTAACTCACAAGCCAAAGAGGTGTAACTAGGTTTCCTGCAGTCTTCCAGGGCATGGGGGTGTCTCAGACTGTAAAGTAAAGTGGACGCACTGCAGTAGATTGTCTCTGACACCTTCCTCCACCCAGCCCATCCCTCCTCCTGTGACCAATCCCACAACAACTAAAGCTTGATGTCGTTTGGAGGAAGAGTTACCCGTGCTGACACGTTTTAGTCTCCGCGCTTTCTCTCCCTTCCCCTCGAGTCTGTCTCTCTCCTCTTCCCTGCACACACTGAGCTGCTGCTGAGGTTCTCTTCATCCCCAGACAGGCTGTGCAGCCTGCTCCTCCGTCGACCCCCCTTTCCCAGGCGCAGCCAGACATAGAGTTTATCCTAGGCTGTGTAGATGTGTGTATGAGCTGTCACTGTGTGCTGTGTCCGGCAGCTGATCTTGCTCCTGAGTGAGTGGGATCACTGTGTGGAAGGGCTGGGGGTTGAGAGAAGGCTGTACATGGAAAGGAAGATGGTGCTGGGGCTGTGGGGCAGGGAGTGGGGGTACAAGGACTGGCCGGCAGCACTGCTGAAATTCAATTTTTGTTTCTAACTGTTGGTCCCAGGCCAATGTTGGGCTTTTCCTGGCCCCACGTTTGTCTGAGCAGGTCTCTGGGCCTCTTTCCCTTGGGAAGCCATAGACAGTTTTCATGCAAAATGCCTCCATCTGACTCTTCTATGTGCTGCAGGGATGTGCTCACAGAGCCCCAGGCCAGAAGGGACCATTGTAGATAATCTAGTCTGATCTCTTGCATAGCACAGCCCAGAGACCTGCCCCAAAGGAATTCCTAGAACAGAGCTTAGAGAGAAAAATCCAAAATGGGTTTAGAAATTCTCAGTGATGGAGAAGCTGACATGACCCTTGGTGAATTGCTCCAGTGGTTAATTAAGCTCCATGTCTAAAAATTGTAGGTCTTATTTATAGTCAGCATTTGTCTAACTTCAACTCCCAGCAATTGGATGGTGTTAGACATTTCTATGCTAGCCTGAAAAGCCCATTATTCAATATTTGTTCCCTATATGGGTACTAGTACACTGTTATCAAGTTACCTCTTAACTATCTCTGTGTATCAACATGAATCTTCAATTTTGGATACCAGAACTGGACACTTTTTCCAGCAGAAGTTCCACCAGTGGCAAGAAAAGAGGTAAAAGAACTTCTCTCTCTCTACCTGAGATTCCCCTGTTTCTCATCCCAGGATCACTTTAGCTCTTTTGGCCACAAGATCACACAGTAACCTCAAGTTTAGCTAATTACCCCTTCATGCCCCCCAAATCTTGTTCAGAGTCACTGCTTCCCACAATTGAGTCAACCATTGTGTAAGCATCACCTACCTTCTCTGTTCTTAGAACACATATTGTTGGCTTCGACCCAGTTTAGCAACCAATGCAGATCACTGTGAATCAGTGACCTGTCCTCTTCATTATTTACAATCTCCCAATTTTTGTGCTATTTGCAAAATCTATCAGTATTCATGCATGAGAAGGGTAAGCAGCTGGGTTGTTGACGGGTTCCTCTGCTTACTCTTGTCACTTAACAAGGCAGAATAATGAAAGCACTGTATTCATTATGTCTCAGAGAAAGCTGGGTGCCTTGTGTCTGGAAACAAACATGGCGTGTTTCAATGCTACCACATTTGTAATCCCTAGTGGGGGTGAGGGTAGCCTCACTAATGATGTGAGGGCAGAGACATTGAGGGACAACGAGGAGCTGACAAAGAGTGCCACGTCGAGGGGATTGTGTGTACTGGAGGGAGGGATTCCACCTCAGAAATTACCTTAGTTAAAAAGGAATTAGTCTGGGAGGAGGATTGTTGCCATATCCGAGTGTGGGTTTGCTGGCACTTTTGAATATAAAGCAAATGTGCTCTTAGCAAAGATCCACGTAGAGTGGAAAGATTTTAGAGGCAACATGGTGGTTGGAGTCGGAAAGCTTCTTGCAGAGGATGTTTTAATAGGGAATTATATTGTGGTTATGAATAATGGTACTCGTGATAACGTAGTCCCCAAAAAAGTATGAATGTAAATCTTCTGTGTTACCTGTAATCAACAGGGACATTTGTGAAAGGTGGGTGCATGACTCCAAGTTCTCTGTGTCTAGATAGAGAGTGGAAATTATTAGGAACCTTAAACAGCCCTGTAAGCAAGTGGCTGTGCTTGGTCAGTAGATTGGGGAGACGATGTTGGAACATGACTGTTCCATGCTGACTCAAGTGAACAGATAGTGTCTCAGGATGAGAGAGAAGATTGGGCAGCTGAACCTACAGAGCAGAACAGCTGTGCAGCTGATCTCTTGGGAATGCAGGCAGACAAACTCTGCACTCTAAATGCTTTGGATACATGTGGTAATGTTTCAGTGGGCTCAGGTACGTCTGATGATATCTGGAGTCACAGACGGGTAATGGAAGAACATCAGAACCCTGTTTATGAGATGGTAATGAGAGTGCCTGGTACTTCTTTGAGACAGAGCCGACCTTGAAATTGGCCATGAATGAAAATTTGAGAATAAATAAACAAGCTGGTGTGTGGGTTAATGTGATCTACCTGGCTGACTGCGGGGGAAAGTTTTGTCCAGACCCAGAGCTGTTAGCAAAGAAGACACACCTTGCCAGACAATGGATTCTGTTAGACCACAGAGCCCGGGTTTCAAAACTCCATGGAAGGGGGAGAGAAAAATGGAAAAAGCTTTGTCCTGTAAATGAAAGACAGAGGTTAACCCTGAAATATCAAAACCCAAGGATGTAATTAAAACCCTATGCTACAAAGAAGACTGAGGTAAAATGAAGGCCACTGTTTAGATGTTCGAAGTCCAAAAGGGTGTTAAACAAACTGCATCAAAGACAAATTGTATTAATGGCATGTTATAACAAAAATGATTGTAAGTATGCACTTGTACTAATTTGGTGTAAATATTAATGCTGATGTTAACTCCTGTAATTAATTTGTAGCTGATGCCTTGTCAATATTGGGGGACTCTTGAGATATATTCAGGCGCTCTGATCACTCTCTCCTACATGAATCTCATGTTGGGGCTGTGAGACTAGGACGGAAAAATATCTTTCAAAGTTCCATGGCCCAACACTGACCTTTCAAGATAATAAACCTTTCGTTTTAGTTACTAAAGGTTTCACTCGAGCTGAGTGGTATATTGGTTAAGATTAAAATGTATATTGATCTGGTGATGTTGCTGACTCTCTGGGATCAGGGTAAAGTTTTTGGTAATGAGAACAGAGCTTTTAAATAACGTATCTCATTACTGGAGCTAGTGCCTTTTGGGAGCCACAGACTGAAATGCAGTAAGGTGTTAAAACAGTGAGTAAATCTTTCAGGTAAGTTTCGATTCAGGATGCCGGGGGTCGGGAAGGCAGTGATGATTCTTGGGGTTTTGCTTAACCAATAAACTTTTTATTCTACGATAAACAGCTTGACAATAAGCAGCTCTACAGTGAACAACGATAGCAAAAGGAAGGGGAACACATGCGCGAAAGGACAAAGTGCGCCACCCAGGACTTTTGCATTCGTGATCTCTCCGGATCAATGCATGGCGCCAGCTTGTGACACCAGGGTGCCCTATTTTGGAGTTCCCCAAAGGAGTCACAACACAGACACAGCAAAGAACAATTACTTAATACTTACAAAAACTATGTAAAAATACATCATGTTGGCCAAATTCAGTTTGCCGTTTGCCTTAATTCCAGCAGTCGGGAGAGAGCTGCTCCGAGTGATCAGTTCGCAGCGAAGTGGGCTGGGGAGAATGCGTCAGCCCACTGAATCCGACACGACCGGGGAGTTCGCGGCATGGGGGGGGGAGGATTCCAATTCCTCTCTGCTCCTGCTCCTTGAGTCTTAACTTTTATCATTTCCTGCTGGTAGCAGAAGCCCAGCCCCATTGGCTGTTCCATGCCGCATAACCTTTTAAGGTCTTGCCTTGGCTTTCAGACAACCAGGTGCTTTACCTTGCTGGGCAGCTGCTGCTGCTGCACTGGCAGAGCAACGTTGCTACATCCCCTTATTAGGTGACAGGTACATGTGGGTCATGTGGTTCATGCTGCTGAGGCAACCCTCCCCGGGCTGATTCTTTATCCACATGCGGGCGGGTGAGGGGTGGGGGTGCTCGTGGCAATGCAGATGCCACTATGCGATTCCGTCAGATAAGGGTAAAGTTTTTGGTAAAGAGAACAGAGCTTTTAAATAACTTATCTCATTACTGGAGCTAGTGCTTTTCAGAAGCCACAGACTGAAATGCAGTAAGGGAGGCTGCATATATTTTGTTTTAGAATCTTGGTAACCAGTGGGCGGAATCAAAGCATTGTTTGTGGCTCGTTGGGAAGGCTGACTTCAGGGTCAACCACCAGGGCTGGGAGAATCTGCTCTCCTTTTGCAGCCTGTCCTGACCTTGCATTTTCAGGTGGCAACCCTAAGTATGGACAGGTCATGCTCAGCATGAATAAATTGGTGCCATCTTCAAAGGTTGCCACCCCACTGCTCACCCCCCTTTCTAGATAATTAGTAACAATGAAATATTTACCGTGCTATTTGTTGTCAAGTCTGAGACCCTCCTCCCTCTGCTTCTCTCCCTTCACCGGCACCCTGAATATTACTAAGCCTCATTGGTGCTTCAACCGTCTCATGGAGGCTTTCAACCTCACCCGCTCCAATCTGTCAACATGCATCCTAAACGGCATCCTGGGAATGAAAGCTGCCCACATCTGGATTTCCATCCCTCTCTCTATGTTCTGCCTCATCAGCCATTGGGAAATTTCATGATTCTGTTGTCAGCAAAGAGCAGAGGCTGCACAAGCCCATGTACCTGCTTTTCTGCATGCTGGCGCTCACAGACATTGGCATGTCTACCTGTATCATGTTGAAAGCACTGTGCATATTTTGGTTCCATTTCAAACACATCACTGTGGATGGCTGCCTCACCCAGATGTTCTTCCTTAACACGGTTGCTGCTATACAATCAGCCGTTCTCGTGACAATGGCCTTCGATCGCTATGCCACCATATGTGACCCTCTGAGATACTCCGCCATCCTCACCAACGCAAGAATCGCTAAGCTAGGGCTAGTGGGTTTGATACGAGCTGTTTTCTTGATTCTGCCAGGGCCCCTACTACTGTGCAGGCTGCCAGTCTGCACCAGCTGGGTTATCCCACACACGTACTGTGAGCACGTGGCTGTGGAGAAGATATCGTGTGGGGACACCAGAGTCAATCAGGCATACAGCCTGGTGATATCATTGGGATCATTAGGGATCATTCCTCACTCCCCTCCATCTTTGACTCTTTTGCCCCTCCCTGCCATCACAAAGTCCCCAACTCTGCTATGCACCGGACTCCAACAATCACTGCCAGTGCTGAGTCTCCCCAAATTGGTCTCTCTGAATTCTTAACTAGCAGACACTTGAAGTTTCCTCCTCTCCTATGTCTCCCCCGGAAGGCATGAAATCTGCCTTCAATTATCATTTCATTTCAGGACACACACAATGCACACAGACTGTGGTCAAGATAAACAAAATGTCTATTTAATAGAAAAATCACAGGTGCAAAGATGAAATAGTGAGGAAAAGCAAACTGAGACAAGTTACACAGAAAAGAAACAAAGACGTAACATCAGCCTTTCCACATCTACACTAGGTATGTTCCCTTTTATAATGCAAGTGACCTGTTGTCTGTGAAGAGTTGCCCATCTGCCCTCTGTCATCAAGGGGATCCATTGTTTCCCAGACAGCCCCCTGCTTGGATGCTGCAAAGTGGTAGAATCTGTGACATTTTGGGCAGCACCTAGACCAGTAAATTGGTCTGTCACCTCCTGCCTTGTAACCTTAGGGACCTTAACATTGCGCTGTTATGGCTCCTGGCCTTGCACTAGTAACAAGCCCACAAGCATCATGGTCTCACCTTGGCTTCCAGCAGACGACCTACTCCTTGCAGGGTGATGCCAACAGTCTCTGCAAATCCGTCTCCCTGAGTTTTCAACAAAGGGAAGTTCCAGAAGGGACGGGAAATATTCTGGGATTTCATCAATTTGCTCCCATAGTTTTTTAGGACATTATGTGAAGGACGTTACTGTCCGGGAATGTTACCAGATGTGCCCGTCACTTTGGGGTATGCTTATTTATTAGGGTTACCTTCCTGGAAGAGGGGGTGTGATTCTATTAATGTGCTGCTTGTGTTACTGGTGTGTTCATATGGTTACAAGTCCCCTCCCAGTGGAGCTATCCTGCAGGACCTAAGGTTTTCAGATTCAAATAAATCCCCCCCAGATACACACACCCATTCCAGATTAACTGAGTGCGTCTGAGCAGGCCGGGCTATCAGCACTCTCAGCTGACCCCTTATACGTCCCTGAACTCAGCAGGCTGGGTGACACAGCGCTGTCACCCTCATGTGCTCCTTGCACCGCACCAGAATGGAGCGCACTTATGAGCAGGCTGGGTCCAAAGAGCACTTTTCAGCTGTTCCCCTTATGTGCCCCCTGGACTCAATCAGGCTGGGTCAAACATCACTTTCAGCTGTCACCCTTATGCGCCTCTGGACTCCATAGGGTAGGCAGAGCAGCTCTTTTCAGCTACTCCCTTTATATGCCTCTTTGCAACACAATTGTTCTAGCAGTAACCCCCCTTGATAAGCAAACCCCATAGGATTTTGGGCACTCCAGGGATCCTTGGCTTAGGTAAAAGAAGCGTTGCTGCAGAGCAAGGTAGGGAAGCCAAGAACACAAAGGAGTAAATGCATTTGGAGAGAGAGAAACTGGCAACCAGCTTGATTACAATAGTTAGTTTATTGCCAGGTGTATAAAACTTATGATACTAATAGTGATGCCATACAAGGAGAGGAAAACAATCTAACACTTACAATACAACAAAATTCCAGTAGGGGTATTGGAGAAGGCTAGCCCAGGTTTGATTACAAAAGTAGAAAGTTATACCTGGATTAAAGAGAGAGAGAGAGAGAGAGAATTGGGAAAGATGCGGGGGGGGGAGGGGGAATCTCACCACTCCTTGCAGCTCAGAAGTTTCCAGGAGACAGGCCGTTCAGCTTAGGGTCAGGGACACTTGAGAGAGAGGCAAAACCCACAACAGGATCAGTCAGGAAAGCATTTGGGTCCAGGCATCAGAAGAGGAGAGCAAGAGAGAGATTTGAACTTGGGTAGGGGTATTTTGTAGAACCAGGTTTGTTTATGGGTAAACAATGTCTCAATGAAGTACCTCAGGGTGGTTTTCTCTGTGCTGGACAATAGGAGCTGATCACGCCCAGCTATGGTCAATGTTCCTTGGGGGAGCTCACAATGCAACCAGGCAGATTCAGTGTTTTGCATATCAATACAAGACTGGTCTGATAACTGCGGAGCTGGATGGGTGTAGGTGTGAGTTCATTTCCACCAGGAGCAGAGATCTCCCATCATGCAGTGTGTCCCTGCCTTGCCAATCCCAGAGTTCAGTGCGGTTCCTGCTTTGGAGCTTGGTTCTCCATTCTTCATGCTAATTCTTGTTCCATCTTCGATGTAAATGAGGCTCCAGTTCTCCATTCAACATGCTAATTGAGATGCCTCTTTTTACATCTTCTATTTAGATGAGGCATGGGGAGTTGTCTCAATCCTGCCACCCCTGTTTGGAGGGGTTTAGGTGTGTCTCCCACAGCCTTTTCATCGCTTTTGTTTCTGGTTGAAGCAGAGGCTGGGGGGGATTCAGGTGAGTCAGAGAGAGTAGGGGTTTTGCACCCTGGTTCCCCAAGAACACAGAGCTGCCAGATAACAGGAAGGAGTGAGACTTTACCAAAATCTGGCTGAAGGGGCGGGTCCTCAATTCAGGAGAGCTGGGAAAATCCACAAGGGGCACTCTGGAGCGGCCAGGCTGCCATCAGTAGACATATTTAGTTTGAAACATCTGCCAACCCTCCCGTGCTACGCAAGTACCAGGACTGAGGTTCTGATTTTGAATTTGATTGTCCGCTCATAGTTTTGAGCCTAACGTGGAGCAATGCCTGCTGGAGCTTGTAGCACAGCTTGGATTAAATAAAATAACTGCATATGTAATGAAAGCTTTCCCTTGTTATTGGATGTACAGGCCAATGTGTTAATAACAAAAGCTTTGTTTTAATAAGTAGTTTGGGCTACATTGTGGCTAGTTTTTAAGGGACTTTGAACCATGGATGCAGTAGAAATCTGGCAACTGTGTGGAGGGAAGAGCTAAGGAGAGAGCAGCCACTCAAGTGGAGCTGGGGGCAGAGCAGCAGCCGTCACAATCAAAGGGCCAGTCCTGAAGGCAGAGCTGTGCAGGACGCAGAGCAGCAGCGCTGAGCCAGAGCCAGGGAGCTGGAGAAACCCAGACCAGCTGTGCCAACGGGGAGCCAGGGCTGATCGACAGCGGGGAGATGTGGGACCACAGCTGGGATGGCAGGTGCCGGCCATGCAACTAGTAACATGGCAACTGAGAGCAAGGCGGGGCCCTAGGTAGACGCCCAGGGCAGGGAGAAGTTGCCAGAAAAGAAGGTCTCGTGGCTGGCTTTGTGTGTGGGCTCAGGGGAGACGTTACCCCGGCAATACTGCAGCTTTCTGACCCCAGGGGGCTTTCCATCAGTCCCTGTGTGAGCGGGGTTTGTCCTCACTTTGACGGACTGATGTTACACTTTCAGACAGCCAGAGACAAAGAAAGAAACTACAAATCTGGAGGCATGTGGTCACCACCACAGCAGACTTCTTATTCGTGGCATCAGCGCAGCACAACCAGGGCCAGGAGAGAGAGCTGGGATGTGTGAGGAACAGACTATGAATTTTCCTTACACCGCTACCCCCCACAATCATAAAAGATTAGGGTTGTGTCAAAGAAAACTCTCCATTCCGTTTGGGTGAGTCAAGGAAAATACCTTTATTCACAGGTACATACCCGGGGACACAGTTTAAGACTGCACCCCCGACTCTGCGTTGTGAATAGAATTTTATAGCAAACAGGAGTACACTTTGCCAAGCAATCGTTGGTTACACTTCAATTCAGTTTACAGTTGGCTGTGATATTGTTATTCCATCTTCTGATTGGTGAGCTTTCACTAACCAATTGGATACAAATTGCGGTTAGTTGTTTACAACAAAAGCGGTTAACAGTTAGTAGAAAATGTCCTAACAGGATATACAAATTAGTGGACATTGTCCCAATATTCAAAATTTCTAATAAAGAACTACCGGACCAGAGACAAAACATATTTACTCTCCTGTTCTTGTGTGGTTCCTCTTTTCGAGGCTGCAAGGTGTTACCACAAGTAAAGCCTTATTTCACATACTGACTTTTGGGCCTACTTGTTATTGCCGTAGGTCTTTGGCCTTGGTAAATTTCCAAAATTGCCAATAACCTTAGTTAATCTTCCACAGTTGGAAGGGACCTCAGGAGGTCATCTAGTCCAACCCCCTGCTCAAAGCAGAACTAACCTCAGCTAAGTCATTCCATCCAGGGCTTTGTCAAGCCACAGCTTAAAAACATCTAAAGATGGAGATTCTACCATTTTCTGCTCCTCTGGTTGCTCACGAAGCTCAGGGAATTGTCCCAGGCTTCTGGCCAACCTAAGAGTTGACAGGGACTCTACAGGGGAATCATAAAGGTCCCTGCTCTGCACTGAGAGCATCAAATGTGAGATTTGTACATTGATTCTTGAGTCACAATAAGAAGATTTCCTCTCTCTGCTTTGTGGGATTCCAGTGAGTTGCCTGTTTCTCCAATAAAGCTAGTGCTAAGGGCTCGGGAAGGGTTCAGGACAAGAACAATCTGGGCAGGAATTCTCTGGCACAGAGATTTGAACTGTTTAATAGTGTCAGAAAAATGAAGGGATTTCAAATTGGAACTAAATCTTTATTGTATATATTTAGACGAATGTTTGTTTTTAAGATCATTTTCTTGTCTCATATTGTATCCTTCTATCTGTCTCAGTATCTTCCTTTTTTTCAATATGTGTAGTTTTTCTCTTGTTCATTGAAGTGTTCTAAGTCAGCAACTTTACTGACATGTTAATATGTGTACACAAGGCCTCTCCAGTGGCTATCTGTGATACCAGAGATGTCACAACATGAATGGATCACACAGGGTTTTACAGACTGTCCAGATTCTACTCTTGTATTCTGCCTGCAGTGGCTCACTCCAGAGTCTGGAGAGGACTCACTCAATGAGGAAGACTTGAAGCTGGGAGGGGAGCTTCCACGTTCTACCCTCGGTGGCTGTCCGGCAGGAGACTTGTGGCTCTACTCTGAATCCTCTCCAGTGTATCAAAATCCAGCTTTAATTGTGGACACCAGAAATGGACACCTTATTCCAGCAGCAGTTCCACCAGTGCAAAAGACAGAGGTAAAATAACTTCTCTCCCTCTACTTGAGATTCCTGTTTATCATCCCAGGATCACATTAGCTCTTTTGGCCAAAGGGTCACACTGGCAGCTCATGATTACCTAATTATCCCCTCACATCCGCCCCGTCCCCAAATCTTGCTTCCCACAGTAGAGTCCCTCATCATATAAACATCGCCTACATTATCTGTTCTTAGACGTACAAATATACATAGCTGTATTAGAACACATATTGTTTGCTTCAACCCATTTTACCAACTAGTTCCTATTGCTCTGAATCAGTGACCTGTCCTCTTCCTTGTTAAGTTTCCCCTAATTTTTGTGGAATCTGCATGAGAAGGGGAAGCAGCTGGGTTACTGACGGGTGTCTCTCCTTACCCCTGTCAGTTAACAAGGGAGAACAATGAAACCACTGTACTTGTTATGTCTCAGAGAAAGCTGAGTGCCTTGGAGAAAGTGTCTCACCAAAAAAGAAACAAAGGAAATAACAGAGCACAAAGTTACAGGAGGAAAACATGGCTCCTTTCCAAAAGAATTGCATTGTGGATCAGACTTGTGATCCATCCAATTCAATGTCCTCTCTCTGACAGAGACATTCCCAATTTTCTGTTCTGCAGCTCCTATCTCGGACTTGGAAATATTGCAACATCAGTCATGAGGAGTTTCTGATGCTCACAATGATAGTGCAGGGCTGAGAGGGCTCAATGCCTCTCCGGCAATAGCAAACACTTGGCAGAGACAGGGTTCCAGAAAATGGCACAAAAAACAGGATGGCGTGAGGTAGGACGTTGCATCTTAGGAGTATGAAGACTTTCCCAAAAGCCCCTGTGACTAGTTCCACTGTGGGACAGCTACCCACATTGCACTACTTTGCTTATTGATGCAAGCACAGCTAGAGGGGACGCAATCCCCTGACGCAATAAACATGGTGTGATCAATGCTTCTGCGACTTTGTGAATTAGGCGAGTGAATGTCGACTGAAATTAAATCAACTTCACTTCATAGTGTCGACAAACCCTCCCTGTCCTCCATCTTTGACTCTTTTTCCCCTCTCTGTCCTCACAAAGTCCCCAACTCTGCCCTCCAACAGGCCCCAACAATCCCTTCCTGTCCTGAGTCTCCCCAAATCAGACTCTCAAATTCTTACCTAGCAGACACTTGGAATTTTCCCAGCTGATTTGTCCCACGCAAAGGCATGAAATCTGCCCTCAATTATCAGTTCATTTTTTGGACATGCGAAAGATGAATGGAAAAATCCCATGCACTGAAACAGACTGAGGACTGACTGGTAAGGCAGCAGTTCTGTAGAAAAGGACATGGGGGTTACAGTGCACAAGAAGATCAATGTAAGTCCACAGTTTGCCCTTATTGCCAAGAAGGCCAACAACTTATTGGGTTGCATTAGTAGGAGCATTTCTAGCAGATTGAGGGAAGTGATTAGTTCCCTCTGTTTGGCACTAGTGAGGCCACATATCGAGTATTGTCTCCAGTTTTTGGCCGCCCAGTACAGAAAAGATGTGGACAAATTAAAAAGAGTCTGATGGCTGGTAGCTCAGAGAAGCCAGGCCAGGGAGCTGAGCAGAGCTGAGCCAAGCCACACTGAAGCAGAGCTAGAGCTGCAGGTGGGGCTGGGGCTAGAGCCATCTGGAGCCAGCTGTGGTAAGTGGCTGGAGAGACTGAGGGGTACCCTGGACAGGGCCTGGTGTGGGGAGATGGTCCCAGTCCAGAGGCCTTACAGGCCAAACTGGGAGAGGGTCATGACCCCGACCGGGGAGAGACTGGGAGAAGGGCCCTGCCGCATAGAGCCTAGGGGTGTGGCCACCATCAGAGAATGTGTCTGACCCATGAATCCCTTCCAAACAGCCAGGCCTGGGCAGGGGACCTGCAATGTGGGAGAGCCAGACTGTGAACGTCCCTCACACCTCAGAGATACATTGGGTGTTTTCCTTTAACATTTTTCAAATTTCTTTATTTTTAATTGGTGGCTGTTTAAAAAATTTTATTTTCTTTGAACCATACACTATGATCAATGGGTCAGGGAAACGCCCAGTGCAGGGAGCACCCTGCGGTGGGGACACCCAAGCCCCTGTCTTAACAGGTTCAGAGACGGGCTACTAGGATGATCCGAGGAATGGAAAA
>ML676947.1:70391-80855 GCA_007922155.1 Mesoclemmys tuberculata
TCCGGGGCGGATTGGCAGAGGCCCCGGAGGTTTTTTGCCTTCCTCTGTAGCGTGGGGCATGGGTTGCTTGCTGGTGGATTCCCTGCAGCTTGAGGTCTTCAAATCTCATTTTTGAGGATTTCAATAACTCAGTCATGGGTTCGGGGTTGTTCTAAATGTGTATGGGTAGGGTTTTGTGGCCTGCCTTGTGCGGGAGGTCAGACTAGATGATCATATTGGTCCCTTCTGACCTATGAGTCTATGAGTCTATGGTGGGATGATGAGAAAAGCTTGCCCCCAGACAGACTGATTTGTAAGTTTGTACGTGTGCAGGGGACTCGTCTGCCGTGGAGTGCAGCGGGCAGGGCACAGAGGGGAGTTGTTTTGTACCACAGACACTGAATGACAAGCAGGGAACACCAGGCCTTGTGATCCACAGGGCCTCTGGCAGCAAGGACAGAGCTGGGTAAGGTAAACCACACACAGGGCATTGTTACTGTTGTGTAGGTGTGCTATGTATTACTTGGCAAACGCTGTGTGTTTTATGGAACGGGCCTGCTCTTAGCTGAAGCCCCTCAGTGCACAACCCTTAGCAGCAGGGTGACACCGTCAAGTCATCAAACGTCTCCTGGCGCTGGCCATAACGGCCATCTGCTTGGATTCCTTTTTAGGTGTAGAAGGTAGGGGCAGGATCATTCCCATCCTGTTCCCAACGGTGGATTCCCACTCCTGGGCCGCAAGCACCTGGCGGTCTCTGGCACTTTGCCCACCATTCTGGGGTGTTTGGTGGGCCAGAGGATTCCCTCAACAGCAGTTTCTGGCTGCAGCGATTCCCGTGTGTGATGCTGCCTCACTTGACACAAAGAACATTGAAAGATCTGAAGCCACAATCTGTGCCCCCAAAGGCTACTCAATGGGTTCAGGGCCCCCAGGATGGGGTAGCCCTGCAGCATTTGCCCAGTACACGGGGCACCCAATTGTCATGACACCCACTGCGTGCCCCAGGGAGCGAAGGCCGCCTTGCCTCTGCCTTGCTCACATATCTCAAGCAGGTTCTTCAATATGGCGGTGCCGCAACAGATTGTCTGATTCTCCAGAGCTCTACACTGGGTCGCCTGCCCCATGAGTCTCCCCAGGCACTTCCCGTGTGCCTCCCCTACCTCCCCAAGTCACATGCTGGCCTATGACCCATGCCCAGAGAACACCTCCCTACTTGTACTGCAGACAGTGCACTTCCTGGTCTGTGGGCCAGCCCCATACCAAAGAAGGGGTCACACTGGCACCATGGGAAAGCAGACCCCAATGGGCCAGTCTCTACTTCCCCCACATTCCTACGGGGGCTGCAGTTGTTCTGTCACGAATAGAACCAAGAGCAGGGGCAGGTGGCTGGAGTGGTTCACGGACACCCGACACCTGCCCTTTCTGTGGAGACAAGCAGAGCTCGGCCCACATAAGGCTGCGGTGCGCCAGGTCACAGATCCTCTCTTGCTCCCCCAAAGCCTCCTGCTGATGTTATGGAAGCTCTTCCACTCCACATCTCTTCCTATACACAAACCCATAGCCCCACAAAATCTCAACCCCCTGCCTGCCTTGTCAGCCTCCTGCTGGGCCTTGGACAGTGGGATTGAGGCCGGGGAAGCTCCTGGCAGGGGAGACGGAGGAGTCAGTGGTGATGCCTTTTTCCCATCCCTGCGTCATTTTACATGTCCTAGCAGTGTTCCCCTGGGCCGAGCCAACTATTTCTTCTTCAAGATATGTTGAGTGTGTCCAATCTAAGACCACGTCGCCTGCTCCTCTGTTGGAGTTACCTGGCAGGAAGGACCTGAGCAGGCGGAGGGTTGACAGGGTTGACCAGCTCCATGAGGGCATGACTCCAGGGAGCCCTAGAACTGACCTGCAGATACCACAAAGGGAAAACCTTCCATCGGCGATGTGCATGGCACACACACCCCTACATTGGCATGGACATGAGACAGATATATGGAAGAACAACAGTTACAAAAGGTTAAGGACTGTTTTTTCACTGGCCTGGATGATAAGTGATTCCCTACAGCCATATTTTATGCACAATTGAAAAGGGGAGCATGAATACTGAGAGGCCAATGAAAATGGTACAAGGAGACTCTCAAAGCTGTGGAGTAAATAAAGTTCCCACAAGCCTGGACTGGGGATATTAGCAGGAGTTGTGGTGACCCAGGAGTGGGAGAAGAGGGGAGATTAGAGCTGCAGGACTGTTCCTGCACTGACTGAGGGAGGACCGCACAGTGTGTGGGATAGGGTCTGCAGTATCCAGATCACAGTGGGGCGTCATCCTGAGATAGGATAAAGGAAATAGCTTGAGATAAACAAGCATGGCTCTACCTCAGGGTCCTCATATGGCCCTCCTCACTATAGGAGCCCCACAATTAAAGGATTTTTATCCTCACAATGCCCTGAGTCAGGGAACTGCTCTCCCTACTTTAAAGGGGAAACTGAGGCCCAGAGCAGTTTATGAGAAGACATGTCCAAGGTGACACAGGAGCTAGGAATTGACCAGGTCTCCTGAGTTCCAGACCAGCACCTGATCCACTGGGCCCCAGGGGGAGACTGTCAAAGGCACCAGGGCAGCAGGCAGCAGAGTCCTCTCGAATGTGGTTCGACAGTGGGTACCTGACTCGCCTCTGAACATCACCCTGCATCCTCCCTACTCCAACGACAGCCTGTGCAGCTACTCCAGGTAGGGTAGAAAGACAAAGGACATCTGTCCACAGGCTTCCCCATATGTGCTGATCAGTGAAAGGCGATCAGGAACCTGTGCTTCCCCATTGCAGGATAATGCCCTGTGAGGGGTTTATGACTAAGCTGGGGCAATCTGTGCTGCCCTCTGTCAGAGAGGCGATCGGACGGGAGGGACTGCTACTGAGTGTGGAAATCCTATGAATGAAACAAGGATGCGCAAGAGCCTGACCACGTACACGTTGCAGATTCATGGATTTAGCACAGGGTACATCAGCCGGGAGCAGCAGCAGATGCTCAGATTCTGTGACAATGAGCATAGCACGGAAAAGCTGATAGATAAAGGAGCACCTCTAACCCTTGGCTCTTTCTTTCTTCCAGGGTTTTAGCAATGCAGAACCACTCTAGCAAGGCTGCAAGGCCCCGACAATCTGAGCCTCTGTTATCAGTGAATCATTTCTTTACTCTCAGGGGAGGCTCTTTGGCTGAAATTCTGCAGGGTCTATTTTCTGCCCTTCCCACTGCTCATAGAGTGCAGGGAATTGTCTCCGAGTCCAGGCCAACCTGAGAGTCTTCAGGGACTGTACTGGGGAATCATAAATGTCCCTGTCCAGCCTTGCGAATGTCAGACATGAGAGTCGTACTCTGATTCTCAGGTCACAGTAAGGACATTTCCTCTCTCTGCTGTGTGGGATTCTGGTGAGTGGCCTGTTTCTGCAATACAGTTAGTGCTAAGGGCTCGGGAAAGCTCAAGTCAAGAACAATCTGGGCAGGAATTCTCCAGCATGGAGATAAAAGATTTATAGTAAATAGATTAGACAAATATTTGTTTTTTAAGATCATTTCCTTGTCTCTCACTGTGTCCTCCTATCTGTCTCAGTAACTTCCTTCTTTTGTTTTTTTTCTGTGATTCACTCATGTTTTCCAATTTAGCAATTTTACTGCCATGTTAATACGTGTAGCCAGAAGCTCTGCAGTGGGTACGTGTGATAGCAGAGATCTCACAACATGAATGGGTCACTCAAGGTTTTACAGACTGGCCCTATTCTACTCTCACATTCTGCCTTCAGTGGCTGATTAAAGCAAAAGCAGGGCCCCTCTGTTTTGAAATCCCTCTTTTGTGCAGTCTCAGAAAGCCACATAAACTGGGGGTCTATCTTCAGGCTATTTCAGCACCCTAACACAATAGCCTAAAGCCAGGATCTTCACAGCAGGGAGCCTAAAACTCAAAACTAAGGATGACATCTTGGTCCTATTCAGATCAATGGCAAAACTCCCATCAGGGAACAGAATTTCACCTTAAATCCACATTCAGGGACTTAAACAAAACGACTGATTTTATCCGATCACAAGCCTCTAATGACTTCAACTGGCATCATCCTGTGGCCTCTAAGGATAGGTGATCTCTTCTGGACCAGAGAAGAACTGAGAGGAGAGTAGCTGAAATCTTAAACTCACACCTTAGAAGTTCAAAACAATTAAGGTGACAATTTTTGGGGGAGAGGGGGCCTGCTCCGTCTGTTCCCCTGCTTCTCTGCTTCTGAAGAGGACCAGAAGCACCAAAATACAATAAAAATAAGAGCACGTTTTCAACTTAGAGGAAACCAGGCAGTGTTGGAAATCTCAATAGGGAAATCCAGACACACACAGGGATGTGCAGTAACCAGATCGCAGTGATGCAGAGTTCTGAAACAGGGCTAAATTGGGACTGGACATCCTGCCTAATTCACACACAAATGAGGTGTAACTAGGCCTCCTGCAATCTTCTGGGGAAGCAGGTGTCTCAGGCTGAAATGTAATGTGGACACACAGTAGAAGATTGTCTCTGACACCTTCCTCCCTCCAGCACATCCCTCCTCCGGGTTTCTAACTGGCGAGAGTATGCTAAAGCTTTGTGCCGTTTTGAAGAAGAGTTACTCACGCTGGCTCTTTTTAATCTCCACGTCCTCTCTCCCCTCCCTTCGGATCTGACCCTCTCTCCTTCCCTGCACGCACTGAGCTGCTGCTGGGGTTCCCATCAGCCCCGGACAAGCTGTGCAGCCTGCTCCTCCTCCATCCCGCCTTTCCCTGGAGCAAGCAGACCCAGAGTTTAACCCAGGCTGTGTAGGTATTTCTACGAGCTGTTACTGTGTGCTGTGTCTGGCACCTGGTGTTGGTCCTCGGTGAGTGAGATCACTGTGTGGCAGCACTGGTGGTTGTGGGGCTGTGGTGTGGGGTACACAAGGACAGGCGAGCAGCACAGCAGAAATTCAATTATTCTTTCTGATTGTTGGTCCCAGGCCAGTGCTGGGAGCTTTCCTGGCCCTGAGTGTGTCTGGACTGCCGTCAAGGCCTCATTTCCCTGGCGAGCCTGGGTGTCACAACCTTTTCTCATTTTTTTTTCCAGATTTTTTTTAATAGTTGTTGAATGTTAATTACACTACTTCAGACATTTCCTCAGTGGAAAGAACTGTTGATCGTTGGTTCTGTCTCCCATCGGATCTAACCCCATTTAAAATCTCCTTTCCAGTCCCAGGCTCCCCGATTCCAACACTACGCTAAGCGACAGTGTCTTCTCTGCGCTTCCATGTTCCACCTGCTCCCTTGCCTAGGGGGACAAAAGTGACAGCTTCTCTCTGGTGAGGAAGGTCTCAACCTGAGTAGCAGATGCCAAGGCACCTGTGCTGTGCTGTGCTCTTGTTGCTCCCACACACACCACGTGGGGCTTTGGGGACTGCTACACAGGATCAACGAGCCAGCTGAGAAGTGTGCACGGTGTATAATGAGAGCTGGCAATGCTGGGTCATGTCAATGTTACAGCTGCCATGTGCAGGAGCCCCTGGCCACTGGCTGACACAATGAGCCACTGGGACACAGACACTAATTCAGGCACCTCTGGAATAATTTGTTAGCCAGCTTTGCTAGCCATTATTGAGACACTTGTACATGCATTCCTTAAGATAGAGATTTTGTAGGGTCACATCAGTATTTTTCAAATCTGAAATGTTCATCCATGCCGTGGCTCATGGAAAGCCTCAGACCTGTAAAAAAAACACACCTAGAATGTCGTTTTCAAAGCTTCAAAGTCACATGAGACTTTTTCCCTGTGGTGCTAATGTCAGCACTGTCATGTGTTAAAAAAAAGCCTTCAGTTAGGCTCAGTTACCAGCTTCCAGGCAAAATGCCTCTATCTGCATCCTGTATGTGCTGCAGGGACATGTTCACAGATCCCCAGGCCAGAAGGGACCACTGCGATCATCTATTCAGACCTGTACAGCATAGCCCATAGACCTGCCCCAAAGGAATTCCTAGAAAAGAGCTTATAGAGAAAACTCCAACATTGGTTTAAAAATTATCGGTGATAGAGAATCTAGCATGACCCTTGGTAAATTGCTCCAGTGATTAATGACTCTCTCTGTTTAAAAAGTGTACACCTTATTTATAGTCAGATATTGTCTATCTTCAAATTCCAGGCATTGGATGGTGTTAGACCTTTCTATGCTAGTCTGAAAAGCCCATTATTCAATATTTGTTCCCTGTGTGGATAATGGTTGAATGTTATCAAGCCACCCCTTAACTATCTCTCTTCCACTGAATAGATTGAGCTCTTTGAGTCTATCACTGTAAGGCAAGTTTTATAAACTTTAAACGTTATTGTGGATCTTCTCTGAATCCTCTTCAGTGTATCAACATCCAACTTTAATTGTGGATGCCAGAACTGGACACATTATTCCAGAAGCAGTTGCACCAGTGCCAAGGAAAGAGAGACAATAAATTCTCTCCCTCTACTTGAGATTCCCTGTTTATTATCCCAGGATCACATTAGTTCTTTTTGCCAGAGGATGACTCAGGGACCTCATGTTTAGCTTCACACCTCCCAAATTTTGTTCAGAGTCACTGCTTCCCTGAATAGAATCCCCGATTGTGTATCACCTACCTTTTTTTTTGTTCTCTACAGAGCTATACTAGAACACATATTGTTTGCTTCGACCCAGTTTACCCACAAGTCAAGATCGCTTTGAATCACTGACCTGTCCCATTCATTATTTATGATTCCCCAATTTTTTTGACATCTGCAAACATTATCAATATTCAATCATGAGAAAGTTAAGCAGCAGGGCTGCTCATGGTCTCGCTGTTTACCCTTGTCTCTAAACAAGGCAGAATAACGAAAGCACTGTACTTATGTCTCAGAGAAAGCTCGGTGCCTTCAAGAAAGTGTCTCACCAAAGAAATAAAGGAAGTAACAGATCACAAAATCCCAGCCTGACATGATAATGTGTATTTCCATTTCACCTTAACACCCAGCAGCCAGAGATTGGCTTGTGCCCTGAAACACAGGTGTACAGACTTTCCAAGATATTTATTTAGCTCTAACTATTGTAAAGGAAGATTCTTACTATTCATGTAAATGTCCAGAAAACCCTTTCTGATTCTTCTTTAACTTCTGGCCTCAACTTCATCTTGTGGCAATGAGTTTCTAAGTCTAATTAT
Source organism: Mesoclemmys tuberculata (assembly GCA_007922155.1). Taxonomy (NCBI): domain Eukaryota; kingdom Metazoa; phylum Chordata; order Testudines; family Chelidae; genus Mesoclemmys; species Mesoclemmys tuberculata. The sequence goes on from ML676947.1 coordinate 77,559, forward strand.
GCACTGAGTGTAGAAAGCTTTCTTTTTTAATCAGTTTTGGCTTTGCCATCTTCCAGTTTAATTGAATGTCCTCTTGACGTTGTGTTATGAGACAGGGAGAAAAATTCTTCATAAACTCTTTACCAGTCAGTATTTTATAGACTCCACTTAAATCCCCTTCTATTTCTCTCCATTCTAAGGTAACAATCCTAGGCTTTTCAACCTCTCTTCCCAGGAAAGTTTCCCCAGGAAGTTGATCTTCCTCGTTGCCCTTCCCTGAACCCCTCTAGTTCTGCAATATCTTGTTTGAGAAGGGTGCTGAACACTGCACAGAGGAATCCACAGGAGGGAGAAGCATAGAGTGATTGATCTCATGGCATTGTATTTTCGGTATTATTCTCCATTCCACCTGTCTTGTGTCTCAGTGTTTTGCCTAGTTTTTCTCCATGCCTGTATTTTGAGGAATGTTTCACAGAGCTGTAAACTATTATACCAGGTCCCTGTCTTGAGTTCATATAGTTAAAGTGGAAACTGGTAAGGTACTTGAGGAGTTCAAGTTATTCCCTCCAGTAGGCATCTATCTTCTATGTATTGAAATTGAACATCAACTCCCATCATGCAGCTCATTTATCGGGCTTAGTTAGCTCCCTCTGGGAACATCTCTGGACTGTACTATGGCCTAACTAATTTGGTGCCATGTGAAAATCATAAAATCATAGAATATTAGTTTTGGAAAAGACCTCAGGAGGTCATCTTCTCCTAGCCCCTGCTCAACACAGGACAAAGCAAACTAAATCATCCCAGCCAGAGTTTTGTCAAGCCACACCTTAAAAATCTCAAGGGATGGAGATTCCATCATCTCCCTAGGTAACCCATTCCAGTGCATCACCACCCACTTCAGGTAGCTGAAGGGTGCTATAAGATACCCCCTTATTCTTTTCTTCTGCAGACTAAACAAGCTTAGTTACCTCAGCCTCTCCTCATAAATCATGTGACCAAGCTGCCCAATAATTTTGTTGCTCTCCACTGGACTATCTCCAATTTCTCAACATCCTACCGTTAGTGGGGGGCCCAAAACTAAACACCACAATGCAAATGTGCCTCAACAGTGCCAACTAAAGGGCAATAATGTTTCAACTTCACTGTTCACCCCTCTTTCAAGATTGTTAGTAACTATACAATATTTACTGTGCTATTTGTTATAATGTACATAACCCCCCTCTCTGGGCTTCTCTCCCTTCACAGAAATCTGAGCATTTCAGGTCCTCATTGGAAACTCGACTGCCTCATGGAGGCTTTCAACCTCACCTCCTTCAGCACCCCAACATTTATCCTAAATGGCATCCCAGGACTGGAAGCTGCCCACATCTGGATTTCCATCCCTTTCTCTATGTTCTACATCATCAGCCTGTTGGGAAATTTCATGGTTCTGTTTATTGTCACCAAAGAGCAGACCCTGCACAAGCCCATGTACCTACTGCTCTGCATGCTGGCACTTACAGAAATTGGTGGGTCTACCTGTATCGTGCCAAAGGCACTGTGCATATTTTGGTTCGCTTCCAAAAGCATCACTATGGATGGCTGCCTCACCCAGATGTTCTTCCTTTCTGTGTTTGCTGCTATGCACTCAGCCGTCCTCGTGACCATGGCCTTCGATCGCTATGTCGCCATATGTGACCCTCTGAGATACCCCACCATCCTTACCAATGCACGGATTGCTAAGTTAGGGCTTGTGGGTTTGATACGAGCTGTTTTCTTGCTTCTGCCAGAGCCCATACTTCTGCGGAGGCTACCATTCTGTGCCAACCATGTTCTCCCCCACACGTACTGCGAGCACATCGCTTTGGTGAATATGTCGTGTGGGGACACCAGAATCAACCGGATGTATGGGCTAGTGATACCATTAGTGATCATCGGGTTAGACCTGACACTCATTGGCTTGTCCTATGGGCTGATCATCAGGGCTCTCCTCAGGATCTCTTCCAAGAGAGCCCACCAGAAAGCCCTCAACACCTGTACAGCCCACATCTGTGTGATGCTGATATCTTATACTCCCATCCTCTTTTCCACTCTAACATACAGTTTCGGTCAGGGCATCGCTGCCCATGTTCATATCCTCTTGGCCAACCTCTATTGCCTTGTGCCCCCCATGTTCAACCCTATCATTTATGGGGTCAAAACCAAAGAGCTTCGTGACAAAGTGGGAAAATACACCTGCAGAATGTGATTGCCTGTGTGACATGAGGGAGAAATGATGTGTCCTTATTGATCAAGGGTGCTTTGTCCCAATTTGGTTCAGCTCAGACTTGTGGCAGTTCACAGTTTCAGAAGTTCCTCATACCTAATATCTTATCACTCCATCAAAAAGCACTGCCCTCTCCACTGCTAAATTAAATCTCTCTGACCATCACTCTATCTCTTTCAGAATCACTTGTCATCCCCCTGCCCCACAAACCCTGTCACTCAGCCTTTCTGTGACTTCCAGACTTCTTATATGCTCCCGGACCTATTTTCCATCAGTATACTTGTTGATTCCCACCATTCCTCACTCTCCATCACATTTCAGTTTTTTGCTTCTCTCTGCCATAACAAGATGCTCAACTCTGCCACCCCCCAGGCCTGAAAAATGTTTTTCAGTCCTGAGTCTCCTCAAATCAGTCTCTCTGAATTCTTATCTAGCAGACATTTGGAGTTTTCCCCTCTGCTTCATCCCCCTCAATGTCATGAAATCTGCCCTCAATTATCAGTTCATTTTGGTACATGCAAACAGACTGCACACAGACTGGGAACAAAATAAACCAAAAGTCTATTTAATAGAAAAAGCACAGATGCAAAGATGAAGGATGAAAGAATCCCATGCATTGCTACAGACTAGGGACTGACTGGCTAGAGAGCAACTTGGGAGAAAAGGCCCTGTTGAAATAGTGAGGAAAAGCAAACACAGATGAATACACAGAAAATAACCAAAGATGCAATCTTAGGCTTTCCAGTTCTATACTACTCAAATTCCATTCTCCCATCCAAGTGACCTCTTGACTCTGGAGAGTTTCCCACGTGCCATGTCATCAAGGGGATTCAGTGTTTCCCAAACAGCACCTCACATAGATGCTGCAAGGTGGCATAATTTGTTAAATTTTAGGCATCATCTAGACCAGTAATGGGGTTTGTCAACATCTGCCTTGTAACCTTGGTTCTTATTGCTATGACTCACGGCCCTGCACCAGTAATTAGCCCATAAGCATCGTGGTCTCACCCTGGCTTCCAGAAACCGGCTTACTCCTTGTGGGGTGATGCCAACAGCCTCTGCAAAACCATTTC
>ML676947.1:81255-101103 GCA_007922155.1 Mesoclemmys tuberculata
CCATTCCAGTGCTTCACCTCCCTCCTAGTGAAAAACTGTTTTCTAATGTCAAACCTAGACCTCTCCACTGCAACTTCAGAGCATTGCCCTTGTTCCGTCATCTATCACCATTGAGAACAGCCTAGCTCCATCTTCCCTGGACCCCATTTCAGTTAAAGGCTGCTATCAAATGCCCCCTCATTCTTCTCTTTTCCTGACTAAACAAACCTAGTTCCCTCCATCTCTCCTCATAAGTCTTGTGCTCCAGACCCCTACTCACTTTAGTTGCCCTCCACTGTACTCTCTCCAACTTGTCCACATCCCTTTTATAGTGGTGGGCCCAAAACTGGACACAATACTCCAAATGCAGCCTCACCAATGACGAATAGAGGGAAATACTCACTTCCCTCAATCTGCTGGCAATGCACCTAGTAATGCAGCCCAATATACTATTAGCCTTCTTGGAAACCAGTAAATGCTACTGATTGATATCCAGTTTCTTATCCACTGTAATCGCCAGGTCCTTTTCTGCCGAAGTGCTGCCTAGTTCATCCGTCCCAAGTCTGTAGCTGTGCATGGGATTCTTCCATCCTAAGTGCAGGACTCTACACCTGTCCTTGTTGGACCTCATCACATTTCTCTTGGCCTAATCTTCCAATTTGTCTAGGTCACTCTGTATTCTATCCCTACCTTCCAGAATATCTACTATTCCCCCTAGCTTAGTGCCATCTGCAAATTTGCTGAGGGTGCAATCTACCCCGCCCTCCAGATCATTAATGAAGATGTTGAACAAAAGCAGCCCCAGGACCATCCCCTGGGCCTCTCCACTTATGACTGGCTGCCAGCTAGACATGGAGCCATTAATCACTAAACTTTGATCTCGATGATCTAGCCAGCTCACTATCCATTTTATAGCTCATTCATCCAACCCATACTTCTTTAACTTGCTGATAAGAATACTGTGGGACACTATCAAAAGCTTTGCTAAAGTCAAGGTGACCATGCACCATTTTCCCCACATCCACAGAGCCAGTCACCTCTTAATAGAAAGCAAACAGATTGGTCAGGCATGACTTGCCCTTGGTGAATCCATGTTGACTGCTCTGGATCACCTTCCTCTCTTCCAAATCCCATAAAATGGATTCCTGGAGGACCTACCCCATTATTTTTCCAGGGATTGGGGTGAGGCTGACTGGTCTGTAGTGCCCTGGATCCTCTTTCTTCCCTTTCTTGAAGATGGGCACTATAGTTGTTTTTTCCAGTCATCAGGGACCTGCCCCAATCACCACAAGCTTTCAAAGATAATAGCCAATGGCTCTGACATCACGTCAGCTAACTCCTTCAGCACCCTTGGATGCATTTCATCTGGCCCCATGGTCTTGTGTATGTCCAAGCTTTCTAAATAGCCCCAGACTTGTTCCTTCAGCACTGAGGGATGTTGACCAACTGTCCTTTCTGTGCCGCCCAGTGCAATAGTCTGGGAGCTGACCTTGTCTGTGAACACAAAGGTAAAAAAGGCATTAGTGCCTTAGCTTTCTCCACATGTCTGTCATTAGGTTGCCTCCCCCATTCTGTAAGGGACCCACACTTTCCCTAATCTTCCCCTTGTTGGCAACATACCTGTAGAAACCCTTCCTGTTCCCTTTCATGTCCCTTGCTAGCTGCAACTCCAGTTCTGCTTTGGCCTTCCTGATTTCATTCCTGCATGTTTGAGTATTATTTGTATAATCCTCCCTAGTCATTTGACCAGGCTTTCACTTCTTGTAAGCTTCTTTATGGTGTTTTAGCTCACCAATGACTTGTTTGTTAAGCCAAGCTGGTCGCCTACCATATTTGTTCTTCTTTCTGCACATTGGGATTGTTTGTTTCTGTGCCCTCAATAAGGTTTCTTTAAAATACAGCCAGCCCTCTTGGATTACTTTCCCCCTCTTATTAACTTCCCAGGTAATCCTGCCCATCAGCTTCTGGAGGGAGTCAAAGTCTGCTTTTCTGAAGTCCATGATCCATATCCTGCTGTTTTCATTTCTGCTTTTGTCAGGATCTTGAACTTTACCATCCCTTGGTCAAGGCTGCCTAGGTTGACACCCACTTCTTCTTCCCCTACCAAATCCTCCCTATTTGTTAGCAGTAGGTCAGGAGGAGCATGGCCCCTAGTTGGTTGCTCCAGCACTTGTACCAGAAAGTTGTCTGCAACACTGTCCAAAAACTTGATGTAGAGACCAATGTATTAATAACAAAAAGCCTTGTTTAATAGGTAGCTTGGACTACTTTGGGGCTAGTTTTCAAGGGACTTTGAGACATGGATGCAGTAGAAAACTGGCAATCGTGGGCAGAGCTAAGCAGAAAGCAGGAGCCCAAGTGGAGCTAGGAGTAGAACAGCAGCAGACAGAACCAGAGGAGACTGAGAAGCAGACCAGAAGGCCCTGAGACAGAGACAGGGAGATGGAGCAACCCAGACAAGCTGTGCAAATGGGTAGCTGGGGCTGATCTAGAGCAGGGAGCTGCAGAGCCAGAGATGGGATAGTGGGTTCCACCGTGCCTCAAATAACATGGCAGCTGAACGTGGTGAGCGGCTAGGGAGAGCCAGGTGGGGCCCTTGACAGAGGGTCCAGTGCAGGGAGGTGTCACCAGACAAGAAGGCCTTGTAGGATGACCTTGGTTGGGGAGATGAGATGTGACCCCACGGGGGGCCGATGTTGGGGAGAAGACACCAGTGATGATACTGCAGCTTTCTGACACTAGGTGGTTTTCCATTGGTCCCTGTGTGAACAGGCTTCTTGTTCAGTTTGACGAACTGACACTACACTTTCAGACAGCCAAACACAAAGGAAGAAACTACAAGGATGAACTTCTTTATCACATGTACAGTGACCCAGTAGGAGTCTCAGGGCGTGCCAGAGCAGGCATCTTATTCATGGCATAAGCGCAGCACAACCAGGGCCTAGAAGGGAGGCCTGGATGTGTAAGGGACAGAGTGTGAAGTCTTCTTATGTCCCAGAGATTGCCGGTTATGGTGTCCCCATATCCATAGGGCAGGGCTCCTTGTTTCCTTTCACCTTGCTCTTTTTTACTTATTTTTCTTACAGCTGCTGTTTAACAAGTTATATCAGGTTTGAACTTAATGTAGTGATCAGTGGGTCAGGGACGTGACTGGTGAGGAGAGGTCGACCCTAGCCCCTGTCCTAAGTGAGCACGATGAGGGTGGGGGTCGAGCCTCCTGAGAATCCTCTGCCCAGCCTTGTCGGGGTTACAAGGACTCTGCCAAAGGGGAGAGAGGAAGGGGAGCCCTCGAGGCCAGGCTGACCTCAGGGTAAAGGGAGCTGGATCGAGGACTCAGATCGTTTCACTGTCTGATTCCGCCGGGGCAATGCAGAAGCTCACAACAGTGGGATCATTCCCTGCTTCCATTAGAGAACTGAGACAGACTGATGGGTTGCATTTTAGTGACAAGTAACTTGTGAAACCATCACATCAACGATAAAAGGAGAAATGCGTCATTTTGGGGACCACACGTAAGGTGAACATAACATCACTGCGTGAGACAGCTTCTCGGAGACCAGTATCAGATCAAACCTTTTCCTGCACTATTTTATTTTTTGGTTAGAGCAGTAAACCTGACTGGCCTCTTGAAGATATTTCATAAGAAATAAAGGTATGGTCAAGCAATTGACTCTACAGTTTATCAAGCACCAGCATGAATCACTCCTGCCTCTCAGATTGTGGTGCTTAGACCAAATGAAGGCACACACAGAAATAATACTTCTGAGGAAAAATGCTGAAAGCCACAAGCCAACAGCTTTATAGAAATGAATGGAATTTTTTTGTGTTCTTTTCCTCATTGTTCACCTAAGAAAGATTCTGAAAACTGTAAATACTGTTTCAAAACTGCTACTATCCAGTACAGGTGCTCACAAGACTACATGAGCTTCATGAAGCAGTCTATATTTTTCTGCCAATAATATGAATATGGCAGCCAGATATGACAAGAAGGATATCCAGTGAGTGTCACTGACACACTTTACAAGTGGAGAGCGACTGAATTCTCTGAATGTGTCACTTCAGGGGTGAGATGTAAAAGTTTTCATTGTTAATTATCATTAGCAACATGGACTGTGGTCTTCATGTGTGCAGCAGAGATCTGTTTCCATGTTTTCAACACCGGAGGATGTTCTGCAATCGCTCAGTGATCTGTCACTTGACACGCTCCAGGATGAAACTGATCAGCACTTAGGGGATCTTCAGGGGCACTTTTGTGAATACTTTCTTGAAGTGGGCAAAGATAAATGCAATCAATGGACCAGGAACCCATCTACCTTTGAACCGAACCCCACAGAGACACTGTCCTCAACAGAAGACAAAAGCCCTATTTACCTGTCATGTGACAATGTACCACAGCACCAATTTTCACAATTGCCAGTCGGAGCCTTTTGGCTGTCGGTGGGATCTGAGTTTTGTGACTGAACATCCGGGGCTATTTGAACGCTCCTTCCTTTTTCTCTTTCCTACCTACGCCAGTCAGGCTTTTCAACATTCACTGAAGTCAAAACAAAGTATTGCTCCCAGCTTTCAGTGGAAGATGATTTATGTCTCTTCATTTCTAAACTTCCACCCAATTCCATTACTTTCTACAGTGAAGAAACAAACGCATCCCTCCCACTGATATGATAGGATTGGTGAATATTATGCTGAATGAATGAGCATTAAATTTATGGAACTGCAGCATTTCCCACGACATCAAACACTCAGGGGCATAATTTCCAGGGCACAAAACTTGGCAGTGGACAGTCTCAGTTGCAAGTTCCTCTCCCCAGAACTCACTGCTTTTATTTGTCACCAGGCACAGGTAGTGGGAGAAACTACGATAAGTGGCAGCCATGACAGGGACTATCCAGAGAAGGGAGCAGCACCTCAGCCAGGAGGAGGTGGACAGACCCAGGGGTGGCAATGGGTGATGGCATCCCAGCCCCTCTACATCTGTAACCCGCATCCACATGATCATGGACAGACCACATGCAGCCCCTGGGAACTGTGTCCGCTGAACCAGTTGGCCTCGGTGGCTAGGCCACATCCAGCCCTGGGCAGGAGCCCCTGCGCAAAGGTCACAAGAATCCACTACCCAGGGGACTGAGGAAGAACCTGACTCCACAGAGAAGACACCCGAGATCCCATTGGATCAACAAAGGCCCACCGCATCCCCATGTTGGGCAGCGACCCGGGGCCAGTCAGCTCCTGTGGGGACTCCTTCCCACCTCAGTGACACCCAGCAACTGCTCGGGGAGCCACCCACACAATGCCCTGGATACCCTGCTGTGTCCCTAGGCCCAGAGCCACCTCACACCACCGTCTGGAGCCTCGTGCAACTGGTGGCACCCATTGGTGGTGAGGTTCAGCCCCAGCGGCAAGCCTTGGTCGCTGGCCAAGAAAACATGGCTGCCCAGCTGCACTGCCTGAGTGAGGCAGAAACGGGCAATCTGAGGCATGGCTCAACATGGCTGAAGAACATCTGGGGTGAGCTGTTACCACAGAAACATCCCCCTGCCATGCATCTCCCCACCACAGCAGCCCCCTCAGCCCAGCCTTTACACAACCGCCTTCAGAGCCAGACACCACCCCTCTGGCACTGGAGCGGGGCCCATAGTGCCTGGAGAGTGCTGGTCTCAAGGCAGGGCTGCTCAGTCACCGTGGGTCTCAGGAGAAGCCCCTTTGGTAGCCGTACGTGGGGTTCAGCCTCCACTGTCAGCTCACCACCGGGCAGCTGGGAACGACAGGGTGAACCCAGTCGATGAGGTGGTGGCTAGTGTGACCAGGGTGGGGGCTAACACAGGGATGGTTCATGTCAATACCACACATCTGTGGGACTGTGGTATATCAGCCATGGCCCAACCTGTGTGCTGTCCTCATCCATGCCCTTGTCCCCACACACCACCAGACCTGGAGGCACCTGTCCACTTACCCCACCTAAAATTAGTTATCCTTACAGACACCGACCAAATAAAGTTCCCACAAGTCTGGATTTTAGATATTAGCAGGAGTTGTAGAGATCCTGGATGGGGGAGAATAGGGGTGCAGGACTGTTCCTGCACTGACTGGGGGAGGAACGCACAGTGTGTGGGGTAAGGTGTGAACTATCCAGATCACAGTGGAGTGGAGTCCTGAAACAGGCAGGCTGTTTATCTCAGACTGCTTGAGATAAACAAGCTCGGCTGTACTTCTGTGGCTCATATGGCCCTTCTCACTGTTGGTCTCCATATGGGTGCTCCATAAATAAGCATTTTTAATCCTCACAACCCCATAAGGCAAGGAAGTGCTCTCCCTATTTTACAGAGGGGAAATGGATGCCCAGAGTAGATTGCATGATGACACGTCCAGAGTCACACAGAAGGTCTGTGGCCAAGCTAGGAATTGACCAGGTGTCCTGAGTTCCAGACCAGCACCTGATCCACTAGACCCAGGGGTATGTTGTCAAAGGCACAAGGGCAGTGGGAAGCAGAGTCCCATTGACTGTGGATGGACAGTGGGCACCTGACTCGACTCTGAACATCTCCCTGCACCCTCCCTACCCCAATGAAAGCTGGTGCAGCTACTCTAGGTAGGATAAAAAGACAAAGGTCAACAGTCCACAGGCTTCCAGGCACATTCTGATAACCGAAGAGGGCTCAAGAGCTGCACTTCCATATGGCAGGATTTTACACTGTGAGGGGTTTATGACTAAGCTGTAAAAATAAAAGCCTGTTTCTGGCTTAGAGGAAACCAGGCAGTGTTTGAAATCTCAGGGGGGGGAGATCCAGGCAGACACAGCGTGTGTGCCAGGGGTGGGACATGCAGTATCCGGATCATCGAGGCACAGAATTCTAAAACGGTGAAATAGGGAATGGACATTCTGCCTGATTCACACACTAGGAAGGTGTTACTAGCCCTCCTGCTATCTCCTGGAGCAGGTGCGTGTTTCAAACTCTAATGTAACATGGACACACTGCAGTAGATTGGCTCTGACACTTTCCTCCATCCAGCCCATCCGTCCTCCTGAGGCCAATCCCACAACAACTAAAGCTTTGTTTGGAGGAAGAGTTACTCGTTCTGGCCCCTTTTAGTCTCCACGTCCTCTCTCCCCTCCCCTCAGTCTGTCCCTCTCTCTTTCCCTGCACACGCTGAGCTGCTGCTGGGGTTCGCTTCGCCCCCAGACACGCTGTGAAGGCTGCTCCTCCTTCATCCTGCCCTTTCCCAGGTGCACCTAGACACAGAGTTGAACCCAGGCTGTGTAGATATTTGTATGAGCTGTCGCTGTGTGGTGTCTCCGGCATGTGGTGATGGTACTGGGTGAGTGGGATCATTGTGTGGCAGGCAAAGGATTCTGTGAGTAGGTAGTGAGGGGAACATGGACTGGCAGGTGGTGCTGGGGCAGTGAGGAAGGGAGTGTGGGGTACCTGGACAGGCAGGAAGAGCTGCTGAAATTAAATTGTTCTTTCTGATTGTTGGTCCAGGCCAATGCTGGGAATTTCCTGGCCATGAGTGTGTCTGAGCAGGTCTCTGGACATCTTTCGCTTGGTGTGCTGCTCTTGACCTGCTGCTCCCAAACAGGGAAGATTTGGTAGGGGAAGTAGAAGTGGGTGACAACCTAGGCAGCAGTGACCATGAGATGGTCGAGTTCAGGATCCTACAAAAGGAAGAAAGGAGAACAGCAGAATACGGACCATGGACTTCAGAAAAGCAGAAGTTGACTCCCTCAGGAAGCTGATGGGAAGGATCCCCTGGGAGGCTAATATGAGGGGGAAAGGAATCCAAGAGTGCTGGCTGTATTTTAAAGAAACCTTATTGATGGCACAGGAACAAACCATCCCAAGGTGCAGAAAAAATAGCAAGTGTGGTAGGCGACCAGCTTGGCTTAACAAAGAAGTCATTGGTGAGCTTTAACACAAAAAAGAAGCTTACAAGAAATGGAAGTTTGGTCAGATGACTAGGGAGGATTATAAAAATACTGCTCGAACATGCAGGAATGAAATCAGGAAGGCCAAAGCGCAGTTGGAGTTGCAGCTAGCAAGGGATGTGAAAGGGAACAAGAAGGGTTTCTACAGGTATTTTAGGAACAAGAGGAAGATTAAGGAAAGTGTGGACCGCTTACAGAATGGGGGAGTCAACCTAGTGACAGAGGATGTAGAGAAAGCTGAGGTACTCAATGCCTTTTTTGCCTCTGACTTCACATACAAGGTCAGAATCCAGACTACTGCACTGGGTGGCACAGAATGGGGAGGAGGTGAACATCCTGCAGTGCTGAAGGAACAGGTCCATGACTATTTAGAAAGATTGGACATACACAAGTCCATGGGGCCAGATGTAATGCACCTGAGGGTGCTGAGGAAGTTAGCTGATGTGATTTCAGAGCCATTGGCTATTATCTTTGAAAGCTTGTGGGAACAGGGGAAGGTCCCAGACGACTGGAAAAAGGCAAATATAGTGCCCATTTTCAAGAAAGGGAAGAAAGAGGATCAAGGGAACTATAGGCCGACCAGCCTCACCTCAATCCTTGGAAAAATCATGGAGCAGGTAAAAATCCATTTTAAGGCACTTAAAAGAGAGGAAGGTGATCAGGAGCAGTCGACATAGATTCACCAAGGGAAAGTCATGTCTGACAAACCTGATTGCTTTCTATGAAGAGGTGACTGGTTCTGTGGATGAGAGGAAAGCGGAGGATGTGATATACCTTGAGTTTAGCAAAGCTTTTAATACGGTCTCCCACAGTATTCTTATCAGCAACTTAAAAAAGTATTGGTTGGATGAATGGACTATGAAATGGATACAGAACTGGCTAGAGCAAAGGGCTCAACGAGTAGTGATCAATGGCTCCATGTCTAGCTGGCAGCCAGTCACAAATGGAGTGCCTTTGGGTTCAGTCCTGGGGCCGGTTTTGTTCAACATCTTCATTAATGATCTGGAGAATGGGGTAGATTTCACCCTCAGCAAGTTTGCAGATGACACTAAGCTAGAGGGAGTGGTAGATACCCTGAAAGGGAGGGATAGGACACAGAAAGACCTAACAAATTGGAAGATTGGCCTAAAGAAATCTGATGAGGTTCAACGAGGACAAGTTCAGAGTCCTGCACTTACGACGGAAGAATCTGGTGCACTGATGACTGGTGAATCTGGTGACTGAGGACCAACGAACTAGGCAGCAGTTCTACATAAAAGGATCTGGGGGTTATAATGAATAAGAAGCTGTCTATGAGTCAGCAGTGTGCCCTGGTTGCCAAGAAGGCTAATGGCATATTGGGCTGCATTAGTAAGAGCATTGCCAGCAGATTGCCGGAAGTGATTATTCCCCTCTATTCGGCATTGGTGAGGCCACATTTGGAGTATTGTTTCCAGTTTTGGCCCCCCACAATAAAAAGGATGTGGACAAGTTGGAGTGAGTCCAGTTGAGGGCAACAAAAGTGATAAGAGGTCTGGAGCACTAGACTTATGAGGAGAGGCTGAAAGAACTAGGCCTGTTTAGTCTGCAGAAGAGAAGAATGAGGGGGGATTTGATAGCAACCGTTAACTACCTGAAGAGGGGTTCAGGGGAAGATGGAGCTGAGCTGTTTTCAGTGGTGGCAGATGACAGAACAAGGAGCAACGGTCAAGTTGCATTGGGGGAGGTCTAGGCTAGCCATTAGGATAAAATTTTTCACTAAGAGGGTGGTGAAGCATTGAAATGGGTTACCTAGGGAGGTGGTGGCATCTCCATCTTTAGACGTTTTTAAGCTGCGGCTTGACAAAACCCTAGCTGGGATAATTTAGCTGAGGATAGTCCTGCTTTGAGCAGGGGGATGGACTAGATGGCCTCCTGAGGTCCCTTCCAACTCTAATATTCTATGATTCTATGATTCTATCTCTTGGGAATGCAGGGCGTGGCGGACAAACTCTGCACTCTAAATGCTTTGGATGTACGTGGTAATATTTCAGTGGGCTCAAGAACATCTCATGATATGTGTAGTCAAAGATTGGTAATAGAAAAACATGAGAACCCTGTTGATGAGAGTGTCTGGTGCCTGTTTGAGACAGAGTCGGCCTTGAAATTGGCCATCACTGAAAATTTGAGAGCTAGCAAACAAGCTAGTGTGCAAGTTATTGTGATCAACCTGACTGATTATGGTGGAAAGATTTGCCCAGACCCAGAGCTGTTAGCAAAGGAGACACGCCTAGCCAGACAATGGATTGTTTTAGACCACCCAACCCAGGGTTCAAACATCCAGGGAAGTGGAGGGGGAATGGGAAAAACTTTATCCTGTGAATGAAAGGCACAGGTTAACCCTGAAATATCAAAAAACAAGGGTGTAATTAAAATTCTATGCTACAAAAAATAATGAGGTAAAATAGAGGCAACGGTTTAAGTGTTCAAAAATCCAAAAAGGTATTAAACAAACTGCCTCTAAGCAAACTATCTCAATTAAAGAAATAGCATAATAAAAATGAACACCAATCTCACGTTGGGGTTGTGATGCTAGGCATGAAAAAGTCTAGCAACTTTGGAAGTTTCGTGGCCCAACTGTGACCTTTAAAGATATATTATGGGACTATACAATGGTAGTGAGTGTCATTCCTTATAAGTAGATGAGAGTTTTGATATGGAAGTGTATTGTTGGTAGGTATCTGATGTTATTTACCTATCTCCTATTAGAGGTTAAAAATGTAGATAAATGGCTTTCTTGTCTGTCACTGTTCTATTGATGAAGAGTTGAAAAGGAACATATGAGCATTTAGGTAAAGCTTTGAATGTAACAATACTCTTCTTTGTATTTCTCTTTGAAGTTTAATTAGTAAATGGCCAATCACCTTGTGCTAAAGTAACTAGTTACCGGGGTACTCATGACATAGGAGATAGTTCTTCAGAGTCTCAAGTAATCATCTATTAATTGTTCAAAGAGACACCTGCTGTCAAGAAAATATTGGTCAGCCTGCATGGATCTAATAAAGACTCTACTGGACTGATCCTTTTTATTTCAAATCTCTCTAAGCTTGTCAGGGAGAGTTTGGATCAAAGATTGAGATGCCAGCACCAGCCTGTAATCACCCTGATAATTCTTATGGGATAATCTGAAAAAACTCTGCACATAGACTATTTTGTCTTCATTCCTTTAGATCAATTGATCTGCAACTGAAGATGTGAATCATAGTACTGAGACCCATCCAGGTACTGGATGTACACCAGAGGGCCTGCAAACTCCAGGGTTCTACTGGAAACCTGATATATATGGACTTTCCAATAATTTTTATTTATCTGATTGCTTTAATCATTTAACATTTCTCTTATAGTTTTCTTTTATAAGAAACCTTTCATTTTAGTAACTTATCTCTTTACTGGAGCTAGTGGCTTATTGGAAGCCAGAGACTGAAATGCAGTAAAAGGGTTGTGTTTATTTTATTTTACCTTCTTGGTAACCATTTTATAAGCCTGCCCGCACCTTGGCATTTTCAGGTGGCAACCCTAAGCACAGACAGGACACTCTCGGCCTAAATAAATTGGTGCCATCTGCAAAGGTTGCCACCTCACTGATAAACCATCTTTCTAGGTAGTAACATTGAAATATTTACTGTGCTACTTCTTCTCAACTCTGTGATAGTCCTCACTTTGCTTCTCTCCCTTCACAGGCACCGTGAATATTACTGAGCCTGATCGGTTCTTTGACCATTTCATGGCATCTTTCAACCTTACCCTCTCCGATCCGTCAACATTCATCCTAAATGGCATCCCGGGGCTGGAAGTTGCCCACATCTGGATTTCCATCCCTTTCTGTACATTCTACGTCATCAGCCTGCTGGGAAATTTCATGCTTCTGTTTGTTGTCAGCAAAGAGCAGACCCTGCACAAGCCCATGTACCTGATGCTCTGCATGCTGGCGCTCACAGACATCAGCATGTCGACCTGCATTGTGCCGAAGGCACTGTGCATATTTTGGTTCCATCTCAAACACATCACTGTGGATGGCTGCCTCACCCAGATGTTCTTCTTTCGCACGTTTCTTGTTACGTACTCAGCCATCCTCGTGACAATGGCCTTCGATCGCTATGTCGCCATATGTGACCCTCTGAGATACCCCACCATCCTCACTAATGCACGAATCTTTAAGCTAGGGCTAGTAGGTTTGATACGAGCTGTTCTCTTGATTCTGCCAGAGCCCCTGTTACTGCAAAGGCTACCATTCTGCGCCAATCGCGTTATCCCCCACACGTACTGCGAGCCCATCGCTGTGATGAAGGTATCATGTGGGGACACCACAGTCAACCGGATGTATGGTCTGATGATAGTGTTAGTGATCATCGTGTTAGACCTGACACTCATTGGCCTGTCCTATGGGCTAATCATCAGAGCAGTTCTCAGGGTCTCCTCCAAGAAAGCCCACCGGAAAGCCCTCAACACCTGCACAGCCCACATCTGCGTGATGCTGATATCTTATACTCCTGTCCTCTTCTCTGCCTTGACACACAGGTTTGGTCAGGGCATCGCTGCCCATGTTCACATCCTCTTCGCCAACCTGTATGTTCTAGTCCCCCCCACATTGAACCCTTTCATTTATGGGGTCAAAACCAAAGAGCTTCGTGAAAAGCTGGGAAAATACACATGCAGAATGTGATCGCCTAGGGGCAATGACTTTAAACCTGTGTGGCAAACGGGGGAAAGGATATCTCCTCATTAATCAAAGGTGCTTTGTCCCCATATGGCTGAGCTCAGACTTGTGGCTTTTCTCAGTTTGAAAACTTCCTCACACCGTATGTCTTATCACTCCATCTCCAAGCACAGCTCCTTCTGCTGCTGAGTTCCATCTCGCCAACCATCACCTGATCTCTTTCAGTGTGACCCATCATCTCCTATACCACACACCATGTCACTTGGTCTTTCCATGACATCCACACGACCAGAGATGGTGGCTTCTCATATGCTCTGACCCTATTTTCCATCAGTATGGTTGTTAATTCTCACCATGACTCACTCTCCTTCATCTTTTTCTCTTTTACTCCTCCCTGCCATCATAAAGTCCTCAGCTCTGCCATCCACCAGGCCCTAACAATCCCCTCCAGTCCTGAGTCTTCCTAAATTGGTCTCTGTGAAACCTAACTAGCAGACACTTGGCATTTTACCCTCTCATTACTTCCGGCCCGAAGTCATGAAATCTGCCCTCAATTATTAGTTCATTTTGGGACACACATTGCACACAGACTGGGCTTAAAATAAATAAAAAGTCAATTTAATAGAAGAATCACAGGTTCAGAAATGAAATGTTGAGGAAAAGCAAACATAGACAAATTACACAGCAAATAAACAAAGATGCAACCTCAGGCTTCCCACATCTATATTCGTCAAGTTCCCATTTCTAATGCAAGTTACTTGTTGTCTCTGAAGCATTTCCCACCTGCCCTCTGTCAAGAAGTGGATTCAGTGTTACCCAGACAGCACCCTGATTAGATGCTGCAAAGTGGCACAATCTGTGACATTTTGGGCATCACCTAGACCAGTAAAGGGGTCTGTCACCACCTGACTTACAGCCTTGGGCACCTTAACACTGTGCTGTGCTGACTCACGGCCCTGCACCAGTGTGGGCCTTACACTGAAATGAATGATGAGAATATAAGTTAGCATGACTGTGGATGGGAAAAAACCCACTGAAGACTGCTGACTGAGCTTTAAGCTGTGTTTGAAACTAGTTGCTTTTGTATTTGCCCTAGCTATTCTTCCAATAGAAAAGGAGGTAGCCTTTAGACTTGTATCAGAGATAAGAAAGAATCTGTCCTACTTGTTTTGCAATGGGAAACTCCATTATGCAATCACTATGTGAAGACCTATTCTATATAAGCCATGGCTATTCAAACCTGTACGGAGACTCCTGATAGCAGCACAGATACCCTGTGCTGTCCAGGGTTCCCCATGGCCATAGCTCTCTCTGTGTCTGTCTGAATAAAACTGAACTCGATCTAACCTAAATTGAGTAGCTGTGTTGATTATTACCACAACACCAGTAACCAGCCCACAAGCATCATGGACTCACCCTGGCTTCCAGCATCCTACTTACTCCTTGAAGTGTGATGCCAACAGCCTCTGCAAATCCATCTCCCCAAGTTCTCATCAAAAGGAAGTGCAGAAGGGATGAGAAACATTGTGGGGTTTCTTCCATTTTCTCCCATGCTGTTGGAGGACATTATTTGAAGGATATTTCTGCCCAGCAACAAGTGGGACTTTAAAGAAATCTGGCTGGAGACGCATATCCTGAATTCAAGAGAGTTGGGAAAATCCATAAGGGGAGTCTGGAGTGGCCAGGCTGCCGTCATTCGCTGTTTTTAGTTTGAAACATGTGCCAACCCACCCGCGAGACACAAGTTCCAGTATTGAAGTTCTGATTTTGAATTTGATTGTCTACTCATCGCTTTGGTGCTACTGTTAACAACTGATGCTGTGGCTTGTAGCACTGCTTGGATTAAATAAAAATGGTACTGATAGAGCAGCCACAGGAATGGAGCTGAGGGCAGAACAGCAGCAGTAGAACCAGGGAGGCCAGAGAATCATCCCAGTAGGCAGAGCTGTACAGGACGCAGAGCACCACCGCTGAGCCAGTGAGCAGTAGGAACCCAGGCCAGCTGTGCCTATGGGGAGCCAAGTTTGATCTACAGCTGGAAGTTGTGGGGTCGGAGCTGGTTTGGCGGATGCCTGCTGTGCCACAAGTAATAGGGCACCTGAGCATGGTGAGCAGCTTGGAAGAGCAAGGCATGGCCCTGGGCAGAAGGACCAGCTCAGGAAATATTGCCTTGTAGGCTGGCCTTGTGTGAGGGATGGGGGAAGACATGATCCAAAACAGTAGCTCATGCTGGGGAGAAAAAGCCATTGATGATACTGCAGCTTTCTGACTCAAGGTGGCTTCCCATCAGTCCCTGTGTGAGCAGGGTTTTTGCTCAGTTTGACAAACTGACGCTACACTTTGAGACAGCCAAAGACAAAGGAGGAAGCTACAAGGCTGAACTTCTTTATCATATGTACAGTGACCCGGCTGGAGCCTGAGGGCGTGTGGCCACTGCCAGAACTGCCATCTTATTCGCTGCATCAGCACAGCACATCCAGGGCCCAGGATGGAGGCCTGGATTTGTGAGGCACAGATTGTGAAGTTTTCTTAGATCCCAGAGACTGTTGGTTAGGGGGACTCCCTGCCCACAGGGCAGGGCTCCTTGTTTCCTTTGACCCTCCCCATTTTTTCCTTATTTTTCTTACAACTGCTTTTAACAAGTTGTATCAGGTTTGAATTTAATATAGTTATCAGCGGGACAGGAATACAGCCGTTGATGAGAGAGCCACTCTAGCCCCTGTCCTAAGTAAGCACAACGAGGGTGGGGGTCAAGCTTTCCAGGAATCATGTCCCCAGCCTGTCTGTGACAGGATGGCATAGCTGGCTTGTAACTAGGCTGCAGGAAGTCGCCCCTATGGCACCCTGGAACCAATGTATGATCCACAGGCATGCACTGGCTGCTAGGAAGATGCCAGAGGAACTCGTCAATGTTCTTTCAGTTGCAGTAAAAAAGACAAACTTTATAAAATCACTTCTGGTTAATTCAAGGGTTTTTGCCATTTTATGTGAGGAGATGGGAGCAAACTTCACACAGTTGTTGTTACATGCAGAAGTTCCTTGGCTACCCAGGGGCAGGTGCTGACAGGACTAGGTGAGCTGCATGAGGCAGTCCATGTTTTTCTTGCTGATAATATGAATATGGCAGCCAGATATGACAAGAAGGATATCCAAATGAGTGTCACTGACACACTTGACAAGTGGAGAGCGACTGAATTCTCTAAATGTGTCACTTCAGGGCTGAGATGAAAAGTTTTCATTGTTAATGATCATTAGCGACATGGACTGTGGTCTTCACGTGTGCAGCAGAGATCTGTTTGCATGTTTTCAACACCAGAAGACGCTGTGCGACCACGCAGTGATCTGTCAGTAGACACTCTCCAGGAAGTAACACTTAGGGGGCTGAAGGGGCACTTTTGTGAATATTTCCTGAAGTGGGCAAAGACGAATGCAATCAATGGACCAGGATCCCATCTACTTTTGAGATGAACCCCATGGAGACGCTGTCTTCAAAAGAAGATGAAAGCTTTATTGTTATGTCAAGCGACAAGGCACAACAGCACACATTTTCCCAAATGCCAATCACAGCCTTTTCGTTGTTGGTAGGATATGAGTTTTGTGACTTAAGACACTGGGCTATTATAGCGCTCCTTCCTTTCTCACTCTCCTACCTACGCTTCTCAGTATTAACTGCAGTCAAAGCAAAGTATCGCTCCCAGCTTTCTATTGAAGATGATTTATGTCTCTTCCTTTCTACACTTCAACCCAATTCTATTCCTTTGTACAGGGAGGAAACAAACACACCTTTCCTACTGATAAGATAGGACTGCTGAATATTATACTGAATGAACCAGCACTAATTGTATGGAACTGGAACATTTCCCACAGCATCGCACTCTCAGGGGCATAACTTCCAGGGCACAAAACTTGACAGTGGACAATCTCACTCACAAGTTCCCCATCCCAGAACTCGCTGCTTTTACTAGTGACCAGGTGCCGTTTCTGTGGGCTGGGCCTCACCCCAGGCAATGGCCCAGACACCCAAGGGCTCTGGTGACAGCCACATCCCAAAGCTACAGTAGGTGACAGGGCCCGTGGCTCAGGCAGCTCAGAAGAGACACTCTGGGCTGTGGGGTGTAGGGGGCGAGCTGCCCTGGGTAGTCTTGCGGGGAGAGGAAGCCAAGCTCTCTGCTAAGAGAGGGGGAGCAGCTGTGCAGGGACCCAGTCTGTGTAACCAGAGCAGTCCTTGGGGAGGGGTTGATCGACGGAGGGAGGCCAGAGGCAGGGTTGCACTGGAAGAGTGCCATGGAAAGAGAGACAGCAAGAGCTGGGGACCCTGGAGGCAGACAGCCCATCTGTGCATTGTTGATTCTGGATACTTTGTGATCAGTGTGAATACCAGTGAGCCACGGTATGCCTGATTTGCAGATCAATAAGGTTTAATAAGCAAGGTTTTCTATAAATATGCTAGTTAGATACAAAGCCTAAAATTAACAACAATATCCCATACTCACTAAGCCTGGAGAGCTAAGCAGTCACTCAGAAGGCTGTATACAGGAACAGCTTTCTTCAGGGGCCCCACCAGGGGGGTCAGTGGATCCTCTGGGCCAACCAGCAGAACCTCCCGTGGAGTCAGGTGTTGATGGAGCGCCCCCCTTTGTCTAAGTGATGACTTCTTATACCCTTCCATAAACAACCTTCACCTAATTATCTCTCTCATTATAATATATGCTAATTAATTACATTAAATTTCACCCTTAACTACTTTCCATTCTCACTATAATAACTGGAGTCGTCAAAACAACATCTGGTGATAGGAGGGGTGGAGTAAAAGTATGCCCTTTGGCAATAAAACAGTATACCCTGTCGAGGAACCCAAACTCAGGGGTCCTAACTTACACGTCCGTTGCCCAGCAGATGGTCCAATTAGCCAGACAGCAGGTTAGCAAAGTCAAAGTTTATTTCTCTACGTAAAGAAAGGTGGCCCAATGGTCAGGGCGACCCTCAGCATACATTTCTTAAAGCTTATATAACCTTACACAAACAAGTCTTGTACGTCACAGTTTCCATGAGAAAGGCAGAGGCTAAGACAAAAGTAAGTCAAAGGGCTCGTTATCTAAGGATATTTGGGCCCAGCACTTCTCACCCCCTCTATCTGAACAGCAAGGTCTTCCTCCACATTCCGTACCTACTGGCACCCAGCTCTCATAACTATCTTGTTATGGTAATAGATTCTAAGTCTAAACATCTGCTAGCAAAGCACATTCCATCTTAGGCCTTGACAGCTATCCTTACAGACTAGAAATCATAAGGAAAGAGAGTCCATCTTTTCCCCCAGAAGGGCAGAGAGACTCCATATTAGTTTCCCTCCACAACCCCCAGATGTTCAAGGATAACTTGCTGTTCCCATCACTGTTATCTATGTGCAGCTGCAAGCAAAATACAGTATGTGTATTTTGTCTTATAATGTGCTGTGCTATGCAGAAACTGAGACATCTATAAGGTTATTCAGTCTGTGCCAACTGGAAGATGTCATGCTACAGGGGTCAGAATAGGCAGGCAAGCAAATGAAGCTATGCTAGGCCTGTAGGACAGTGGTCAAGCAACTCAAATTGTACTGGGCCTCCTATATGCATGGTCCCAGCCTGGGAGACCAGGGATAAGTCCTGGCCATGCTGTCAGCTTGGAAGGAGGGGAAGGACTCTCTGGAGCCCAGGAGGGCTGGAAGTAACAGCCCAGAGACTGGAAGAAGTTATGGCAAGTTGCAGCCATGACAGAGACTATCCAGAGAATGGAGCACCACCCCAGCCAGGGGGAGGTGGATGGGCCAAAGGCGGCGATGGGCAATGGCCAATGGCATCTCAGCCCCTCTCCATCCAGCGCCCATGTCCACATGGCCATAGCCAGACCCCACACAGCCCCCGTGACTTGAGTCTGCTGAACCACCTGGCCACGGGTGGGAAAGCTGCTCTACAGAGGCAGGGAACAATTTGATAGGACGTCACCCCCTGCAACTACACATGGTACCAGCCAACATTCTGGCACTGGAGCCAGGCCCATAGTGCCTTGGGAGTGCTGCTCTCACAGCAGAGCTGCTCAGTCATGGTGAGTCTCAGGAGAAGTCCATTTGGTAGCCACACGTGGGGTTCATTATCCACTGTCAGCTCACCTCCGAGCACCTGGGATCCCAGCAGTGAGTCCATGTGGTGGTTTCCAGTGTGGCCAGGGTGGGGCTAACTCAGGGATGGATCATGTCAACACCACATATTAAGGCATTGTGGTACATCAACCATGGCCCTACCTGTGTGCCGGCTTCACTCCATGCCCATGTTCCCACACACCGCCAGACTGGGAGGCACCTGTGTGCTCACCCCACCTAAAATTATCTATCCCTACAGACATCGAAGGAGAGCACAAGGGCCAATGAACACGCCAGCCCCTAAAAGGACAGGCTGAGGGGAGAGAGATTAGTGGAGTCCTGCTGACTGCCCTGGGAAAGCAGTGACTGTGGTAGCTGACTGCAACCTCTAAAGCAGTCAGGATTTTGTACCTGAGGTGTTTGCTGGGCTGGGGTCACTGTGCATGGAGGCTTTAGCTTGGTTTTGGCTTCTCCATGTTCTCCACCTGGGAGGGGCTGAGAAAGAGATTCAATTTTTTTTCACCCAGATTTAGATCACCTGCGGCAGAATGAAAAAAACCCTGTAAGGCTGGGTCCTCTCTAGGCTTAGTCAAACCTAAACAGTTGTAGTACAAGGAAAAGCCATCCTACAATTATGGCATTGACCAGCTACCAACAGCAGCTCCGCTCAGAGTCCCCATCACCCATTTTTCTCTGCCAGACGTCTCTTGATTACCTTGCCCTTCCAGGGAGGTCAAAATCCCACATGCCCAAAAGGGACAGACAGACAGACATCGCTGGTCTCTCCACCACACTCTGTCTGACGATGGATAAGGAGTGACCCTTGACTGAAACTTTTCCCATTTTCATTCATACTGGGGTTTGATTCTCCCACTCTAGGCATCAGAGACTCCACATGGGAGAGTCCAAGGGCAGCGTGAGAAGTAACTGTGGGTCATTCACTTGGAGATAAAGGAGCGTGGGTGAGCTGTGTTTGCTCTGATTGTGTCACTGAGGGCCATGTGGCTGGGATTCCTGCCTCTCCCAAACCAGGGCTGGGTCTACACTGATGGCGGCAAATTCGCCACCATCACATCGATTGCTCTGGATCGACTGAGCGGTCTGTACAGTACCAGTTCACTATAAGTCTGGATCTTACCCAAAATACCACGC
>ML676947.1:111103-126414 GCA_007922155.1 Mesoclemmys tuberculata
ATGACAGAACAAGCAGCAACGGTATCAAGTTGCAGTGGGGGAGGTCTAGGTTGGCCATTAGGAAAAAGTTTTTCACTAGAAGGGTGGTGAAGCATTGGAATGGGTTTCCTAGGGAGGTGGTGGCATCTCCATCTTTGGAGGTTTTAAGCTGCAGCTTGACAAAACCCTCGCCGGGATGATTTAGCTGAGGTGAGTCCTTGTACTCTGCTGGGGTGGAGGGTTCTTAATTTATTTATCTCGGTGGCGGAAAGAGGCAGACCGACAATGTGAGGTGCTCAAATAAAGCGTTTTATTATGGTGACTTAAAAGAAGCTGAGCTAAAAATGCCTCCCACACCAGTAGACAGTCATGGTGTATGAGAAGTACAGTTATAGACATGATCAGGATAATAAACAGTGTCATGGTTTTAAAAGCAATAGCAATAGCAACCACACACTACAGCAATCCCAAAGCATAGGAAGAAAGCACCTACGAAAAGCAACAGAGTGGGGAGACCCACCATCCACTCTAATAGTGAATCGCAACCAGGGAACCTACCTGCCCGGGGCATCCGGTAAGGCCTTGATGGATCCATGGAGAGTCTCTCCGAATGGTTCCCCGGGTTACCTATTATACCCCCTTTTCCCGAAGCCTTAGCAAAAGTTCTTCTTAGCAATGCGATATGTCACTCTCAATCTCGATTAGAGATTGGGTCTTAAACTTGTTTTTTGTTAGTCTATTAGTTAGTAATTGCAGGTGGCTGAGCTAGCAACAAATAAGGGAAGCTGCCCTTTTCCAATATCCACTTTAGTCCTGCGGTTAGATAACTTGCTGACCTGTGGTTAGGCACCTGCTGCTTATCTCAGAAATTTTCTGCATAGCTAACATATCTTATGCAACATAAGACTGATCTCATAATAACAGCCAAGGGTTAGTTCCGCATCCCCGTGCAGGGGCTTTCCAAGCAGTTATGGGCCTAGCCTTGCTCACAACCTAAGCTAGATTTCAAGGGCCTAGCCTTGCCAACTACACTGGTTCCGCATGACAAATTCTTCTGCGCCCTACAGTCCTGCTTTGAGCAGGGGGTTGGACTAGATGACCTCCTGAGGTCCCTTCCAACTCTAATATTCTCTGATTCTAAGGCATAGACCTTTCCCCCCGGGGCTAAATTCAGTCATGAGTTGAAAAAAAATGCCTTCAGTAAGTCTCAGGCACCAGTTTCCAGGCAAAATACATTCAGCTGATTCTAGTATGTGCTGCAGGGAGGTGTTCAGAGAGCCTCAGGCCCTGTGATCATCCTATCTGACCTCCTGTATAGCACAGCCCAGGGACCTACCCGCTACGAATTCCTAGAGCAGGGCTTATAGAGGAACATCACCCTTAGTTTATAAATTCACAGTGATGGAGAATCTGCCATGAGCCTTGTTATATTGCTCCAAAGTTAATTATTCCTCATGTTTAAAAAGTGTACACCTTATTTACAGTCAGAATTTGTCTAACTTCAGCTGCCAGACATGGGATGGTGTTAGAGATTTCTATCCTAGCTTGAAAAAGCCCATTATTCAGTATTTGTTCCCTATATGGATACTTGTAGACTGTCACCAAGCCACCCCTTAACTATCTCTGAGTATCAACATGAATCTTTAATTGTGGACACCAGAACTGGATACATTTTCCAGAAGAAGTTTCACCAATGGCAAGGAAAGAGAGAAAATAACTTCTCTACCTCTACTTGAGATTCCCCTGTTTATCATCCCAGGATCACATTAGATCTTTTGGCCATAGGTCCACACAGGGACCCCATGTTTTGGTAATTTCCCCTTCACATGCCCCAAATCTTGTTCAGAGTCACTCCTTCCCACGAAAGCGTCCCCCATTGTGTGAGCATTCCCTACCTTCTTTGTTCTTAGAACACATATTGTTTGCCTCGACCCCGTTTACCAGCCAATCCAGATCTCTCTTAATCTGTGACCTGTCCTTTCCATTTTATCAGTATTCAGGCATGAGAAGGGTAAGCAGCTGGGCAGCTGATGGGTGTTTCTGCTTACCCCTGCCAGTTAAACAAGACAGAATAATGAAACAACTGCGTTTGTTATGTCTCAGAGAAAGCTGGGTGCCTTCAAGAATGTGTCTCGCCAAAAGAAACAAGGGAAGTTACAGAAGACAAAGTCCCAGCCTGTGATGATTATGTCTGTTTCCATGGGAAAACATGGCTTCTTTGCAAAGGAGGAATTGCATCGTGGATCAGACCAATGATCCATCCAGTCCAGTGTCATGTTGCTGACAGTGAAAACCCAGCAGCTGATGAAGTAGGTGTTAGAGGGATAATCTGACCTTCATAAGAGTCTCATTAATGTCTAACAAACAGAGATCAGCTTGTTCCTTGAAGAATGGGGGCATGTAGGCTTGTGAATATATTTACTTAGTTCTAACTATTGTAACAGAACATTCTTACTACGCATGTAAATGTCCAAACCTTCCTGATTCGTCTTTACTTCCTGACCTCAATTTCATCTTGTGGCAATGTGTTCCTTTGTCTAATTATGCACTCAGTGAAGAAAGCATTCTCTGTACTGGACATAGTGGCTTATTGGGAGCTGGAGACTAAAATACATAAAGGAAGCTGTCTATGTTTTGTTTTAGCTTCTTGTTAACCAGTGTAGGGAATCAGAAGCACTGTTTGTGGCTGATTCGGAAGTCTGACTTCAGTGTCACCCACTGGGAAAATAAGCTCTCCTTTTGCAGCCTGCCCTGACCTTGACATTTTCAGGTGACAACCCTAGGCACGGACAGGTCACAGTGGTGTAGTTGTGGCAGGATTCACAGAACAAGAACATTTGGATTTTGGACCAGAACCATCAAAGATCTGGAAGGGATCTTTGCCATTTACAGAGACTTTGAGGATACTGAGGAGTTTTTGTCTACTTTTGAAAGACTCTGTGATATCCATCAGATTCCTGATAAGAGAAGAATACCACTTCTCACTAAATTGACTGGAAGAGCAAGGAAGGCATTTAATAAAATGGAACTATTTCATGCATTAAATGAAGCAATGTTTAAAGAAACTGCATATAAAGGTTTAAAATTATTCCTTAGTCTTATATGCTGAAATTTAGAAATGTTAAGCTATCTGATGATTTTACTTAAGTTGAAACAGCTCATAAACTGCTTGGGAATATAAAAAGTGGATCGAGGGGGTAAAGGCTTTTAGGAGTTATGGAAGAGTTATTGATTTCTCTCCTAGTGAACAATTCCTGGAAATAGTGTCCCACCATATCTGGGCACCTGTGCTTGATAAAAACCCTGTTACCATTTTGGAAGCTGCTCAAATTGCTAACGCTGTCATAGAGAATAGGAACCGTTAAAGGCATAAGCCTCAGCAGAAAACCAACTTCTATTCATCGCACGTTAATTGGGAGGATGGGTTCAGGGATATACTAGGCCCAACTTGGCTAAGAAATTTTATACAAACCCAGAATTGAAAAGTCTCACCTGGGAGGAAAACCTACCAAATACCACCTGTGTGGACTCATTGGCCATATAAAGCCAAATTGTCCAAACTGTAGGGACAGAAATACTCGAAGGCCAGCAACCCCCCAGCCCACAATCAATTTGAATGCTGTCACCTTAAGTACAGAGAGTGGCTAGAGAAATATTGATCCCTTTTTGCCTGGAAGTAAACATGGTAGGTGTTGATGCTATCACTTTCGTAATCCCAAGTGGGGAAGAGGGTTGTCTCACTAACTATGTGAGAGCAGAGATATGGAAGGGAAATCAGGAGTTCATATAGAGTCCCAGGGTTGATGGGATTCTGTGTACTGGATGGAGGGATTCTGCCTCAGAAATTACCTTAGTTGAAAAGGAATTAGTCTGGGAGAAGGATTGTTTGCCAGATCGGAGTGTGGATTTGGTGGCATTTTCTGCATGTAAGGTAAAGGTGTCCTTAGCAAAGATCCACGTAGAGTGGGAAGATTTTAGAGGCAACATGGTGGTTGGAGTTCCAGACCTTCTCCAACTGGATGTTTTAATAGGGAATGATATTCTGGTTATACATAATGGTATCCACATCATAACTCAGTCCCAAAAAGAGTGTGAATGTAAATCTTCTGTGTTACCTGTAATCAACAGGGACATTTGTGAAAGGTGGGTGCATGACTCCAAGTTGTCTGTGTCTAGCTGCGGGATGGTGGAAAATAGCGGCTTGTCTAATCAGAAAAGAAGTTCATCTGCTGAGGGAGAAACTGTCTCCAAGTGCTTGTCTTTTGGGAGTGGCACTTTGCCTGTTCAGGACACCATCCCGCCCGTGCAGTGTTTGTCTGTGAACAGCCGAGATGGCTGGGGCAATGGGGAGGAAATTACAAACTATCCATCTGGTAAGAATAGCAGTGGGTCTGCTGTAGGGTATAGAGTTGGTCTCCAGTGGGTCTGTCAGTGGAACACTGTCGGTAGTACCAGAGGTGGCTCAGGATTCAACTAAACCCAGGAAGGAAATATTCTTAAGCCTGTGTCTGTTGGGGGTAATGACTTGCCCATGAAGAGAGCTACCCCATTCTCCCAGTGTTTGTCTGGGAACAGCCATGTGGGCTGGGACAAAGGGGATGAAATTTCAACTAAGAATAGCAGTTTATTGGCAGAGGGAGAGCTTGTCTCCCATCCACAGTCTGAGGAGACAGAACGTGCCACTTAGCTTATGCTGACTAAGGACATGCCAGTTGCCTCAGCGTTGGTTCTGGACTTAACGGAAACCCTGAGAAAGTCTGTTAGGGCTCAGGAAGATGTTTATTTAGAGCAACATCTAGCTGAAGAGGGAAAGGACAACATTTCTTTGGAAAATGGTTTTTGCTTAATGGTGTTCCTGAAGGAATGACACCTCAGAGTAGTTTTGCAAGCAATTTGCTGCAATTGAAGAATGTGAAAGTGAATTTATTAAATTGGCTCAAAATGAATCCCTGACTGTAGCAGAAAGCAACTATTTATCTGTTGAGAGACGTGGTCCAGTTTCTCACTGACAGGATTTTCATAGGTGGATGGATTCACTGACTTGGTTTTAGAAAGATCCGGTGTAGATACCTTGGAAGAGGTTTCAGAGGGAGTGGAAATTATTAGGAAGCTTAAACAGCCCTGTAACAAGTGGCTGTGGTTGGTCAGTGCAATGGGGAGATGATGTTGGAACATGACTGTTCCTTGATGACTCAAGTGAACAGATGGTGTCTCAGGCTCAGGGGGAAGATTGGTCAGCTGAACCTACAGAGCAGAACAGCTGTGCCGCTGATCTCTTGGGATTGCAGGGGGTGGCAGACAAACTCTGCACTCTAAATGCTTTGGATATACGTGGTAATGCTTCAGTGGGCTCAAGAACATCTCATGATATGTGCAGTCAGAGACGGGTAATAGAAGAACATCAGAACCCCGTTGATGAGATGCTAGTGAGAGTGTCTGGTGCCTGTTTGAGACAGAGTCGGCCTTGAAAGTGGCCATCATTGAAAATTTGAGAACTAGTAAACAAGCTAGTGTGCGAGTTAATGTGATTGACCTGACTATGGTGGAAAGATTTGCCCAGACCCAGAGCTGTTAGCAAAGGAGACACACCTAGCCAGACAATGGATTGTTTTAGACCACCCAACCCAGGGTTCAAACATCCAGGGAAGGGGAGGGGGAATGAGAATAACTTTATCCTATAAATGAAAGGCACAGGTTAACCCTGAAATATCAAAACCCAAAGATGTAATTAAAATTCTATGCTACAAAAATACTGAGGTAAAATAGAGGCAATTGTTTAAGTGTTCAAAAATCCAAAAGGTATTAAACAAACTGCCCCTAAGCAAACTATCTCAATTAAAGAAATAGCATAATAAAAATGAACACCAATCTCACGTTGGGGGTGTGATGCTAGGCATGAAAAGGTATAGCAACTTTGGAAGTTTCATGGTCCAACTATGACCTTTAAAGATATAATATGGGAACATACAGTGGTAGTGAGGGTCATTCCTTATAAGCAGAGGAGACCTTTGATATGGAAGTGTATTGTTGGTAGGTATCTGATGTTATTTACTTATCTCCTGATAGAGGTTAACAATGTAGATAAACGACTGTCCTGTCTGTCACTGGTCTATTGATGAAGAGTTGAAAAGGAACATATGAACATTTAGATAGAGCTTTGAATGTAACAATACAATTGTTTGTATTTCTCTTTGAAGTTTAATTAGTAAATGGCCACTCACCTTCTGCTAAAGGAGCTAGTTACCAGGGTACTCAGAACATAGGAGATGGTGCTTCAGAGTCTCAAGTAATCATCTATTAATTGTTCAAGGAGACACCTGCTGTCAAGAAAATATTGGTCAGCCTGCATGGATCTAATAAAGATTCTAGTGGACTGATCCTTTTTATGTCAAATCTGTCCTAGCTTGTCAGGGACAGTTGGTTCGGAAGATTGAGATGCCAGCACCAGCCTGTAATCACCCTGATAATTCTCATGGAAGAATGTGAAAAAACTCTGCACATAGACTATTTTGTCTTCATTCCTTTAGATCAATTGATCTTCAACTGAAGATGCGAATCATAGT
Organism: Mesoclemmys tuberculata; assembly: GCA_007922155.1. NCBI lineage: Eukaryota > Metazoa > Chordata > Testudines > Chelidae > Mesoclemmys > Mesoclemmys tuberculata. Next base: position 117,646 of record ML676947.1, read on the forward strand.
ACAGAGACCCATCCAGGTACTGGATGTACAGCATAGGGACTATACAAGCCTTCAAAAGCCACAATTCTACTGGAAACCTGATATATATGGACTTTCCAATCATTTTTATTCATCTGATTGCTTTAATTATTTAACATTTCTCTTATAGTTTCCTTTTATAATAAACCTTTAGTTTTAGTAACTTATCTCCTTACTGGAGCTAGTCTCTTACTGGAAGCCAGAGACCAAAATGCAGTAATAGGGTTGTGTATATTTTATTTTAGCCTGTTGGTAACCATTCTGGGGAATCAGAAGCATTGTTTAGTGTCATCCACCAGTTTCACCCACCAGTGCTGGGAGAATCTGCTCCCCTTTTGAAGTCTGCCTTCACTTTGGCATTTTCAGGTGGCTGCCCTAGGCATGGACAGGATACACTCATACTAAATAAATTGGGGTCATCTGCAAAGGTTGCCACCTCATTGTTCAACCCCCTTTGTAGATAGTAACATTGAAATATTTACCATGTGTGACACTCCTCACTCTGCTTCTCTCCCTTCACAGGCACCCTGAATATTGCTGAGCCTGATCGGTGCTTTGACCATTTCATGACGTCTTTCAATCTCACCCTCTCTGATTCATCAACATTCATCCTTAACGGTATCCCGGGGTTGGAAGCTGCCCACATCTGGATTTCCATCCCTTTTTCTACATTCTACATCATGAGCCTGCTGGGAAATTTCATGCTTCTGCTTCTTGTCAGCAAAGAGCAGACCCTGCACAAGCCCATGTACCTGATGCTCTGCATGCTGGCGCTCACAGACATTGGCCTGTCGACCTGCGTCGTGCCGAAGGCACTGTGCATATTTTGGTTCCATTCTAAACACATCACTCTGGATGGCTGCCTCACCCAGATGTTCTTTCTTCACATGGTTCTTGCTATCCAGTCAGCCGTCCTTGTGACAATGGCCTTCGATCGCTACATCGCCATATGTGACCCTCTGAGATATGCCACCATCCTCACCAATGCACGAATCGCTAAGCTAGGGCTCATAGGTTTGATACGAGCTGTTCTCTTGATTCTGCCGGAGCCCCTGCTACTGCAGAGGCTGCCATTCTGCTCCAACCGTGTTATCCCCCACACGTACTGCGAGCCCATCGCTGTGATGAAGATGTCGTGTGGGGACACCACAGTCAACCGGATGTATGGTCTGGTCATAGCGTTAGTGATCACCGGGTTAGATCTGACACTCATTGGCCTGTCCTATGGGCTAATCATCAGGGCCGTCCTCAGGATCTCCTCCAAGAAAGCCCACCGGAAAGCCCTCAACACCTGCACAGCCCACATCTGCGTGATGCTGATGTCTTATACTCCCGTCCTCTTCTCCGTCCTGACACACAGATTTGGTCAGGGCATCGCTGCCCATGTTCAAATCCTCTTGGCCAACCTGTATGTTTTAGTCCCCCCCACATTGAACCCTTTCATTTATGGGGTCAAAACCAAAGAGCTTCGTGAAAAACTGAGAAAATACACATGCAGAATGTGATCGCCTAGGGGCACTGACTTTAAACCTGCGTCACAAGTGGGGGAAAGGATATCTCCTCATTAATCAAAGGTGCTTTGTCCCCATGTGGCTGAGCTCAGACGTGTGGCAGTTCACAGTCTGAAAACTTCCTCACACCGTATGTCTTATCACTCCATCGCCAAGCACAGCTCCTTCTGCTGCTGAGTTCCATCTGTCCAACCATCACCTGATCTCATTCAGTGTGACCCATCATCCCCCACACCACACACCATGTCACTTGGCCTTTCTGTGACATCCACACCACCAGAGATGGTGGCTTCTCATCTGCTCACAGCCCTATTTTCCATCAGCATGGTTGTTGATTCTCACCATGACTCACTCTCCTTCATCTTTTACTCTTTCACCCCTCCCTGCCATCACAAGGTCTTCAGCTCTGCCATCCACCAGGCCTTAACAATCCCCTCCAGTCCTGAGTCTCCCCAAATTGGTCTCTCTGAAACCTAACTAGCAGACACTTGGCGTTTTACCCTCTCATTAGTCCCACCCTGAAAGCATGAAATGTGCCCTCAATTATCAGTTCATTTTCGGACACACATTGCACACAGACTGGGCTCAAAAATAAAGTCTATTTAATAGAAAAATCACAGGTTCAAAGATGAAATATTGAAGAAAAGCAAACATACAGGCAAATAAACAAAGACGCAACCTCAGCCTTTCCACATCTATACTCGTCAAGTTCCCATTTCTAATGCAAGTTACTTGTTGTCTCTGAAGCATTTCCCACCTGCCCTCTCTGAAAAAGGGGATTCAGTGTTACCCAGACAGCACCCTGATTAGATGCTGCAAAGTGGCACAATCTGTGGCATTTTGGGCATCACCTAGACCAGTAAAGGTGTCTGTCACCACCTGACTTATACCCTTGAGCACCCTAACACTGTGCTGTGCTGACTCACAGCCCTGCATCAGTAACCAGCCCACAAGCATCATGGTCTCACCTTGGCTTCCAGCAGCCGACTTACTCTTTGCAGATGATACCAACAGCTTCTGCAAATCCATCTCCCCAATTTCTCATCAAAGGGAAGTCCAGAAGGGATGCGAAAAATTTTCTCCCATGCTGTTGGAGGACATTATTTGAAGGATATTACTGCCCAGGAACGAGTGGGACTTTAAAGAAATCTGGCTGGAGAGGGAGATCCTGAATTCAAGAGAATTGGGAAAATCCATAAGGGGAGCTCTGGAGTGTCCAGGCTGCCGTCATTCGCTGTTTTTAGTTTGAAACATCTGCCAACCCACCCGCAGGACAGAAGTTCCAGTACTGAAGTTCCGATTTTGAATTTGATTGTCCACTCATTGCTTTGGGGCTAATGTGAACAACTAATGCTGTGGCTTGTAGCACCGCTTGGATTAAATAAAAATGGTACTGATAGAGCAGCCACAGGAATGGAGCTGAGGGCAGAACAGCAGCAGTAGAACCAGGGAGGCCAGAGAATCATCCCAGTAGGCAGAGCTGTACAGGACGCAGGGCACCACCACTGAGCCAGTGAGCAGTAGGAACCCAGGCCAGCTGTGCCTATGGGGAGCCAAGTTTGATCTACAGCTGGAAGTTGTGGGGTCAGAGCTGGTTTGGCGGATGCCTGCTGTGCCACAAGTAATAGGGCACCTGGCATGGTGAGCAGCTTGGAAGAGCAAGGCGTGGCCCTGGCCAGAGGGACCAGCTCAGGAAATATTGCCTTGTAGGCTGGCCTTGTGTGAGGGGTGGGGGAGACATGATCCGAACCAGTGGCTGATGCTGGGGCAAAGAAGCCATTGATGATACTGCAGCTTTCTGACTCAAGGTGGCTTCCCATCAGTCCCTGTGTGAGCAGGGTTTTTGCTCAGTTTGACAAACTGACGCTACACTTTGAGACAGCCAAAGACAAAGGAGGAATCTACAAAGCTGAACTTCTTTATCACATGTACAGTGACCTGGCTGGAGCCTGAGGGCTTGTTGCCACTGCCAGAACTGCCGTCTTATTCGCTGCATCAGCGCAGCACATCCAGGGCCCAGGATGGAGGCCTGTATTTGTGAGGCACAGATTGTGAAGTTTTCTGACATCCCAGAGACTGTCGGTTAGGGGGACTCCCTGCCCACAGGGCAGGGCTCCTTGTTTCTTTTATCTTCCCCATTTTTTCCTTATTTTTCTTACAGCTGCTGTTTAACAAGTTGTATCAGGTTTGAACTGAATGTAGTGATCAGCAGGAGTGGGACATGGCAGTTGATGATGGCTTGTCCTAGGGATGGGGGTTCCACAACCACCACTCCGAAAGGAAGAGAAGGGTGATGCTGGTTGGGGACTCCCTCCTAAGGGGGATGGAGTCATCCATCTGCCGTCCATACCGGGAAACTAGAGAAGTGTGCTGCTTGCCTGGAGCTAGGATTCAGGATGTGACGGAGAGACTGCCGAGATTCATCACACCCTCAGACCGCTACCCCGTCCTACTTCTCCACGTGGGCACCAATGACACTACAAAAAACGACCTTGAGTGAATCACTGCAGACTATGTGGCTCTGGAAAGAAGGATAAAGGAGTTTGAAGCACAAGTGGTGTTCTCGTCCATCCTCCCGGTTGAACGAAAAGGCCCAGGTAGGGACTGTCGCATTGCGGAATTAAATGCTTGGTTACACAGGTGGTGTCAGAGAGAGGGCTTTGTATTCTTCGATCATGGGCTGTTGTTCCAGGAAGAAAGATTACTAGGAAGAGACGGGATTCACCTAACGAAGAGAGAGAAGAGTATCTTAGCAGACAGGCTGGCTAACTTAGTGAGGAGGGCTTTAAACCAAGTTCGATGGGGGACGGGGACCTAAATTCAAAGTTAACTGGGGAAGTGGGAACCATGAGGAAGCAGAAGGAGGAGGGTGCAACAGGGGAGATCTCCTGATTCATACTAAGAAAGTAGGCAATCGGCTAGTTGTGCCTGTACACAAATGCAAAAAGCCTGGGAAACAAGAAGGAACTAGAAGTCCTGGCACAGTCAAGGAACTATGACATGATTGGAATAACTGAAACTTGGTGGAATAACTCACAGGACTGGAGCACTGTCATGGATGGGTATAAGCTATTCAGGAAGGACAGGCAGGGCGAATGGGTTGAGGAGTTGCACTGTATGTTAAGAGAGCACTATGATTGCTCTGAGCTCCAGTGTGAAACTGAAGATACGCCAGTTGAAAATCTCTGGGTTAAGCTTAGAAGCAAGAACAATAAGAGTGATTTTTTGGTGGGTGTCTGTTACAGACCACCAGATCAAGAGGATGAGGTAGATGAGGCTTTCTTCAGCCACCAAGGGAAAGTTTCCAGTTCACAGGACCTGATTCTCATAGGGAACTTCAATCACCTTAACGTCTGCTGGAAGAGCAATACAGCAGAGCACAAACAATCCAGGAAGTTTTTGGAGTGTGTTGCGGACAATTTCCTGGTGCAAGTGCTGGAGCAGCCAACTAGGGGCCATGCTGCACTGCTCACAACCAGGGAAGATTTGCTAGGGGAAGTAGAAGTGGGTAACAACTTAGGCAGGAGTGACTATGAGATGGTCGAGTTCAGGATCCTGACAAAAGGAAGAAAGGAGAACAGCAGGATACGGACCATGGACTTCAGAAAAGCAGACTTTGACTCCCTCAGGGAGCTGATGGGTAGGATCCCCTGGAAGCCTAATATGAGGGCGAAAGGAATCCAAGAGGGCTGGCTGTATTTTACAGAAACCTTATTGAGGGCACAGGAACAAACCATCCCGACGTGCAGAAAGAATAGCAAGTGTGGTAGGCAACCAGCTTGGTTTAACAAAGAAGTCATTGGTGATCTTAAACACAAAAAAGAAGCTTACAAGAAATGGAAGCTTGGTCAGATAACTAGGGAGGATTATAAAAATACTGCTCGAACATGCAGGAATGAAATCAGGAAGGCCAAAGCTCAATTGGAATTGCAGCTAGCAAGGGATGTGAAGGGGAACAAGAAGGGTTTCTACGGGCATGTTAGCAACAAGAGGAAGATTAGGGAAAGTGTGGGCCCCTTACAGAATGGGGGTGGCAACCTAGTGACAGAGGATGTGGAGAAAGCTGAGGTACTCAATGCCTATTTTGCCTCTGTATTCACAGACAAGGTAAGCTCCCAGACTACTGCACTGGGTGGCAGAGAGGGGAGATGGGTTGAACATCCTGCAGTGCTGAAGGAACAGGTCCAGGACTATTTAGAAAGATTGGACATACACAAGTCCATGGGGCTAAATGCAATGTACTCGAGCGTGCTGAGGGAGTTAGCTGGTGTGAATTCAGAGCCATTGGCTTTTATCTTTGAAAACTTGTGACAACTGGAGGAGGTCTCTGATGCCTGGAAAAAAGCAAATATAGTGCCCATCTTCAAGAAAGGGAAGAAAGAGGATCCAGGGAACTATAGGCCGGTCAGCCTCACCTCAATCCCTGGAAAAATCATGGAGCAGGTCCTCAAGGAATCCATTTTAAGGCACTTAAAAGGGAGGCAGGTGATCAGGAGTAGTCAACATGGATTCACAAAGAGCAAGTCGTGCCTGACCAACCTGATTACTTTCTATGAAGAGGTGACTGGTTCTGTGGATGTGGAGAAAGTGGTGAAGGTGATATACCTTGACTTTAGCAAAGCTTTTGATACAGTCTTCCACAGTATTCTTATCAGCAAGTTAAAGAAATATGGGTTAGATGAATGGATTATAAAATGGATAGAGAATTGGGTAGAGAAAAGGGCTCAACGAGTAGTGATCAATGGCTCCATGTCTAGCTGGCAGCTGGTAACAAGTGCAGTGCCCCCAGAGTCGGTCCTGGGCCTGGTTTCTTCAACATCTTCATTAATGATCTGGAGGATTGGGTAGATTGCACCCTCAGTAAGTTTGCAGATGACACTAAGCTGGGGGAGTGGTAGATACCCTTGAAGGGAGAAATAGGATACAGAAGGACCTAAACAAATTAGAGGATTGGGCCAAAAGAAATCTGATGAGGCTCAACAAGGAGAAGTGCAGAGTTCTGCACTTAGGACGGAAGAATCCCATGCACAGCTACAGACTGGGGAAGAACAAGCTAGGCAGCAGTTCTGCCGAAAAGGACCTGGGGGTTACAGTGGATAAGAAGCTGGATATGAGTCAGCAGTGTGCCCTGGTTGCCAAGAAGGCTAATGGCATATTGGGCTGCATTAGTAAGAGCATTGCCAGCAGATTGCCGGAAGTAATTATTCCCCTCTATTCGGCATTGGTGAGGCCGCATTTGTAGTATTGTGTCCAGTTTTGGGCCCCCCACTACAAAAAGGATGTGCACAAGTTGGAGAGAGTCTAGCGGAGGGCAACAAAAATGATGAGGAGCACAAGACTTATGAGGAGAGGCTGAAAGAACTAGGCCTGTTTAGTCTGCAGAAGAGAAGAATGAGGGGGGATTTGATAGCAGCCTCTAACTACCTGAAAGGGGGTTCCAGGGAGGATGGAGCTAGACTGTTTTCAGTAGTGGCAGATGACAGAACAAGGAGCAATGATCTCAAATTGCAGTGGAGGAGGTCTAGGTTGGACATTAGGAAAAAATTTTTCACTAGGAGGTTTGTGAAGTACTGGAATGGGTTACCTAGGGAGGTGGTGGCATCTCCATCTTTAGAGGTTTTTAAGCAGCGTCTTGAAAAAACACTTGCCGGCATAAGTTAGCTGAGTATAGTTCTGCTTTGAGCAGAGGGTTGGACTAGATGACCTCCTGAGGTCCCTTCCATCTGCTGGCAATTCTCTTACTAATGCAGCCTTTTATTCTTCCCATCCTTGTCCTGGCTTCCCTGTGGTTTGTCCGGCAGGGCCTGGTTCTGCCCAATAGGGGTGTTATGAACCTTCCTTGTGCCCAGGCTCCAAGGAAGGCTGCAGCACCTTGCTACAGTACCCATATGGGCGCCCCATAATTAAAGGCTTTTATCCCCCAACCACCTGAGGCAGGGAAGTGCTCTTCTTATTTTACAGAGGGCAAACTGGGGCCCAGATTACATTACGAGATGGCATATCCAAGGTCACACATGACCTCTGTGGCCACGTTAGGAATTGGCCAGGTGTCCTGGGTTCAAGACCAGGGCGTGATCCACTATACCCCAGGGGGACGTTTTCAAAGGCACAGATCCATGGGCAGCAGAATCCCATCGAATGTAGATGGACAAGGGGCCTCTGAACATCTCCCTGCAACCTCCCTACCACACTGACAGCCTTTGCAGTTACTGTAGCTGGGATAAAGAGACAAAGGCCATCAGTCCACAGGCTTTAGCGCACGTGCTGATCACTGAAGGGGGATCAGGAAGCTGCAATTTCCCATGGGGTGATATTGCACTGTGAGGGGTTTATGACTAAACTGGGGCAATCTGTGTTGTCCTCTGTCAGAGAGGCTAGCGGATGGAAGGGACTGTTACTCAGTGCATAAATCCTACCATTGACATAAGAATGTGCAATAGCCTGTCCATGTGCACGTCGTGGTCTCAAGGATTCAGCACAGGGCTCATCAGCTGGGAGTAGCAGCAGATGCTCCAATTCTATGACAATGAGCAGCAGCACAGAAATGCAGATAGATAAACGAGCACATCTAATGCTTGGCTCTTCTTTTCTCTCTGGTGATTTAGCAGTGCAAGATCTCTCTAGCAAGTCCGCAAGATTCAGTTTCCCCTGACAATCTCAGCCCCTATTATCAGTGAATTGTTTCTTCACCCCCAGAGGAGGCTTTTAGAATGAAATTCTCCAAGGTCTATTTTATGCTTTTCCTTCTGCTCACGGAGTGCAGGGAATTGTCCTGGAGATCAGGCCAACCTGAGAATCTAAAGGGACCGTATGTGGGAATCATAAAAGTTCCTGTCCAGAATTGCAAGTTTCAGACTTAAGATCTGTACACTGCTTCTCAGGTCGCAGTAGGAGATTTCCTCTCCCTGCTGCGTGGGATTCTGGTGAGTTGCCTCTTCCTGCAATAATGTTCATGCTAAGGGCTCTGGAAGGGTTTGTGTCAAGAACAATCTGGGCAGGAATCCTCTGGCGCGGAGACTTGAACTGTTTAGTATTTTCAGAATATGAAGGGATTTAAAACTGGAACTAAAGATATATTGTAAATAGTTTAGAGAAATATTTTTTTAAGATCATTTTCTTGTCTCTTGCTGCCTCCTCCTGTCTGTCTCAGTATCTTCCCCTTTTCCGTCTCTGTGGTTTTTTAACTGGTTTTTCAATTCAGCGACTTTCCTGCCATGTTCAGACATGTAGCCTCAGCCTC
>VOCS01054974.1:0-11594 GCA_007922155.1 Mesoclemmys tuberculata
CCCTCTCATTGCCGCATTATTTACACATCAACCACGTTCCTGATACGCACTGGGCACGTTACTTCACTTGCAAATTATTACAATTAGATTTCAGGATGTTCCCAAGCATTGATACATAGTGCCAAGTGCCATAGTGCCAAGCCTCCCGGGCTGCGAGCCGCTCGAAGGTAAGGAGGTACGCCTCCACATCGTCCTCCACCGTCATTTTCTGCAAATAGCTGGTGACCCGTAGGGTTCGCGTCCCACCTGACCCCGGGGTTTGGGAAGACAGGGCCCTCAGCTGGGCCACCACCTCCCGTAGAAGGGCACAGTCCTGGTTGGCCTGGCTGACCAATCACTGATTAGTCTCTTGTTGGAGCCTCATTGCCTCCTGCTGGGTTGCCATCTGGACCCTGGTGGCCTCCTGCTGGGCCGCCACGGCCTGTACAAGAGCCTTTACCACGTCGTCCATCTTGGTGCAGAAAAGGGAAGGTCCTCCTCCTTTCTTGTCTCGCCTTTCCCCCTTTAGCTGCTGCACATGCAGATCCTACTTCTCACACCAGTGTAACAGAGTGCGGGGGGGGGGAAGATGTACTCCACCCTCGTGAGTCCTGGGCTCTTCCAGCCCGGCCGGTGGTGCAGCTGGGGGAAGGTGAGCTCGAGGGGTAGGGAGGAGACGGGGCCCGCTCTGCCCCTGAGTTCTGCTACCTTCCCTTGGGTCAGTCCGTGGTCTGCTCCCTGCTTCCCCAGCCGGATCCTCTGCCTCTGGTGTTGTGGCAGCAACTGTGGAAGCTCCAAGCTTCTGCAGATTTGCAGACTGCAGACTGCAGACTGCCAACTCCAAGCTGCAGGCTTTCAAACTGCAACCTGTAAATTCCAAACTATGAACACCAATCTCTGTACTCCACACGTCCTCACTCCACACCTGCCTGCCTGAAGTGCAGGCTTTTAAGTGCTGGGGCAATCTCCTTGATAGGTCCCAGGTGGCCTAATTACCTTAAAGCAGCCCCAGCTAGATCGCCCAGGGAATAAGGCTTTGCTGAGCCTGAGGCTAAGATACCAGCCTTCGAGCCCCCTCGCAACCCCCCCCTGGTCTGGCCCTAGCCCCCCTTCTTCCTGCAGCTTCTTTTCTTTTTTGGGGGACCCTGCTGCTGCTGCTCTTGCTGCCCCTGCTTCAGGGTTTTGCTGGGGAGGCTCCCTCCCAGCTGGGAGGGAGGGGGTGAGTGTGTGGCCTTCCACCTCTTCCACCACCACCCCCCAGCTACTTTCTCCACCCTCCCCCTGCTTCTGCTTCCAGGGCCAGTACCAGCTGGGCCCCTTTCCCTTCCCTTGGCTGGCTGCCTCTTCCCCCTTTGCTGCCGCGAGCCCCCTTCCCCTTTTGCTGTTGTCCCTTGCTCTGCCCCCTGTGTTTGGGGGCACCCCTGCCCCTTCTTTTCCCCTGCCCCTCCCCTGCAGCTACCCCCCCTGCCCTGGCCCCCACATTTGGGGGACCCTGACCCTCCCCTTCTCCTCCCCCACTGCTGTAGCCCCCCCTGCTCCGGCCCACGTGCTCCGGCAGCACCAACGGCCCTCCCCCCCTTAATTGACGCCCCTAGTTTTGTTGACCCCCCCTTCACACACTGCCCCCCCCGAGTTCATTTGACACCCCAGCCCTCCCGCCCCCACCCCGTGCAGCCGGAGGAGCCACCGACATTCCAACTGGGCTGGTGAGTGCATTACCCCCTGCGCCTCTGCCTGGCTTGGCCCCCCTGTTTGTTCCCCTCTGCTGGTGCCCTCCTCCCCTGCTTTCAGCCTAGCGGGGAGGAGCGGTCACCCCCCATCCCCCTCCTTCCCCTTCTTACCCCATCCCTTCCCCTCCCTTTTCCACTCCTCTCCCCCCGTACTCTCCCTCCCTTTCCTTTACCCCCCCCAACGAACCGTTCCCACCCCTTCCCAAGATGGCGGGTGTGCCTGGGACCGGGACCCCCCCCCCATAGACACTCCTGCCCCTCCCTACCACCCTGAAGCCCCGTCCATGCCCTCAACAACCGGTCCTGCTGCCCCCGCTGAGCCGCCGGGAGTCATTCCCCAGACGCGGGCGGAGGATGACTCTGGTGGGGATGCCAGGGACTCTGCTTCCACCACGGCTCCTGCCCCCCCTAATCTGGGGGGCACTCCCTCAGTCGGGAGGAAAAATCAGGGGGGTAAAAAGAAGGGAAAAGGCCCCGCCCGGAAGACAACACCTCCTGAGGCCGGGGCCCCTCCTCCTCTCCCTCTATCCTCTCCCGCTGTCCCTTCCACCAGCTCTGGGGGCAGTGGCGCCCCCAGGGCGTACGCCCAGGTGGCCGCAGGCCCCCCACTTGCCGCTGCCAAGACACCTGCCCTGACCACCGCCTCCAGCACCACCCCAGGTGGCCGGGGCCCCTTCCCCAACCTTACCAGGAGGCATGGGGTGCGGTGCCTCCTGGTGCCTGCCTCGCCCCATGTGGAAACCTACATGCGGGCGATGGCGCGGGTGGTGGGGCCCACGGCCGTGGTGACGGCCTCCCATATGCATGGCAAGTTGGTCTTTTTCCTTGCCTCGGAGGCCGCCGCCCAGGAGGCGGTGGAGATGGGCCTGGCGGTGGGGGGCGTCCACGTCCCCGTGGAGACCCTGGAGGACCTGGGTGTACGGGTGGTCTTGTCCTCTGTTCCGCCCTTCCTCCCCAATGCTGCCTTTCTGCCTTTCCTTGCCTCCCTGGGGAAGCCCCTCTCCACCATCAGCCCGCTTCCCATCGGCTGCAAGGACCCCGCCCTACGCCACGTCCTCTTGTTCCGCCGGCAGGTACAGCTGCAGCTGCTGCCGGCAGTGACGCGTGGCGGAGAGGCGCTCGAGGGGTCGTTCCTGGTGCCCCATCAAGGGGCCCAGTACCGGGTCCATTATACCTCGGGGGAGGCCCGGTGCTACCTCTGCCGGGCGGCGGGGCATGTTCGGAGGGACTGCCCCCTGGCCCGGCAAGGAGGGAGGCCCAGGACCCCTGGGACCCAGGAGGGCACCAGCCAGACCATCGGTGGCGCCCCCAGCAGTGGCCGGTCCCTGTGGCCGCCCCCACTCTGCTGGCAGTTGTAACCTGCGCTCGGGCCCCGGGGGTGCCCCCCACCCCGGCTCGCCCGGGCGAGCTGATGGGCCCCGCTGACACCCGGAGCAGTCCAGCGGGGCCTGTGGAGGGGAGGGAGCCAGGGCCGGCTGTGTCGGGCATCGGAGGGGGCATGCCCTGGGGGAAGGCATCTCCTTCCCTTGCTGCCCCACTTCCGCTTCCCCACACCAAGACTCCTGTCCTCTTGCCCCCTGCCCCTGCCCCCGCTGCTCGACCCTCCACCTTGGAGGGCTGGGTGCTCCTGCAGGGTAGGCGTGGCAATCTCAAGGCCGGAACCCAGCCCCCCCTCCAGTCCACGACCGAGGGGAGTGAAAGCCCCCATAAGGCCAAGCAGAGGGGGGCTCCTGGGGCCGGGCCTGCTGCCGCACCCCCTGCCAGAGCCCAGCAGGGGGCACCGACCGAGGAAGCCGTGGCGGCAGATGTGGGGAACACCCTCGCCCCCCCTGGAGTCCCTACTGGAGGAGTCCTCGTCCAGAGCCCCCCCAACCCCAATGCCACCCAAACCCCCCGCTGGTGCCGGAGAGGACCCCGGGGTGGCAGGTGCTATACCTATGAAATAAACAGCAGGATCTTTTTTCAGGGGATAAGGCAGTATGCCGTGTTTATTATGAATACAGAAAACAGTTTGAAAATGCAATTACCTAAAACACACGCTTTCCCATACACACACACATACACACGGTTCTGCAAGGTAGAGATATAGTTACCAGTCTCTATGTTGCTCAAGCTGACTCACTGGCCAGGTGAATCAGACTCGAGGGAGGAGCCGGGCCCTGTCGTTCACGACACGATGCTCCTTGGGATATGCAGAACGAGCCCAAAGTCCAGGTTTCTTCTTCTGATATTTATACTTATCCATCCCCATTCAGTTCTATGGATTTCTTCATATCAGATAGTCTTTTTGTTTGATGTAGCTGTCAATTACGTTTGGTATCGTAAAAGTGACAGCTTTCTTATTCTTTCTTCATTTTGTTTTACACTTTGTTTTCTTTCTGTAACTCCCGTTCTTTGGGGTTATCTTGATCTTCGGCCATCTGGGTTGTAAATGTTTTTTTTAAACAAAGCATCATCTCTCTTTTCTGTCATTGTAGGCTCTCTTATCTCTCACACATTTACACTGCTTTCACTCCTCATTCATACAACTAGAAATCATTACATTCTTATTCTATTTCATTGGCATACTATATTATATTTTCTTATTAACACAATACAAGAAAATATTCATACCAATTTACCCATTTTATCAATATTAATTTGACAAAAAGAATGTGAAGATGAAAAGAATGTAAAGGAATCTCATTTGTTTTTTCATTGCCCCATGATTTACACATCAACCAAATTTCTGATACGCATTGAGCACTTTTCTTCATTTGTAAATTATGACAGTTGGATTTCAGGATGTTCCCAAACAATTATGCTTAGATAGTTATGAGCGAGGTCTTAACATGTCATAAGTGTTCAATCACAAAGTGTTTGTGCAGGGTACTCTAACTTGAGTAATGTAAGTAGTTAATTCACATTGTGGAGCCGGGGGTGTCAGGAACAAATAAACAATTGGTTTGTCCGGAACATCTTATCTTTAACACTTAATTTCATTACGGTTAAAATAAGAGTTTAACTCTTGAGCTCCAGCCAGCCTTAAATACTTTGGTTCAGGCTGATTTTACAGTGCTGGGGCCTACACAGGGGGGGGCTTTCTTCACCTCCTTAATGGAGGAGATTGACTCCCTGGGGTTGACCCCGGCCTGCCCGGGGGAGGACAACCCTGCCCCCTGTACGGAGGGCCTTCAGCAGGACGTCCCTGAACTGCTTCTCCTCTCCCCCTCCCCCCCGTCCTCAGTTGCCTCCCCTGCCCCCACCACCAAGGCCCCCCTCAGTCTCTCTACCCTCCATGCTGGGGAGGTGGGACCCATCACCACAGCCCCGAGGAGCCAGCAGGGGCCAAAAGGCCGAGCCCCGGGCCACTGAATGTCACGCCCCTTGCTCTGGGCCAGCTGGCCTACCTCCTCCCTGCGGATGCCTGCTCCGACACCCCCTCACGGGGCCCTGAAACCGGGGGTGCTGCGACCCCAGAGTCAGGCCCCCTGGAGAACATCTGGCCCACGCCCACCCCCTCAGCTCCCAGCCCCAGCCAAGAGGCTGCACACCCCACCGACCTGGCCTTCTTGGCTGAGGGCCCCAGCCCCAAGTCTGACCCTGACCCCCTTCCCGCTCCTTCCCCCGACCCATCCCTTACCCCAACTCCTGATCCCTTCCCCGCTCTCAACCTCTCCCTGGCCCTCGCCCCTCCCATCCCCGTACCTTTTGCCCCCCACCCCTCTGCCTGTACATCTGCCGCCCCTGGGGTTGTCTCTTTCCCTCTGAAGAGCTCCCAGGAGGCGGCTTTTGTCTTCAGCACTCCCAGCCCACTTGGGGCTGCTGTCTTCCCTCTGCCGCTGCCATCCCCCCCAGCCCCTGCCCCAATGGGCCAGAGGGCCGCTGCGGGGGCCGAGCTGGAGGACGACTCCCCTGAGGCGCTGTGTGAGGAGCTGCGCATCTTTCTCTGGGACACGCATGGTGCCCGGAAACAGGTGCAGCTCGCTCTGCAGCGCTGGGGGGACTTCCATCGCGTCCTCTGGGCCGTGAGGGCCACTATGAAGGCCCGGACCTCGTCACCGTCTGGGCCGAGTCCGAGGTTAGCGGAGTGCTCCCCCTGTCGTGCAGGCGGGCAGTGCTCACCCTACTGCCGAAGAAGGGGGACCTCCGCGACCTTCGGAACTGCCATCCCCTCTCGCTCCTCGGCACGGACTACAAAATAGTGGCTAGGGCCGTCTCTCTGCGGCTGAAGTCCATGCTGCAGGACATGGTCCACCCCAACCAGACCTACACCGTCCCGGGCCGCACCATCTTCAATAATCTCTATCTGGTCCGGGACCTCTTAGAACTTGGATGTAGGGATGGTCTGTCGTTAGCCCTCCTGTCCCTGGACCAGGAGAAGGCGTTCGACCGGATGGACCACGGGTATCTCCTGGGCACCCTGCGGGCGTTCGGCTTCGGACCCCGTTTTGTGGGATTTCTCTGGGTGCTGTATGCCTCTGCAGAGTGCTTGGTCAAGCTCAACTGGACCCTGATCCAGTCGTGTCCACTGTCCTGCCAGCTATACGCTCTGGCCATTGAACCCTTTCTCCATCTCCTCCGCCGGAGGTTGATGGGCTTGGTGTTCCGTGAGCCAGAGCTGAGGCTGGTGCTGTCGGCGTACGCTGATGATGTGCTCCTCGTGGTCCAGGACCCGGGTGACCTGGTGCGGCTGGAGGACTGCCTGGCTGTCTACTCGGCAGCCTCCTCCGCCCGGGTCAACTGGGCCAAGAGCTCTTCCCTGACAGTAGGGGCCGGGTGGCAGGCAGTGGAGCGCGGGTCCGCTGCTCTATCTGGGCGTTTACTTCTCCGCCACCCATCCCTCCCCGGCAGAGAACTGGCAGGGTTTGGAGGGCAGGGTGTCTGAGCAGCTGCGGAGATGGACAGGACTGCTCCGGTGCCTCTCCCTCCGGGGGAGTGCACTTGTGATCAACCAAGCTCGTCCTGTCCATGCTCTGGCACCGGCTCAATACTCTGGTCCCGACCCTGAGTTTCCTGGCCTACCTCCAGAAGACAGTTCTGGAGTTCTTTTGGCCAGGACTGCACTGGGTCTCTGCAGGGATTCTAAGTCTCCCCCTGGAGGAGGGCGGGCAGGGCCTGTGCTGCATCAGCAGCCAGGTCCACACCTTCCGCCTCCAGGCCCTGCAGACTCCTCTATGGTGCAGGTAGTCCAGCGTGGAGCCACTTGGCGTGCATCTTCCTCCGCCGCTTCCGAGGGCTCTGATACGACTGGCTGCTCTTTTTTCTCCACCCGAGAGGTCTTCCGCGAGACCTCTCCGAGCTGCCGGTCTTCTACCAGGACCTCCTCCGGACCTGGAGGCTCGTCTCGGCCTCCAGGCCCCTTGCGGTCACTGAGGGGGAGGATCTCCTCGCGGAGCCCCTGCTACACAATCCCCAGCTGCGTGTGCAGGTGGCGGAGGCCCCCTCGGTGTGATGGTGGTTGGTCCTGGCAGGAGTCACCAGGGTCGGAGATCTCCTGGACTATGCCCGGGGGGCCTGGGTGGACCCCCATGTGCTAGCTCGGCGTATGGGGCTCTCCACCCCTCGAACCCCCCGACGCGTACTCCAGGAGGTGAGGGCAGTCTTGCCCCCCACTGCTTTGATGTACCTTGAACGGGTCCTGCAGGAGGGTGCTCCCCGCTCCCCCTCAGCCCAGGCCCTCCTGTCCTTACCATCGGGTCTCGGCCCCGCGAACCCCCTCGGACCCCCGATCCTCACGCCCGAAGCCGGCTGTTCGATCTGCATCCGGCCCTCTTTCAGACTGCACCTAGGGAACATCTGTACGTGCTCGTGCTCCACACCCTTCACTTTCTCGCCCTCGTGTCCCGCCTGGACACCAAGTGGTGGGACCTCCTACCACTGTTGGAGGGCGAGGATCCCCTGTGGGCCAGTCTGTATTCCACCCTGACCCCAAGGCTCGACGGGGACATCAGTTGGTGGCTCCTTCACGGAGCCGTGAGCACGGGCGTGTACTTGGTGCGGTTCACCTCCCACCCGGACACTTGCCCCTATTGCGGCATGAGGGAGACCTTGGTGCACGTGTACCTGGAGTGCGCCAGGTTGCAGCCCCTCTTCCGGCTCCTCCAGAACCTCTTGTTGAGGTTCTGGCTGCACTTCTCCCCACACCTGTTCATCTACTTACACCCCATCCGTGGCCCCACGAAGTCGCGGGACCTCCTCGTCAACCTCCTCTTAGCCCTGGCCAAACTAGCATCTATAAGACCAGGGAGAGGAGGTTGGCAGGGGGGGCTCTCTGCGACTGTGGGGCCTATTTCTGTTCCCTTGTCAACTCACGTCTCCGGGCAGAGTCCCTCTGGGCGGCGTCCGCTGGCTCCCTGGACACCTTTGAGGAGCAGTGGGCGCTGTCCAGGGTTCTCTGCTTGGTGTCCCTTTCTGGTTCTCTTCTTCTAAACCTGTGACCCCCACGCCCTTCCCTGTTTTTTTCATCTGTTGTCCCCCGTAATTAGTTGGACCCGGGTCCAGTGGCTCTGCCCCTAGGCTGGGAGGGGGAGCCTTTAGCGGTGGGTGGGCTCGCGCCCACCCAGCTACCCGGTTTTCTAAATAGGAGCACCCTTGCATAGCCATCTGGCCTGGCCCTGTCACAATAGCTTTTCACAAACACTGCCCCAATGTGTCATAAACGTGAAATCACAAAATGTTTAGGCAGGATCTTCCCACTCATATGTTCAAGCAGTCAATTATCATCGTGGAGGCTGGGGTGGCGTGAACAAACAATGTGATGGGAACATTCCTATCTCTAATGCCTGGTTTTATTCTTTTTTAGTGTGAGGATTAAACCTTACGCTTTAAATACGTATCCTCGGTCCGGGTCTCCTCTGGTTCAGGCTTACATCACAACGCTGGGGCTGACACCGGTGGTAACCCAGAAGTACCACCGCCGACTATCGTACCTGGACCATGATGTCCCTCTCTCAGGGGATCCAGTGCACGAGGCAGAGATTACTGCAGAACTGTGACTGGCCGGAATCTTTGGGACTGGCCTGTCCTGGGACCCCTGCCAGAGGGTGGGGAAGACCCGGTACCAGGGTAAAGCAGGGAGCGGGGGTGCTGCACGGCCTGTTTTTCCCTATACAGGCCGGTGGAGGGGAGTGGATCATGCCTGGCTAAGGGTTTCCTGAGCCCCCGGCTTGTCTGGTCAGATGTGGGGTCTGTGGGCACAGCCCTGAACGTTTCCAGCCATCGCTCACCCTCTCGGCTGGAAGGGGAAGGCTGGCGGCATGAGGGGTCAGCACTGGCCTGCTTAGGGGCGGGCTGGCCCTCAAAGGGAGACCATGGATGATGGAGCCCTGATGGTGAGACTCCTGGGGTGCTCAAGGCCGATGTACGCCAACCCCCAGGGTGGCAGGAGTGACCTGCTGTGCTGCGACCCACATCCAGGCACTGTGGGGGATTCAGCAGCTCAATCTGGCAGGTCCCAATTACCCCACGGCGCAAGGCTAAGGCCCAGGGCATTGTCCTAGGGCTGGCAGGAGAGGGGGTGGTTGCAGCTCCCCTAGGGCTGCCCCAGCTCACGGGAGCAATAGTGGCTCCTGTCTGGGGTCGGGGGCAGGGCACTGGTGGGTTTCCAGGCCAGGCTCGGTCACTGTGTCTCACTGGGGCCTTTGCGACAGCTCCCTGTCTGGCTCCTGCTGCTCCCCCCTACGACCCTACCCCTACTGCACCCGGCTGTGACGGCCGCCAAAACCAGCCTGGTCCCTGGCTCAACCCAGCTTCAGCGCAGCCTGTGCTGCACCTCCTGCGTCAGGTCTCCTCATGCCTGTCCTGCTGCTCCAGTTTCACATTGTGGGGCTCTGGGCTGTGGGGAGTAGGGCAGGGGGCTCCGTGGAGGCTCTGGGCTGTGGGGAGCAAGGTGGGGGCTCTGGCCTGTGGGGAATGGGGTGCGGGGCTGTGGGGAGTGGGGTGGGGGCTCTGGGATGTGGGGAGCGGGGTGGGGGCTCTGGGCTGTGGGGAGAAGTGGAGGGGCAGGGCTGTGGGCTCATAGTCGCTGTCCCACCAGGATGTTCCTTCTCCTCCCATCCCCCAGAGTTACGGATTGTGGGAGTGCGGGCGTCCCCCAGAGCTGGGCGCAGGGCCCTGGGCCGAGTCCAGGGCACTGGCTGGCTGGGCCTGGGTGGCTTTGGGCGTCACCACCAGCTGGTAGAACAGCCCGGGCTGGGTGTGGAAGCCGAGGCGGTGCAGGGAGCGCAGCGAGGCCTTGTTCTCGGGCAGCACTCTGGTGTAGACAGGGAAGCCGCGGGCATGGAGCTGTGTCGCCAGTGGCCCCCCCAGAACTCCCAGACAGCCCTGGCCGCGGTACTCTGGGAGGGTGTAGCCATGCGTCAGGCAGGCCAGAGTGTCGGTGAGGGTCCAGGAAATGGGGTGCCCCTCAGGGGTCAGCAGGCAGGCGCTGGGGAAGTGGCGTATCAGGAGGCCCAGGTAGTGCAGGCTCCAGCTGTTGCCCCCAAAGATCCAGGTGTCGTTGAGCAGTGCGGCGTGGGCGGGGGCCACGGGGGCCACTATGAGTCCTTTGCCTGGCCTGTAACACAGGGTAGGGGGAGACAGACCCAGCACAGGGTGCGGTGAGCACAGGGGGGAGAGACCTGGCCCAGGGCGTGAGTCTGAGGGGAAGATCTGGAAGGGATGGAGGGTGAGTCAGGGGGACGGTGTTACCTGGCAGCTCTGTGTTCTTGGGGAACCAGGGTGAAAAACCCCAATTCTCTCTCTGGCTCACCTGAATCCCCCCCAGCCTCTGCTTGAACCAGAACAAAACCTATGAAAAGGCTGTGGGGGACACACCTAAAACCCTCCCAACAAGGGTGACAGGATTGATAGAACTCCCCATGCCTCATCTACATAGAAGATGTAAAAAGAGGAATCTCAATTAGCACATTGAATGGAGAACTGGAGCCTCATTTACATCGAGGATGGAACAAGAATTAGCATGAAGAATGGAGAACCAAGCTCCAAAGGAGTAACCCCACTGAATTCTAGGATTTGCAAGGCAGGGACACACTGCATTATGGGAGATCTCTGCTCTTGTTGTAAATGAACTCATACCTACACGCATCCAGCTCCACAGTTATCAGACCATTCTAGCTATTGATATGCAAAACACTGAATCCGCCTGGTTGCATTGTGAGCTCCCCCAAGGAACATTGACCATAGCTGGGAGTGATCAGCTCCTATTGTCCAGCATAAAGAAAACCACCCTGGGGTACTTCATTGAGACATTGTTTACCCACAAACAAACCTGGTTCTACAAAATACCCCTACCCAAGTTCAAATCTCTCTCTTGCTCTCCTTTTCTGATGCCTGGACCCAAATGCTTTTCTGACTGACTCTGGTGTGGGTTTTGCCTCTCCCTCAAGGGTTCCTGACCCTAAGCTGAACGGCCTGTCTCCTGGGAACTTCTGAGCTGCAAGGAGTGGGGAGATTTCCTCCTCACCCCCCAATCTTTCCCAATTCTAGCTCTCTCTCTCTCTCTTTTTAATCCAGGTATAACTTTCTATTTTTGTAATCAAACCTGGGCTAGCCTTCTCCAATACCCCTACTGTAATTGTTTTGTATTGTAAATGTTAGATTGTTTTTCTCTCCTTGTATGGCATCACTATTAGTATCATAAGTTTTATGCACCTGGCAATAAACTAACTATTGTAATCAAGCTGGGTTGCCAACTTCTCTCTCTCTAAATGCATTTACTCCTTTGTGTTCTTGGCTTCCCTACCTTGCGCTACAGCAACGCTTCTTTTACCTAAGCCAAACATCCCTGGAGTGCCCAAAATCCTATGGGGTTTGCTTATCAAGGGGGTTAGTGGTAGAACAATTCTGTTGCAATGATGCATATAAAGGGGGTAGCTGAAAAGTGCTGCTCTGCCTAGCCTACCA
>ML676948.1:0-46723 GCA_007922155.1 Mesoclemmys tuberculata
CAGCGGCCGCTGGTTTCAACGGGCTAAATGGGGTGTGGCGCCCTCTGCGGGTGAAAAGGCGGCATCGCAGCAGGGAATCAGGACTCCTGGGTGGGAACTGATCACCGGAGAGGTACAAATGTTGTGTGTCACCCTCGTTTTGCACACCTGCAGGAGGCTAAAATTGGTGTAAATAGTTCCATGATAGGAGAGCAGGGGAAGTAGCTGGAAAGACCATTAGCCGAGTGGGCCTGTTAAAGTGTCAGGGGTGAATTCTGATCTCAATGACTCAGGGACAAAGCCAGACTGCACTCCCTGACTAGTTTTATTCAGGGTTAGTTTAAAAGTTTGAATAGCAAGTCGAAGTATAGTTGTAATCTATTTCCTTCACTGAGTTTATACTTGGTTATCTGATACTATTGCTTTAAGGTTAGCTCTTACATTATGTTAATGGTTCTTTAGCTATTTGTTAGTCTTAATTAGGGTAACCCTGTTGCTGTCCTTTGTGAATACCTAAGGGAATACCATTGTGGTTCATTCTCATAGTTGTTTGAATTTTATATTCACCTTTGTAACACTAGTCTGTTCATAGATTCATAAAAAGTTGGACTGGAAGGGACCTCAAGAAGTCATCAAGTACAAGTAAAGCTAGATCATTCCTGACAAGAATTTGCCCAACCTGTCCTTAAAAAGGTAAAGTAATGGGGATTCCACCTCCCTCGGAATCCTATTTCAGAGCTTAACTACCTTTATATTTAGAAAGATTTTCCTAACATCAAACCACAATCTTTCTTGCTGCAGATTAAGCACATTACTGCTTGGTTTTCCTGAGCAAGTCAGATGAGTAGCAATTAATTCACAATTCCATCTAATTAATTGCACCCTTCTCTTCAAAATACAGTCTGAGTTTGAGAACAGGAAAGGTAGCTGAAAGCTCAGGGCACTAGTGTTTCAAGGGGTCACACAGCAGCTCCTGCCCTATGTGGCTGGCTAATCTCACATCCCTGGTCCAGGCCCTGCAACCTCTGGGGTCCCAGCACCCAGCCGCCATGATGATAGGAATCTGGGTAGGCCAAATATGAGTGAGTGGCACTGCAGGCCGGTGAGCCAGGCCACAGCTCCACTCACAGATTTGGTCCAATCAGGGCCAAACGTGAGCAGCGATGCAAAGCCCAGAGAGACAAGCGCAGCCAACCCTACAGCTCTGTGTGAGGAGTGCGGCTGCAACTTCCCTAGGGCCTCCACATTTACAGCTGGGGCCTGAGCCCCTGAAGGGTCGAACCCAGTGATGCTATTCAACCGGTTCACAACGGTTCGCACGAACCAGTTCTTAAGATAGAAAAAATTCAGCGAACGGGTTCTTAGTGCTCCCCGCCGCCGAAATTGACGAGGGAGGGTCAATTTCACGGTGGAGGGCACTGTGAAGTTTGGGTGCTGGGTTGTTGGGGTGCTGTGTGCATGATGTTTAAGAACCTATTCAGAATAGGTTCTTAAATATCACCTGCCTTTATAGAACTGGTTATTGGAAATTTGGGATATCATCACTGGTTGAACCCCTGATCTCATGGTCCTTTCTGGTCTTGAGCGCTACCGATCTATGCCAGGGGGAGGAGAACCAGGGCCTGTTCCCTTTGGGGCTTCCCCCGGGGTGCGGGAGGGGGCTGAGGATACCCAGAGCGTTTTCCTCCCCCAACACACTGACAATGGTGCTCGTTTTCTTCTTAGAACAGCAGGGCTGCGTCTCCATCCGCAGCGGCTGGCTGGGGCCAGGCCCCGTGTGCAGGCGGCGTCCCACTGCAGCGGGGCTGCGGATCCCCGGCAGGCAGAGACCCCCCGCTGGGCAGACGGGCTCCCAGGCGCAGACAGACCCCGCTGGGGAGCAGCGGCCGCTCGCCCCGGGCGCCCCGATCAGCCTCGCTCGGCTCGGCTTCGGCGCGGGCTGGAACCGCCCGTCGCAGACCAAGCCGGGCCCCGCGCTGTGCTCCCCCCGCCCCTTCCTGCCCGCCCCCCGGCACCCACCGCGCTCGGCTGCTCCACCCAGGCCAGCCCCTTCCTGTGTCATCACCAGGCCGGGTGCTCCGCGCTCCCGGGACCGGGGATCTCTCTCCGCCGGCTGGAGCCAGCCCCGGGCTCCGCGACCCCCGCTCCCGAGCCGCAGCCCGCAGGTGAGGGGCGAGCCCCGGGGAAAGTGACTCTGCGCCCGCGGCCCCTCCTCGCCCCATCTCCGCCCCGGGGGGCTGCGGGGCCCGGGGCTGCTGCCCCCACGCGCGGCCACAGCCCGGCTCTGCCCCCTTAGCGCCCGCGGGGGCCGGTCCAGCCCCGGGGGAGCGAACGCCCCGGGAACGGGCCAGGGACCGAGTCTCCCAGGCCGACGGGAGGCAGCGAGACTGGCAGGGGCGGGGAGATTCCAGGCTCTCGGCCCAGCCAACCCTGCTCCCCGGGGAGAGTCATCCGTGTGCCCATCCTCCTCCTCTTGGAGCATTGCCTGGCCTTGCTGGCCGGGGCAGCGTTGTGGCCGGTGGGGTCCCTTGCGGGGAGTTGGGCTAATCAGGTCTGGGCTGTTTCACTGCGCAACCTAGGGGGTTTGTGCGGGATTCACGCGTCCTGGGTGCGAAGGACCTAAAGGAGCAGAAAGTCCTTAATATAACAGCTGCTTGCAGCAGAGCAGAGCAGCCGGGGATAGGATCCAGACACCTGCTCCTTCCAAGCCAGCTTCCTCTGAGCTTGGAAGCAATCGCCACTGAGAGGTGTGTGTGGTGTGCAGGGCAGAGAGAGGGTGATTCATTGTTTAATTTCTTCTCCCCGCCTCCCCTTTTAAACAGACCTTTTTTCCTCAGGAAGGGCAAAAGCAGGGCCACCGCCATCACCCCACAAAAGAGCTGACAGGGAGCTGCACTTCACTGCAAATAGTTTATTGTTTCCAAAAACTACACCAGCCCCATGCTAACCCAACACTGAGTTTTACTCATATTATCTAAATTTTATTTCTTTCCGCATAAGACAGAAATGGTCCCTTCACAGACAAAGGGATGACAAATCTGTCTGTGTCAATAACAGCAAAAAAGGCCAGAGAACGCAGTATTTCCAATCCCAACATTTGCAATATCGTGATTCAGTCCCCCCAGTCAGATTGGATTACAAATCATGAGGTTTTTTAAATACTGAAATTCGGGGGAGGGTGTTTCTTTGCCTTCTGATTTCTAAATCTTTAGGGTGTGCTTGCTTCATGTTTTTAAGCTTTCATGGGGGGGATAACCTCAAGGGATAGAAACTGGATTTTCACTAAAATTAAAAAAACAAGGTAAGTTTCTCATTTTATTACCTGAGTGGGGTTTTTAGAAAAACGTGAACTATCCTATGAGTCACAATAACTGTGAGAGTTGCAACATAGTAACACAATACAATAACCATGTGAGAGTTGGCACTACTGATTGGGCCTTACTCCTGTGAACACTAACTCCCCATTAGGGCTATTTGTGGGCTCAAAGTTAAGCATGTGTGTGAGTGATTGCCTGGTGTATGAAATGTCTTAGGGAAAATAGTTCAAATAAACTCTCCCTTGATCAAATAACTCAGCAATAGAGCAGGTGAAAGTCACTATGGACCTAATGTTACTAAAATAAATTCTGAGGGAGGAATTTTTAAAAGCACCAAAGTGGTCTAGGACCTTGACTTTCAACAGGACCATCTGACATTCAATGGCACTGATGCTGCTAAATCACATTGGCACTTCTGAAAATCCCATCATCAATGAAAATTGTTTATGAAATGAAATAAAATCTTTGTTATCAAGATGTTTTGGCCCAACAGATCATTACAAAGATTGTAAAATGTAGTCGTATGTTGAATCAATTGGTTTTGCAAAACTGTGTTCCCTGTGTTTGTGCAGTCCTCAGATGCTCTGGATAGATATGGTTAATAATCCAAAAGGGATTGTGTGGTGCTCTGAAATGGGGGTGAGCAGGGCCTTCCTTCTATCTAGATAGATGGATTTCCCATAATTAAATGTAATCGTTAAAAGCCTTTTGGCTTCACCCCATAAATACTGTTTTTTTCTGCTCTGTGAAATCAATTTTTTTCCTTCTAAGTATAAATCTGAAATTTGTTTTTTAATGTTTTAATGGTGACAGCCAATACTTATCAGCTCTGTAACTTTGGGACCTGCATGGAAATTTGCTGGGATAAATGCTTTTTTATTTCATGCAGAGTGGTTTGTTCATAACTTTGTGGGAAACAAAACCAAAGCTTTTATCCAAATTGCAATTCAGAGTTACCAATTTTTTGCCACAGAATTAAATTGCCCCAGGTGGGATGGATCAAGAGAAAATACAAAATTAGGTTTTAACTCCATTTTGACTTTTATGGAATCACTCCAGATTAACTCCGGTGTAACAGAAGCATCCTGGAAACACATGAGCCAGTCCTGCCTTGGCATGGACTGGTGACCCCAGAGGGACATGGAACAGGTGGCTGTGTATGTCACTGAGGAATACTGGGTGCTTTGAGACCTCTAAATCTCCTACAGAGGGTGTAACACTTTCCCCGGATATCTGCCTCCCCCAAACAGCCTTCACAAACATGTTTTGATCCATATGGATCCCACCTGCCTTCAATGCAGGAAGGGGCTAGCTGGAGTCCTGAAATGTTCGTTGTAACAAATGGTTACATAATTCACCCTGCTCTAACCTGGTTTCTTTCCCCCTTAGCAGGATTTCTGATTCCCAAACCCAGCGTGGGCCACATGGAACAAGGGGAAGAGCTGTGGATCCCAAATCTTCAGGGCGCTGAGGAAAGGGAGAGTCCAGGAGTCTCCTGGGCAGGTGAGGAATTGTCTAAAGAAACTCTGAGATCTCTGGGGCGTTTCCTTGTGTCATTCTGCGGCCCTGTCATCCTGGAATCGAGTCCATTTCAAGCAAGGAGTAACATGTAGTTTCAGGCCCCGCCCCTGCCTAGAGTCCTGCTGCCAATTTTTGTGGTTGTACAACCTTGTTTTCCCGTTTTTAAAACAAAATGCTTTTCTCTCCCCTGTTACTGTTTGACAGATGCCCACAAACAACAGGGGAGAAACTAAGAGACTAACTGTATAGGAGGGACAGTGAAACTTCAGTGCAAAGCCCTGACACTTACACAAAGCAGACTGGGGAGAAATAGAAAACACCTTTTCCTCTCTAACCCCTTTCATTGACACTGAAAACAAACAAGCCCATCACTGTAAGTTGGTGGTTGAGCTCAGGCTGGGTGCATTATTACCCTGTCTAACTGTCAGTTCCTACTCCTGTTACCCTCCCCACCAGCCACAAACCCTAGTTACACTCACTCATTGTCTCGTGCCTTCGGCCGTGTCTACATGGGGCGATACCCCTGGATCAGCCACCCCAATGGGGTTGCAAATGCAGAGGGCTCGGTAGAAGCTGTTTTCAGAGCCGTGTCAATCAGCCTTGCTGAAAACAAGTCTGAAATTCCCCAGAGCAGACAGGCTTTAAGCAGGGATCGTGTGTCTGTCTGCCATTGGGTCCCTGATCCTGGCTGGGGTCTCTGACCTGACTCTGAATACTAAGAACTCTAGTGCCCACTTCCCCTCCCTTCCCAGAGGCTGCAGCCTTCTCTGCAAAAGACTGAACTCGTTTCTAACTGAGTTGGTCGTAGTGAAATGACCCAGGGCATTGGCAACATTTGCTGAGTCAGTTTGAGATCCTGTGCACTGCCTCAATTCAACTGCAGTGTCCCTGAGCTTCCCGGCCTGCAGCCTTCTCCCTTCTGGCCAAGACAAACACCGTCTTGGACCTGTTACCTCCACTTAGAAAGTTGCTGCAAAAACCATCTCATTGGCTTGTCACTTTCACCATGGCACCCCTGCCCCCACATCCTCCCCAGCTCCCCCTTCTGCACATCAAATACAAACTACTTGGCATCACTTTTAAGGCTTTTCACAGCCTCGACCTGCCCTACCCACCATCTCCTGTGTGTTATCGAGAGACTGAACCCACCTCTGCTCCTCCAGCGATACCAGCTTTCACTGCCCATCAGTCCGCACTGTCTTCAAGCACCTTCATGCATTCTACCCCTCCCCTGCTCCTGTCTGTGCATGAGAGGAGCGCTCTGTAAAAAAACACAACGCCACTACATTGTCCCCCTTCAAATTCCTCCTTAAAACACGCTTCTGCCATGGTAAA
Organism: Mesoclemmys tuberculata; assembly: GCA_007922155.1. Lineage (NCBI taxonomy): Eukaryota > Metazoa > Chordata > Testudines > Chelidae > Mesoclemmys > Mesoclemmys tuberculata. The sequence continues at coordinate 6,153 of ML676948.1, forward strand.
ATTTTCAGGACCAGGAACTGTGTGTGCGTGCGGTGCCTAGCCTAATGGAGCCCCATATGTATAATTTGCACTATTTAGCAGGGTTATTTTCTCCAGCATGCACAAAGCCTGGGAATTTCAGGGCTTCTTTTCATTATCCTCAGTTACTGTTTCGGTTGTGGCAGCTGGACTTGACCATTCGGTTCATTCATTCCCCGAAATGCAGCTTCTGGAAATCTAAAACCTCTGCAGTGCTGCATTCCCTGACAAACCTGCCCCATTTGCACTGTGCTGCCCCCCTCACTTGTGTTCACAGACCCCAAGATCCCCTCTGCTCCTCTCATTTTCACTGGTCTCAGCTCTCGCAGTGAGAAGCAGACCCAGGGCAGCTCTGTCTCCGGTCAGAGCTCTTCTTGCTGGGATACAGACTTGTTCTCTGTGTGCTCAAGGGGCCCCTTTGATGATGGGTGTCTGGCTGTGTGTGTTCAGAGCAGAGAAGTGAGAGTTCAATATCCCATTAGCAGATTGTCTGGGCTTTGAGCACCTGGAGAGCTGGCCCAGGGATTTTACTGTTTTAAAATGGGCTGGAGTTCAAATCTGGTAACATGCTTTGTGGTAAATATCCCACGAATATGTAATTCACCCTGTTCTCATGAAAACAATGGGATTTCCCATCTCGAATGAGGAGAAGAGTTACAGGTGTCTGATCTCCAGGGCTCCAAGCAGATGGAGATCCCATGAGACACTTGTGCCAGTGAGGAATCAGTTAAACCAGCTTGGGGAAAAACAGGGAGTGAAGAAAAATCAGGTTCTCTTGAAGGGCTCACAAGTCCTTGAGTTGCCAGGATTGTTCCCAGTAGGTGGTGTAACCCCATGGCAGACGTCACTCATGGTTTTCTACCCATCCTGACTGTTACCTGGCAACAGCTCTATTTCCCCTGAGTATTTGAATGGGGTGTGGAGGTGGAATTTGCCCTCTCCTTTCAGAAAGGGGTGGGGCTGGGGGGAATTCAGCTCGTATTTTTTATCTCACCGGCAGCTACTTTGGTTTGTGCCCCTTGGCACAGTGAGTGACTCCTGTCCAGATTCTCTCTCTGTCCCAGCAGGTGATGGGACGGTGAGTGAGAACGAGGAGAACCCTCAGCAGGAAGGTCCTGAGCAAGTGGAACTGCACGGGACGGTACCAGGGAGATCTGAAGAGGACATTTTCCCTGAGCAGGAAGAAGCCTGTGAGAGCCAGTGCAGGCCAGAGAAGGAGCAGGGAAGCCACCCAGAGGAGACACAAGAGAATCCTGGTCACCCCAGGGGAGGTGTGGGGAGACACAATGACTCCACAATCCACAAGGGACCATGCCCCGGGGAGAAACCCAACACGTGTGAGGACTGTGGGAAAAGCTTCAGCCTGAGATCAAATCTGATCACCCATCAGAGACTGCACCTGGGGGAGAGACCCTATCAGTGCCCAGAGTGTGGGCGCTGCTTCAGCCAGAGCTCACATCTCATCACACATCAGCGCCTGCACACAGGAGAGCGACCCTACCGATGCCGAGATTGTGGGAAGAGCTTCAATGTGAACTCAGACCTGATTAAACACCAGAGAACTCACACGGGTGAAAGACCTTACCCCTGCACCGAGTGTGGGCGGCGATTCAGCAGCAGCTCCAACCTCACGAGGCACCAGCGGCTGCACACAGGTGAAAGACCCTATCGGTGCGAGGCCTGCGGGGAAAGCTTCCGAGACTGCTCGTCCCTCACGATCCACCAGAGAGTGCACACAGGAGAGAGGCCCTACGTCTGCCCTGACTGTGGTAAAGGCTTCACTGACAGCTCCCTCCTCATCAAGCACCAGAGGACGCACCGGACAGAGAAGTGCTTTAACTGCCCCGACTGCGGGAAAAGCTTCTCCACCAGCACGTACCTCGCCAGACACCAGAGAACCCACCTAGCTGAAAAGCCCTATCGGTGCGACGAGTGTGGCAGGGGGTACAGCCAGTTTGCGCACCTCACCACCCACCAGAGAGTGCACACGGGAGAGAGGCCCTATATCTGCCCCGACTGTGGGAAAAGCTTCACGACCAGCTCTGCCCTTACGAAGCACAAGAGAATCCACACGGGAGAGAGACCCTATGTCTGCCCCGACTGCGGGAAAAGCTTCACTCAGAGCTCAAATGTTATCACACACTGGAGACTCCAGCATGGGAAATCCCTGTGAGAGTCCCCAACATGGCTATCATGGTTTTAGCAGCTCTGTCCATCCCCACCCACAGCATGGGAAATCTTTGTGAGAGCCTCCAGCATGGTTGATCATAGGAACAGCAGCTCTGCCTATTGCTACCCCCAGCACAGAAATCATGGGAACAACATTTTTTTCTATTGCCCAGGAAATTCCTGTGAGGACCCCCAGCACAGCTAGCCATGGGAACAGCAGCTCTGATGATTCCCACCCCCAGCACAGGAAATCCCTGTGAGAGTCCCCAACATGGCCGGCCACGGGAACTGCAGCTCTACCCATTGCCACCTCCAGCACGGAAATTCCCTGTGAGAACCCCCAGCATAGCCTGTCATGGGAACAGTAGCTCTGATACACACACACACGCACACACCCAGCACAGGAAACCCGTGAGAGCCCCCAGCATGGCCGCGTTTGGGATTTGTGTTTGTGTTCTTATTCTTATGTGGTATGAACTCTGCTTAAAGAGTTCTGGGCACCATTTGATCCTTCTCCAGGGTTTAAGAACAGAGCTGATTAGACCCAATTGAGAGTCATTGTTTCTTCTCAGCAATTACTACAGCTGAATCCCGGAGAGCAGATCTAGGGGCTGTGCCTTGGCTAGGAACAGTGGTGGAATGAAAGACAATGCACTTGCACTGGCAGTGAAGTTCTGCACGACCGACTGAAATCACTAACGACCTGAGTTAAGTGGTGCAACCTCAGAACATGACATCACAGAAGTGGTGATGAGCATCCAATACCATCAGCAAGTGACCAATGGCAGCAAAGTAAAGCAGCAGAGGCAGCAGCAAACAGTCATTTGCAGAGGTGCATAGCAACTGCAGACGTGCATAGCAACCACAGAGACTTTGCTCGATGCTTCCCTCCCTCTCTGGGGGACAGAGAGGTGAACTATGGTGACTGTATCTCTGAACACTGGGTCTTCGCTGACTAAGGACAGCCATTGTGAGTGGAATGCAGTGGAGAGTGGGGAGCAATGTGTTAAAGGGACCTTCATTCATTGGACCTTCCACTGGAAGGTGGAAAACTGAGGCAAAGGATACTGCCCGATGCACTGTGGGGTCAGATGGTTCTGAAGGGGGTTGTGGTGTTTTCCCAAATGAATGCTTGGTTCCCTTTCCTTTCTAATAAAAGTTCTCTTTTGTTATACACATACTCAGTGCTTGCACGGTGGGAAGTATTGCCTTTTAGAGGCGCCCAGAGCAGAGGCGGTGGTAAATTTTTCCAGATTACTGGCTGAAGGTTTGAGCCAGTTCTGTTTTGTATTGTTAAGAGGAACCCCTGGATATTGAACATGGCCCTTGTTGCTGCCAACTCCACCTGGCAGGAGGGTTACATTAGCACAGATAATGTTACTGCAGCTGCTGCTGCTGCTGTCAGGCCATGGTGCCGTCTAGTACACTCCCCTCTCCCGTGCAGTGTTCCCTGCCATTTGCCCCATCTCCCAGATGCCAGCACAGGAATGAATGCACATGAGATATACCCTGAGGCCGCCCATAGCTTCATGTTGCTGAGCCCTGCATCCTTATCCCGACTTTTCATTCCCTCTGAGGCTAAGAGGAAAGGGAGTGTGAATCCTCAGCATGACATGCTCGCCTCCCTCCCTGCTGAGAGCACCTGAGCTGCCTTCAGGCATCTGAATGAAAGCAGCTCAAGGATCCGTGGGCTCCCACTGGCAGAGCCCCTCAGCCCTGCACTGTAACCAGGCAGCCTGTCTAGGAACCCACGTTCCCTGCCCCATTCCCTCCCACTATCACCACAAGGACGGGCAGAGTGTCCTAGAGGTGGTGGCAGTAAAAGTGAAGAGGTGGGACCGGCCAGTCACACTGTACAGTGAGAGCTTGCCCACCCCATAGTGCAGGAAACTGCCCTCCCAGCTGGGGTTAGTGGGAAAGAGCCACAGGTGTGGCAGAAATCTTCCCTCAGCCCCAGGACCCAGTGTCCATGCTCAGGTGATTGAGCCTTCACCCTCTTCCTGTTTCCAGGTTCCCTACAAGCCTCCAATCCCCCCATTCACTGTCATCGTCCACCTTCACCTTCCAGTAACACTTCCTGCTTGAGAACGCCCAGGTCACAGCCTCGGCACCCAGGTCACAGCCACAGGTCCTCCCATAGGTCTCTGAATCTTGATGTCTCCGATCCTCAGACAAGATGCGCCATGTCGGGATCCAGAGTCACTTCCACAGGGGAAGAGAGTCACAGGGTCATTGTGAGAGGAGGGATCGGTCAATGAGATTAAAGGGAATTAACCTGCCTCCCCATTAATCACTCTTTAATCCATCTGTCACCATGACTCACAACTGTGAGTGCCTTCTTCAAGGCAAACTGTCAAAAACAGGACAGATAGTCCAAACTTGGTATATTCTATAATTAGATTTCACCAAACCATTTACAAATGTGAACTCCTGGATCACTTTAACAGTCTTACCATGGAGTCACAGACAGTCCCCTTAGGTTCTCCAGTCTATCTTGCCACCCAGGCAAGCTGGACTTAGTGATAAATGGTCACTTACACCAAAAATCACAAAATAGTCAGGTTATTCCCAGTCCCGAGAGACCGGTCACTCCAGATCAAGTGGTACTTTAGATCTTACCGCAAAGACAATGCCTGTAGCCAGTCCTGTTATAAACTATCTAAAGGTTTATTAACTAGGAAAAAGGAATAAGAGAATGATTTACAGGTTAAAGCAAGCAAACATATACACACAAATGACTTACTATCTTTGGTTCCTAGAGGTGATGGAGATGTGGTAATCTCTTCATTCAAAATGTCTTTCATGGTTGATCCAGGTGATCTCTGCTTTAGTTTAGTGACTGGCCCTGTGAGAGTTCAAAGAGCAAAGAGATTGCAAAAATGTCTTGTGATCCTGTTTTATCTTTTACATTTAGGTGATGTCTGCTCTAGCAATCTTACAGTGGCACAGCTGTACCAATGCAGCTGCACTGCTGTAAGATCACTTGTGTAGCCGCTCTGTGCTGAAGGGAGAGAGCTCTCCCATCAACATAACAGAACCACCTCTACAAGCGATGGTAGCTATGTTGGCAGGAGAAGCTCTCCCACCAAAAGTGCTGTGCACACTACCATTTTTTTTTCACACTAGGCAACATACGTTTTACCAATAGAAGTGGTAGTATAGACTTGGCCTTCATCTTCCATCTTATACGATGAGTGCTCTTGTACATAGCTTTCCAAATGCGATAGAGTCACTCACCAATCCTTTATAATTCAATGTTCCTTAATAGCCCATTTAATCTTGATAGGCCTCCTAAAGTGGAAGAGTGTGTGGGACAATGCCTGTGCCCAGGTTCACCAGTTCAGAGCAAACATTTTCAGCATTATAAAGCAAAACTTACATATTTCCTCATAGCCTGGAATACTACGCAGATTAATATATGCAGCAATTGACAAGCATTTCATAAAGTCTAATTACTAAATACATCCTTATAAGACTAATACCTATTTTGAACAAAATTAACATAAACATGAGCTTGTTTAGTTTCCAGCTTTGAGTGTATCAGTTCTTAGCTAACACCTATGGCCTTGGCCAGAGCTGGTACTTGGTTTACCAGCATCACACATGCAGTTGTACAAGTTGCTGTGCATGGAATCATCAAGCACTTTTTGAGGGAGAAACAATTTCAGGACTGCCCAGGCTGTGTCATAGATGCTCGTGGTCAGAGGAGTGAACTGGAGCAGCGATGACATGAACAGTAAAATCAAAAAAATTAGTGGAGATTTGTGCATGGAGTATGTTTTAAATATTAGCATCACACTGGGATATGCACTGCAGTGCCTCTGTTTAACCTGGGACCAGAGGAGCAGAGACGGGGAACAAAGTAACAGGCAGAGGACCAAGACAGAGTGTTAGATAAAATAATCAAACCAACAAATAATGTTTAATGCAGAATGTTGACCATCTTCTTTGTTCAGCAAATTACAAAATCCCATTATGCAAAAGCTGTAAAAATTAGAGAGTGGTTTGGGAACAAAAGGGGGTATAGTGTAAAAATAAAAGTTTAATTTAATTTATTTAAAAATTTAGTTTAATTTAAAAATAATTTTAAATAATCTGCCAGTTGAAAAAGACTGTATGAAGTGTGTTTTTTATGGAGCTCCTGGTCAGGGTGTCCTATGTCATATAAACAGATCAATATACAGTTATGTGAGCCCCTTTGGACAAAGCCTATCAAGGCATAGCGCCCCTCCCTCCCTTCCCCCCCCACCACCAAGACTACAGCAACAGGGCTGTTGTATGGCCTCTATTGGCACACCCTTTAAATAAACACTAAGCACCAGGTTGCAAAACAGTTTAGGAAATCGTTGTCTGTAAAAGCTGCAGTAACGCTTACCTTCCACACAATTGTGTTGCATAGCTTCATTTCAGAAAGGTACCTCCTAAAAAAGTCAGTCTATGGCTTTTTAGGAAACAATTTCCAATTTTTATGCAAACCTGTCATGAGCTTTTGTCACAGACAGTACATTTCTGAAGACCTTATTCAAACAAGACAGGTCCAAATATGTTGAAACATGTACAGGCTTGTCTGGACATGCCTGACTTCTTTACTGTTTCATTTTTTTGGAAATGTTAGATAGTACAGGCCTATACATCCCCCACTCTTTCAGCATCTTGTTGAGCATCTGGTTTGAGGTCTGGGCCAAAACAGATTGGGCCCCAATCAGTTTGCTTCTTCGGAGCTGTTGGAGTCCAGATTCTCCAAGGCCTCCGAAGCACCATCGCTCAGCTGCTGAAAAATTTACAATAAGAAATACATGTAAGGCACCTCTGTACTTTTTTATAATGTGCTTTTAAATCCTTTTCCTTTGTGTGTCAAGAGACCCCTTCAGCTCATGGCTTTAAAGAAAAGCAAATTGTCTCTGTATGGGCTCGAGCTAAGAGGCTTTAGCCAGTTCAGCTACCATGGCCAGGTCCCACCGAAGCCCCTACCCATTATTACAAGCAACGTGCCTGTGACTCACCACTGTACAACCCTCCTTTGGAATCATTTGGAATCTCCTGTTTTGGGTCTGAAGTCTTAAACAAAACTTGGGTCAGTAGTCTGTCCTCGTGTTTCTTCTCCACATTATCCTGGTGATTACATTCATTGAGACCCATCTCTGTTGCCATGTCTCAAACACCATTTGTGTCAATGGTATGTTTGTTTCTACAGTTCCCACAACTTCACCTGCATAACATTTCCTCATGAGCCGCTTGACTGATGGTGTTGGCGAGGGAATTTTAGGCCCTTCCATCTTTAATCAACAGGCCTGTTTAAATGGCTTTATTCTGTTTTATACAATAGGTGCACAATACTCTTAGCCAACAGTAAAGGGCTAATGTTTCAAAGATCCACTGATCTCCTTCCCTAAGTAAGGCTGAACTTTTGTTAAAAGGGCATAGGAGGATAGGTGCTGTTGCACCCTTACTTTTGTATTATCTACTTATACTTTCCTGAGTCTATTCTCTTACAGAATTGAACCCAAACAAGTTATGTGATTAAAAAGGTATTTAAATCACATGGAAAAGTATTAACCACATCAAAAACACTTTAAGTATGTAAAATTGAACATTTGTATTTTAAAAAGCCATAAACTGTCCATCTGTAATTTGCATTGGGGTGAATAGCCAAAGCTCTGGCCATGCTAGTCTTTGCTAGACAGCTACAAACAAGGTGAACCCCGCCCCTCCCCCCCCGCCACATTTCCTTAGTGTAAGGAAGGCCATACTGTAAATGCTGAAATTTGGCACAGAATTAAGGCAATGAACCAGTCAGCCTTGTATCAAATGGCATACTCTTGACTTTGCAGACTACATCTATGAGCAACAGAACAAACAATGGAAACCAACAGGCAATAAATGTCCTAAACAGTGCCCTAGATTTCTATTGTGCTTGGTGACTTTATATTTACTGGCCTTTACCAATGTGCAAATACATGCATAAAGATAACAACTGTCAGCAAAATGAGGATACTTTTGCGAAATGCAATATATAGCTTGGAATAAAGAGGCTTAATCGTTGAGCTGTCTGATAAGTTGTTAATAGAGTACCTTCTGAGGACTGGTAAGGTCCCCAGGGAAATCAAAATAAGTCAACGTGTACCAATAAGAAGTAAGACCCTGTACTTTTAATCTGTATCATAAGACTTCCTTTTAATCATAGTTATAGAAATAATAGACTATTATGGTTCGAAGGTACCTCAGCAGATCATCTAGTCCAACTCCCTACTTAAAGCAGGGCCAACCCCAAATAAATTATCCCAGCCAGGCCTTTGTCAAACAAGGCCTTAAAAAACCTCTCAGGATGGAGATTCCACCACCTCCCTAGGTAACCCATTCCAGTGCTTCACCACCCTCCTAGTGAAAAAGATTTTCCTAATATCCAACCTAGACCTCCCCCACTGCAACTTGAGACCATTGCTCCTTGTTCTGTCATCTGCCACCACTGAGAACAGCCTAGCTCCATCTTCCCTGGAACTCCCTTTCAGATAGTTGAAAGCCATTATCAAATCCCCCCTTACTCTTCTCTTCTGCAGATTAAAACAAGCCCGGTTCTCTCAGCCTCCCATCATAAGTCATATGTCCATCCCCCTAATCATTTTTTTTGCCCTTTGCTGGGCTCTCTCCAGTTTGTCCACATCCTCCCTATAGTGGGGGACCCAAAACTAGACACAATACTCCAAATGTGGCCTCACCAGTGCCAAATAGAGGGGAATAATCACTTCCCTCGATCTGCTGGCAGTGCTCATACTAATACAGCCCACTATGCCGTTAACCTTCTTGGCAGTAAGGGCACACTGATGGCATATCCAGTTTCTTGTCCACTGTAACCCCCAGGTCTTTTCCTACAGAACTACTACCTAGCTAGTCAGTACCAAGTCTGCAGCAGTGCATGGAATTCTTCCTTCTTAAGCGCTGGACTCTGCACTTGTTGAACTGCATCACATTTCTTTTGGCCCAATCTTCCTATTTGTCTAGGTCACGCTATATCCTATATCCAATCTTCGAATTTGACTAGGTCACTCTGTAGTTAAATACCTCTCAATGATTATGGCTAACAAACTACAAGTTTGCTCCTCCTAGGGCAACACACAAACCACTTTTCCTAATAAACCAGATTGCGTAGGACAGGCTCAAATTTTCCTTTCCAGATGTAAGGATATTTGCTTTGTAAACTATTTCAGTTAACAAATCACAAAGAGTTAGACTGCTAATAAAAAAAGTACATGTAGTGTGAAATTTGTTATTTTTCCAGAGGACTATAAATACCATCAATTTCTCCAGAATTATAAACTACATATGATCCGAAATGCAACGTTTGTTAAGTTTACCTGACCAGTCACCTTTTCTCTTATTATAAGTTTTCCTGTATACTTATAATGTAGTGCTATCAAAGAGGCAGCCTCTTCATTTCTTTGAAGGGTAAAATTAGGCACTTCTATCTTCAATCAACTGTTCAAGCAGTTCCTCTTCTTCCATACAACAGTTGTACAACACTTTCTTAGCCAATAGTTTAACTAAGTTGGCCAATGCTTCAAAAGTTGGTTGACCTCCCCCGCAGGGGAGGAAAAACTATCTGTGTCACTGTACGATGGGGGCAGAGAAGGAGAGAGGATTGTTGTCAAAAAGGAAATAGGTTACAGCCTTAGTTTTGTATCATACCTGTTACGGGTTTCGGTTTATGAACAACAAAAAGCATACAAAAGGCCTGTTCCTCTGACAACGGCTGCCAAGGCGTTGTGTGTGGGCATCTGGGCCAGCGCAAAGTAACCCAGAACCCCTCTTAAATCAGTCATTCTTCCTCTTCAGTTCTGCCTTTTAATTTCTCCCCAGGTCCTCTGCCTTTGGGCTTTAGTTGTCATGACACCTCCGTTTTCAGTAATTTCTCTGGCAAGGCATCTTTTGTTACAGCTCGTGTAAAATAAAGTTGTAAAGTGCTCTATAATAACAAAAATAATTCTTTGGACAATATAATAATAAACAAAATTTTTAAAAATTAATTGTTGCTTTGCACGTACTGCTGTAAAAATCTTTCCAAGGGTGTAATCCCCAATGTTTTTGTTAATCTTATTTATTTGTTATTTCTGATAGTCTGTTTTATGATGGAGATAATGCCTCACAAAAGTGGGGAAGTGTTTCTGTATGACAAACATTTGCTTATGCTGAAGCATGATAACTAACAAAGAATGGCGACCTACAAAACTGTTTCAATAAAAAAGCTTTCTGTCAGTTATCAATATTCCCCTAAAATCCAGTCTTATCCCCTAGGGCCTGCTTTACATCTTAAACTTTTAAAAGATTAAAAAAACCTTTAATCTGATTAAAAACAGTATGTTTAATACACACACACACAAACCCATAGAGGAGATGACAATTTTAAAATTAAAAAAAGTCAGGGCTGGGGCCGGTTGTTTCTTCAGATAACCATGTCAGAGGCTACATCCTGATCTCTGAATTTCCTGCAGTCACAAAACTCTAGCATTTCTCTTTTAAAAAATTGATCTTTTTTATTGTAAAAGCCATCAGTTGTGGGTTTTATATTGTACCCTTGATTTTAAAGCTTTCTTTACAATTTACAAGTACAGCAGATTGTGATGGGGGGGGAGTTGTTCGGTTGGTTTTTTGTTTTTGTTTGTTTTTTGTATTCTGGGCAATTCATTTAAGCAAAAGTTTAAAAAGTAAACTAACACTATTTTTAAAGAGCTCCTTTAAACATTTAGAAGGCTATCACATTTCTTACATGCTTTATTATAAAACTATGACTGTTTTGTATAATATTGCTATTCCCAGAAACTTCTTTTTTCACAATTTACATGCCTACAGGGTTTTTTCTTACCATGCAAATCATTTAGACAAAAAATTACTAAAACCTTCCTTTAAGCTGTGTCACAGGACTAATGATTATGGCGAGTAAGTAAATTGTGTCATTTCCTGATCTTGGCATCTACTTAGGATTGTAAAGCATGAAGGATTCTTTCTCCAAGAATCAGACAGCACAGACAGTACTGAAGAGGTTTATTCACAATACCAGGAAGTCTGATAAATCAGCTTCAACTTCATGGTGTTACAGTGGTCAGTTATATACGCTTTCTTATGAACTACATAGTACATTTTAAATTCTTTATCTATTCACTTTCAAGTACAGACACTGTCCCATCCGGAGAGAACAACAGTGATAATGGTCATTACATACATGCAGAGACACTTTAATCGTTCTACTTACGTCAAAGATCCTAGGGCGGGGGTAGGGTGGAGGAAGAAGGTGGGGAGGCCTTACAGATAGGTGACAGATGAGATAGAAATTCGAAAAGCAAATGTGCTGTTCTCATTGGAATTGGAATTTCTAAGAGGACTTCTGGCTGCCCGAGCCATCGGATGTTTACACTAGCCATTGTCCTTAAGGCTCAGGTATGCTTGTTAGCCATTTAAATGAGTTTTGACCTACAACTTGTTAGCTGAAAACAACCTCAAGCCTTACAGGATGTAAAACCATGCTTACATTATTTTTAATATGTATAACAGTATATCTTGTAATCACTTCATTTAATTTTAAGCCTGTGATTAAAAAGCTTTTTTCTACAAAAGCCATACCTTTTTAAAAAAGTAGGGAAACATCCTGCTTAAAATATGCCTCACACTCATTGCTCTCCTTACTGCACTTAATCAATCCTTCATTTTGAGACATGTTTTTTGTCTTTTTAAACTTTATTTTTTATTGGAACATATGTAAATATGGGGTAACTATAGTGATATGTCTCTTTGTGTTTTAAATACAATTTTATTGTATGGCCCCTCAGCTGAGGATTCTTATATTATACCCTGGCACTGTTTACAATTTACAAGTAGAACAGTTTTTGTTTGATACTTTAAAAGCAAGTTAGCACTAGGTTAAAAGGATAGGGCCGTGTTTCTTTAAACAGTTTTATTTCACTAACCCTCCAAAAATATCCCTAAAACAGGTCTTTTTGTTATGTTACATCTCAGTCAAAAATCACAAATGCTGCTTTTTCATGTTAAAACTTTTAAAAGTGTATTTGATATGATTAAAAACTATATTAGCAAAAAGAACATGCCTGATTTCAGTAGAGAAAAGAAAAGCAAGGATAAGAGGGAGAGGGAGAGAGTGGGAGGTTGGGTCTGTTTCTTCAGATATCAGTGTCAGAGGTTAAAGCCTTCTCTCTCAACTTCCTGCAGTCACAAAGCTCCGGCTTTTGTCTTTTAACATTTTTAGTTTTCATAAAAACCACCAGTTGTGGGCTTTATGCTGTACCCTACATTTTCAAGCTTTCTTTACAATTTGAAAGTAGAGTAGTTTTTGTTTGGTTGGTTTTTTTCATATTCTGGTCAATTCATTTAGGCAAAACTCTAGAAAGCAGATTAAGACTATCTTTAGAGCATGCCTTTAAACATTTAGAAAGCTTTGACATACCTTTTTACATTTTTTTCAATTGTAAAATCTTTCTTTACATGAGGGTTTTGTATTATATTGTTCTTGCTCAGGAACTTATTCCTTCACAACTATTTGTACAGGATTTATTCTTACTCAGCAAGTAATTTAGATACAAAATTACTGAAGTCTTTATTTAGGTTGTGTCACAGAGATGATCATTGTTTAATAATCATTAATAATGATAATGATCATTATTTAGTTATGGAAATTAAATAAACTTTGCATCTTTTTAAAATGTAAAAAATACTTACATTATTTTTTAAAATGTACAATAGTATAGCTTTTAATGACTTTAATTTTAATCCTGTGGTTAAAAATTCTTTTGTTGCAAAAGTTAACAGTTTTTTAAAAGGGACGGGTGTTGTGTTGTGTTTCTTCACTAAAGTTGCTCGATTCTTTAGCAAAAGGGTTTGCTTCTCCACAATTTAAAATGTCAATTTTATTTCATTAGCCCTCAAACTGGTAAAAAGGGTTGTCAGTTTTTTAGTCTTTAAATCTTTAGAGCAGTTAGAGGTTGCTTTGCACCCTGACAAAACTTTAAAAAGCACTATTTCTGCAAAATAGTCTTTTTTAAAGAAAATATTACTGAGGTATAAAGTTTCAGTTCAATATAGGGGGTGGATGGAGGGCTGTTCTTTGAAAACTGGTGACATAGCATAATCAAAGGTTCTAAAACTACATTAAGTAAATGGAATAAGGGAAATTGATATAAAGGTTAAACGTAGTGAGGTTTCATGAGGATTTTTCCACCATTTTTAAAGACCAAGGCTAAAGGCTAGATGTAAAAAGAGGTAATTTAATTCCTGGTACAAAACTAAAAACAAATAAAGACATCTGTTAAGTTTTCATATGTTTTGTAAATCAAAAATCTACACACATCCTCCTTTTGCTTGGTGTCTTAAAAATTGTTGAAACTTTAGTTGGTTTAACAATGTTTAGATTTCAAAACACATTAGGAAAGAAAAAGAGTACGCAAAGCCACCTTCATGGAACTCTGTGCGAAGCTGGCCCCTTTCCCTGCGGTGCGAGGACACCAGAATGAGAGCTGCCCTCTCGGTGGAGAAGCACATGGTGATTGCTGTGTGGAAGCTGGCAACTCCAGACTGCTACTGGTCAGTCACTAATCAGTTTGGAGTTGGGAAGTCCACCGTTGGAGCTGTTATCACAAGTGTGCAGGGCCATTTATTGCATTTGCCTCTGCATTTATTGCAGCTTGCCTCTTGCACCTACAGAAGCTGATCCAATAAAAGATATTAGCTCACCCACCTTGTCTCTAATACCCTCTGATGGATTTGGCTACAACGCACTGCAAATGTAACACAGTCAAAGGGACTATCCCCACTCTTACTACTAGGGGCAGGGTATGTCCCTGCTGTGTGTAGGATGGAGATGGGAGGGGTCCTTTTCCACACCTTAAGTAAGCTTTGTCCAGCAGCATCCAGGCCACCAGTTTGCATTGGCATGCCCTGGTGTCAACCCAGAGTAGATCCCCCCGAACCCTGATTGTTCTTCTCCAGTCCCATTCATCACAGTGATAACACAGCTGTGACAGGGTTCACCAACTCTCTCCCCAAAATGGACCTCCTAATCAGCCCTTGCCCTCTTCCCAGTATCACTGAGGGCAGCCTCCCTCACATCCACTCATGGCCTTGGGGCAGCCCTGAAAGCAGCCCCCTACCTCAATATCCCCCTTCAAGGCACTTCTTCAATAACTGAAACATGCTGTCGTTTGTTCATACCCCATCTCAAGTTCTGGTTTTATTAAAATAACAAACTGGCAGGATAATGTTCTCAATTCCTTCCTCAAGTGCCTCCATTTACTCTTCTGCCAGGTCACGCTCAGGCCTTTCTTGCCTGAAGTCCCAGGTCTCCCTGATGGAGTACATTCATGCTCCGCTGCCTCTTCGCTCTGCTCCATTCTCCTTGAGACCAGGCTTTCCCTGTAGCTTCCTGCTGCTCTTGATGGAGACATAAGTTAATGCCAGCTCAGCTGTGCCTCCTTAGTAACTAGGGCCTACTGGTACCAGGTCCCTGGCTAGGAGATCAGATAGCAAGTGCGAAAAATCAGAATGGGCGTGCAGGATAAGTGCCTATATAAGAAAAAGCCCAGACTATCAGGACTGTCCCTATAAAATTGGCACATGTGGCCATCCTACCTCTAGCCCTGAAAAGAGCCAGTTACCCTGATATACACACTCACTAGAGGGGAAACCACCCTCCAGCCAGTGAAGTGGCTGTTGTTTTGATGTGGCCCTGTCTCTGCACCCAAACATCCAGGCCATTTCTCAATCTGCTTCCTGCAGCACCACTCTATGGTCTATCCAGCTCTCCATCACACAGTTAAATCACTGGCATCTTAACAGCTGCACCATCCTCCTCCCTGACTGCCACCCATCCCATCTTCTGACCCCAGATCATTGCTGCCAGATCATCTGTCTGCCACCCCCTCGTCCCGCTTTGCATGCGCCACGCTGGTGCCCCTTCTCCCCTGAGCGAAGAGCAGAAAGCAAACGAAAAAAACACCGACTCTGTTATTTTTACCTAACCTCCTGCTTTTAAAGCCAACCTCGGGATTTTTGGTGAGCCTGTCCCTGATGTCTGACTATTTGGGGTTGGCAATAGGGTCAATAGCTCCAGGGCTGGCGGCTGCCCCGACTCCTGGCTGGCAGCAAGGGGCGCATTTCTCTGGGGCTCGGTCTCGGGGGGCTTCCCTCTGTGCAGGAAGGAGAGAGGGTCCTGGCAACCCCCTGGCACTGTTCTGTCACAGGGGCTGGCAGGGAAGGGAGCTCATCGGCTGTGGCCACCAGAGGGCCCTGGCCATTGTAGGGCGGGGAGGCCGAGCTCTAGACAGTCGGATCTGCCTCCCCTCCGTGTTTTCTTTCCTCCGGATATTGGGGCTGAGCTTCCTGGGTCAGAAATGCTGCTGCCGCGTCTGGGCGTGCGAGCAGTAACACGGCAGCCGCTGCCCGGCGGGTCGGTGCGGGGGGAGCCCTGCGCCAGCGCCCTCCGTGCCCAGCCCGGGGGACTCTCTCCGCTGGCTGGAGCCAGCCCCGGGCTCCGCGCCACCCGCTCCCGAGCCGCAGCCCGCAGGTGAGGGGCGAGCCCCGGGGAAAGTGACTCTGCGCCCGCGGCCCCTCCTCGCCCCATCTCCGCCCCGGGGGGCTGCTGCCCCCACGCGCGGCCACAGCCCGGCTCTGCCCCCTTAGCGCCCGCGGGGGCCGGTCCAGCCCCGGGACCGGGCCAGGGAGCGAATCTCCTGGCAGAATTTTCAGACGAACTCAGCGCGTTGAAAAATTTGGCTCCAATTGTGGGTGCTCCGCTCTTGAAAGTATGGCCCCAAGTCTCCCAGTCAGAGGTGCTGGGGAACAGAAACGAAGGCTAGGGAAGGAGCTAGGGATAGGGTTGTCCAACGGTCCAGGCAAGTTAGGAGTACAAGTCCCAAATTCCACGTTAGTGAATGACACTTTCTCGTTGTTGGTTGTTTTGTTTTTGTTTTTCCTGGAATCTATTAGCATAGAAAAAGCTCCAGAAACTTTGAGCCTTAGTGAAATCTGGTGTAATAGAAAAGAATGGGATGAAATTTTGAAAGAGAGTGAGACTGAAAATCAGGTGTAACTTCAAAGCGATGAGATCTGTTAGACTGTGACAGCTTCACCCCTAAAGGAAGGAAGGGGGAGTTTACTCATAAACTAATAAATTACTTAATTATAATTATAATTAAAATAATAAATTACTCAGAATATGTAGGGTTTCCAAGGGCTGATTGTCTTCAACAAAACTTAAGTATCATAGAATATTAGAGGAGGAAGGGACCTCAGGAGGTCATCTAGTCCAATCCCCATAGTAATAAGAGAGTTCATTGTAAAGTTGACTAATCCTTAAAATCACTGTCAGCGCTTAGTGCTGAGCCTAAATCTCTGGTGCTCAGTGCTCCCTGAGACGTGGCTAATTATTTCAGAGAGATACTGGATCATCATCCAGATCTGAGCATATGAGAGGAGACAAAAATAGTCTGTGGAGTGGGCCGCAGGAGATCTAGGTTTTCTCCTGGCCAAGCGTGACCATGGGCAAGCTGCAGTATTTTCAGCTCCCATTTAGTCACCCACATAAGGGACCAGATTATCAAAACTGGTCCCCCCACACAGCAATTCCTTGAGAATAATGGAGAATCCCCCCATCTTCCACCCACAAGGTGCTGTTTGGGGAAGAGCTCTCTTGGGCATCTAGCCCTTAATTTCTCTGTGTAAGATTTTCAAAAGTAGCTGAGTGATTTAGGAGCATGTCTCACTGCCAGCAGTATAAGTCTCTTTGAAAGTATGATTTAGGTTCCTAAGTCACTGAAAGTTTTTGAAAATTGCATGTTTGTGCCTCAGCTTCCCATCTGTAAACTGTACATTTTACAGGGGTGCTGTGCAGATACGTTAATTCATAGCTTTAATGGGTCTCTGAACTGCTCCATCTGTCCTCACATCACCTGGATGAGGTGGGGCATTCTTCGACTGAGGGCTTGTCTTCAGGACACTGCAGTTCCATCTATGGAGGTGTGAATTGCAGTTCACATTTGCATGCTGTGCTTAACTACTCCATGTGGATGCTGCAGCACAAACTAAAAGGTACCTTATTTGCATTAACTTAAACAGGACTAAATTAATGCAAACTAGATGCTAAGGTTATGGGGCCACATCAGCACCTAGGAAGGTAGCTTTGTCCACAGCATGACTCAAGTTATGATGCTGACTTAGGTTGCTGTTTCTTTGCAGTTTTATTCCCTAGTGGAATTGTGCCTGACAGCACAAATGCACCAGGGGTGACTCCTGTAAAGGTGTCGATAAACATTTGTCCATGTATAAGGATGAAACATTCCTGTGTCACCACAATGATGAGAGAGGAATGGGTTAAATTTCAAAGAACCCTATTGGATTGACTTCTCAGAAATATGTAATGAACTTTCACCCATTATATTGCCATAAGCAGGGTTTCTGCTTCCTAAACCCGACAAGATCTCTTGGATGGAGCAAGAGGAAGAGCCATGTGTTCTGGATCTCCAGGTCTCTGAGGAAGAGGAGATCCCAAGTGATGCTCACACAGGTGAGAGGTTTCTACAAGAGCCCTATAAGCTTCCCAAGTTCTAGCTCATCTCATCTAGGTCAGAGCTGTCCCCAGCACAGGTTGGGTCCTCATGAGACATCACTTATCATAGTTTCATGGATTCCAAAGCCAGAAGAGATCACTATGATCACCTAGTCTAACCTACTGTGTAACACAGGCTAGAGAATTTCCCCCAAAATAATTCCTAGAGCAGATCCATTAGAAAAACATCCAATCCCGATTTAAATATTGTCAGTGATGGAGAATCACCATGACGCTGGGTAAATTGTTCCAATGGTTAATTATTCTTATTGGTAAAAATGTATGCCTTAGTTCTAGTATGAATTTGTCTAGCTTCAGCTTCCAGCCATTGGATTGTGTTAGACTTTTTCCTCTGCTAGACTGAAGCACTCATTATTGAATATTTGCTCCCCATGTAGGTAATTATAGACTGTGATCAACTCACCCTTTAACCTTCTCTTTTTTAAGCTAAATAGATTGAGCTCGTTGAGTCTATCACTCTAAGGCATTTTTCTCATCCATTAATCATTCTTGTGGCTCTTCTCTGTCCCCTCTCCAATTCATCAACATCCTTCTGGAATTGTGGGCACCATAACTGGACACAGTATTCCAGCAGTGGTGGCACTAGTGTCAAATACAGGGGTAAAATAACCTCTCTACATACTCAAGATTCTCCTGTTTATGCATCCCAGGATCAACATTAGCCCTTTTGGCCACAACATCACTCTGGGAGCTTAGCTATTTATCCACCCCCACTGCCAAATCTTTTTAGAGTCACTGGTCCAGGATAGAGCTCCCATCTGTAAGTACTGCCTACAGTCTTTGTTTCTTGTTTCTTTGTTTGTTCGTTTCTTCTTCTTCCCTTGTTTCTCCTTCATTTACATTTAGCCATATTAAAATGTATACAGCTTGTTTGTGTCATTTCTGAAGCAATTCAGATCTCTCTATATCAGTGACCTGTCCTCTTCTTTATTTACCATTCTCCCAGTTTTTATGTCATCTGCAATCTTTATCGGTGAGATTTTTATAGATTCTTCCACGCCATTGATAAAAATGTTAAATAGTGCAGGCCCAAGAACCAATCCCTTCGGGACCTCACTTGAAACACAGCCACTTGATGCTGATTCCCCATTTACGGTTACCTTTTGAGACCTATCAGTTAGCCAGATTTTAATCCATTTAATGTGTGCCATGTTAATTTTATACTATTCTAGTTCTTTAATCAAAATGTTGAGTGCTACCAAGCCAAACACCTTATGGAGTCTGAGTATATTACATCAACACAGTTATCAGAGGACTTCATGCATCTGACAAAGTGGGTTGCAGCCCATGAAAGCTTATGCCCACAGAAATTTGTTAGTCTTTAAGGTGCTACAAGACTCTCGTTTTTGCTGTATACAGACTAACATGGCTACCGCCTGGAACTACATCAACACTGTTACCTTTATCTGTCAAACTTGTAATCTCATCCAAAAAAAGATATCGAGTTACCTTGACAGGTTCTGTTTTCTATAAACCCATGTTGATTGACATTGATTCCATTACTCCTTTATTAATCCCATCCTGTATCAGCCACCTCATTATCTTGCCTGGGATCAATGTCAGACTCACAGGCCTATAATTACCCAGGTCATCCTGTTTGCTATTTTTAAATATTGGCACAGCATTATCTTTCTTCCAGTCTTCTGGAACTGGATGAAAGATAATGCTCCAAGTCTTGCTGAAAATCAGCATTCCCACCTACCCTGACTGATACCTGGTAGTACCTCCCTCTCACACCCCTGTGAGTGTTCGGGTGAGGTGTGGCAGCCAATTGATTCCCTTTTGTCTCAGGGGATTTAGTTCCTGGTTTTTCAGTCTCCCTATCAGTTATTTTGATTTGTTTCCCCCCTCTTCTATTCCTCTTTCTGAGGTTCCTGTCCTTCAGCACAGGGAATGACTCCTCTCTGGATTCTCTCCCTGTCGCAGCAGGTGATGGGATGGTGGGTGACAATAAGGAGGAGACTCCTCAGCAGAAAGGTCCTGAGCCAGTGGAACTGCACAGGTCGGTGTCAGGAGGATGCGAAGGGAACGTTTCTCTGAGCCCTGAGCAGGGAGAGGCCTGTGAGAGGGAGGACAGACAAGAAGAGCCACAGGGTGAGAGACTGGCTGTGCCCACTGTCTGCGAGGGGAGCTACCGGGAGCTCGGGAATGCCCAGCAGGAGCTGCAGGCGGGCGGGAAGCAGAACATCTGTGCCGAATGCGGGAAACAATTCTCACGGCGCTCACACCTTGTCATCCACCAGCGCATCCACACTGGCGAGAAGCCCTACCAGTGCCCCGAGTGTGGGCGCCGCTTCAGCCAGAGCTCCACGCTGATTAGCCACCAGCGCACCCACACCGGCGAGAAGCCCTACACCTGCCCTGATTGTGGGCGGAGCTTTGGCCAGAGCTCCACGCTGCTGACCCACCACCGGCTGCACACCGGGGAGACACCCTACAAGTGCCTGGACTGTGGGAGGAGCTTCAGCCAGAACTCCACATTTGTCATCCACCAGCGCACGCACACTGGCGAGAAGCCCTACACCTGCCCTGACTGCGGGAAGAGCTTCAGTGTCAGCTCCTACCTCATCACCCACAACCGCATCCATCGCGGCGAGCGCCCCTACAAGTGCCCGGCCTGCGGGAAGGGCTTCATTGACAGCTCCACCTTCGTGCGGCACCAGCGTACCCACACAGCCGAGAAACCCTACCGCTGCGCCGACTGCGGCAAGAGCTTCAGCCTCAGCTCCTACCTGGTAAAGCACCGCACCCTGCACACGGGCGAGCGACCCTACAAGTGCACCGAGTGCGGGAAGCGCTTCGGCGAGAGCTCAGACCTTCTGCGACATCACCGCACTCACACGGGCGACAGGCCCTTCCAGTGTGCCCAGTGTGGAAAGAGCTTCGGTGAGAGCTCCACGCTTACCCGCCACCAAAGGACCCACCTGAGCAAGGATGCGCCCATCTACTAGCCATGGTGCTTGCACGGCCCCAGGGGAATGGGGCAAAGCTGCCCCCCTCAGCTAATTGACTGTGCAGGGAAGGTAGAAAAGAAACCCCCATGAGATCTTCTCATTGTGAATTGCCAGCTCTATTGATATTTAGTGTTTCTCTTATAAAGCCCCAGCTCAAAGAGTCTTGTGTTCATTTCTCAAGAATCTCTGCTTTCAAATTAAAGAGGAGAAAAGAAGAAAGAAAAAGTGAGTTTCTAACCCTTGTGGTTGTGGAAAAGACCCAGAAAATATGACTCTGAAGGGCTCATAAACCAGAAGTCAAAGAAAAAAAAGAATTACAAGTGTATTGTTATTTAAAATCTTTTGAGTTTTTGTGGGGACAAGAGGCCTGTTTATAAATTTTGAATGCATTTGGTTGATGATGCTGTGTTGCAGAGCCAGAGCTGTTTTCCATGCCTTAACTAACTTTCGCAACCAGAAGAAACAAACAAAAGTTCTGACTATGATGTTTTAAGTTAGTGGATCCATATTCCCAAGAGTAACTACTGTAACATAGTTTTTAAATGGGAATTTCTTGGGGTTTTATTATTATTATTTTAAGAAAAATTAGTATGTAAAAATACTTCCCCAAGTTACTCAAATCCTATGGGTTCAACTGGAAGAGTTAAAAAACCCCAGACTGTGCTTGTAATGCTAAAGATCCTGCATCAATAGGAGTGGGTTTTGTATTGTAGTGATATTGGCCTGAAGAGGTTAATAGAACCCTTGTTTTTCTGTTACAACATTAAATGGTTAATTGTGGTTTGCATATAGTCACGACCAAAGACACCCATTGTAATGACCATCACAAAATGCATTTCATCCTTTTATCAAAGCACACATGAACTATTAGCCATTGAAACAATTTAACAAGTGCTGTGGTGGATTCTCCATCAGCCGGAGTCTTTATAACGAAATTGGGTGTCTATTTGTAAAAGATATCTGGCTCAACCAGAAGTTATTGGTTTGGATGCAGGAATCATTGGATTAGACTCTATAGTCTGTGTTATTCTGGAAATCAGACTAGATCATCAGAATGGGCCCTTTTGGCCTTAAACTCTATGTATTGTAAAAAGGAAGAGCAGGGTAGGATTTTCAAAGCCATATAGAGTATTTGGGTGCCCTAGTCCCATTTAATTTAATAGGAGTTGGGCCTCTAGAACCATTAGGCAGCTTTGAAAATCTTGACCATAAAGCATTTGAAATGTAAAAGGTGAAGCAAAACCTTTTATGGATTGTTTCCCTCCTTCCCAATTCCCTAAACTGCATAGACTCTTTCATAGAACCAAATTTTAGTCCTAGCATCATGGCCATGGAAAGTCAGGTGTAGCCTTTGAGTAGCTGTTGTCACCAGCCAGTCCTATGAAGTGCTGAATTAGCATCATAAACATTCATGCTGAGCGGAAGAGCAGCTCTGGTAGCATCGGCTTTTCTCTTCACTCTGAACACTGTTCATGACCCAGAACACTTGCTCCACTGGCTCTTTGCCCCTGGTAAATACAGAGCAATCCCAGCTTCTTGCAGTGATACAATTTCAGCACACATGAAAAATTGTAACTACCCCGATAAGACCAGCACACTTTCCCCCATTAGCCATGGGGATCTGGCCGACTTGCCATAACTGGGTAAATGTATCATGTCTGTCTCCCCTGACTCACTGGTACAGCCCACTGACTCCAGCCGGGTTACCCCTGATTTACCCTGTGGTGAGTGAGAGCGAAATTACCCCAGTGACTCACCTGTTGAGTGAGAGGGGAGTCAGCCCCATTGTATCCAGCCTGCCTTCCTGGTCCTGACAGTATTGGGAAGGTGGCATTGCCCTGGCTGGGTGAGCCAGACTTTTGTTAGGCGGATAGTAAGAGGAGAAAGTTAGGGAAGACGTAGGAAGTCAAAGGTAGGAAACTGACACAGTGCAGAGACGGTGACAGCCAGCAGGACCCTTAGGCTGCAGGATGCCCAGCTGAAGCCAGTGGAGGTGGAGACATGGTCTGGTTCCCTCTCCTAGATGGGAGCAGTAGGACAAGGGAACAGACCACCTAGTGAGGTTGTGGAAGCTTCACTGGAAGTTTTCAAAAGGAAGCTGGATAGCCATCTGTCCTGGATGGCTCAGACACCACATATCCTGCATCTTGGCTGGGGGCTAGGCTAGATGACCCTTGCAGTCTTGTCTAACCCTGTGATTCTATGGTCATCTTTAATACTCCTTTCTGGCCCTGCAATCTGTGAATCCCCTTGTTCGTTCCCTCTTTTTATAGGCCATGGGAAGAACAGGAAGCTTTGCATTGCCTTCACCATGCTCAAAATGCTTGCAGTTCTGCAATAAGACATTAACTATAAGCAAATTTCATGCTTCAGGGCTTCAAGACCTCCTGCAGTGGTCAGGCAGGATTTTTTCCTCTGGTGTACAGTTGGCCAGATGTATTCTGGGTTTGGGAGGGTGGTTTTCAGACCTACTCTGAAGCATCAGAATTTGGTCACACCTGGAGATGGGACACCAGGTGGAGTGGACCAGTTCTTTAAGGTGGTTCTGCAAATTCTCTGTTTCAGAGGGATGGTTGGTGGGTCTTGCTCACGAGCTCAGGATCACCAGATTAGGGGTTGAGAAGGAATTTCACCCAGGTCAGACTGGTAGGGCCTTTGGCAATTTTTTTCCTTCCTCTGCAGCATGGGGCATGGATCACCTGCTGGGATAATCTGGACACATCTCACCTAGTCAATTCCTTGCCATGACAGGGGCCTAGGCCACTGGCGGTACTTCAGTACTCCTGCTTTCTGCCTGTGGCACATAGCAGTTTAGTGTCCTGAGGACTGAAATGCTTTCCTCTAACCCACGCTACTGGGCTCAGTACAGGGGTGCCTGGATGAAATGTAGTGATCTTTGCTATAGAGGAGGTCAGATTAGATGATCTAACAGTCCCTTCTTGCCTTAAACTATGAATCTGTGAAACTTTCAGCTACAAAGAATAATGGGGGGAAACAACTGCTGAGCCTTCAAAATAAATAACTAAACCCTTAAAATGTAGCTTGTGTGCAAGGTTTCAGTCAATTTTGCCTACATGGAAAGCTTGAAGAGTCTGTGACGGGGCAGAGGTAGCTTGTTTGGGTTCCCTAACAGAGAGAGTCTCTCTGTGGGTGTCTATACAGCATCTAGCATGATGGGGGACTGATGTCAATGGGAGCTATTAAATGCCACCACAATAGTAAGTGAGCCCTGGCCTTTCTCTGGCCATTGCTGATTGGCCTGTTGTTTTCTGAACCAGTGGTAGATATTTTAGGTCTCTGGTTTCAATCCTAGACTCATGAACACAGTTTTAGTGGCTTCACAGAAGCTGGGACTTCTTTCCTCTTCCCCAGCTAGGGCACAGGCTCACAGGACGACCTGCTGCCAGAGCCAGTCTGCCTCTGCAAGTGCACTTGTATCCTACCAGCAGCACCTGAGATTTATTCCTTTCTGTATCTTCTTGTCTCACGGAGCATGTCAGAGGTGGCCTCCTCCAGGGCACCCTGATGACCTCAGGGTAGCTGTGCACATGGCCCCCTACCTCAATCACCCTATTCCAGGCACTCTTCCCGACTGTGTCAACAGATTGGGGCTCTCTGAGCTGTTCTGTGGGAACTTGATTATTGGGGGTGGGGGAGCATAACAACAAGGGATAGAGAATGAGCAGTCCCGCAGCCCCCAAACCACAAGGTTGTCAGTTACACACTCCATAACTGTTCAATGGACTCATGCCTGCCACATGCAGGCCCACCCTGTCCCCTACACAGCAGCAAAGAGGAGAGACTCCACAGCGGCCCAAATTTCTCCCTGCAGTCAGAGTGGTCTGCCGGGATGGGAATCAGGACACGGGTCAATTCTTGGACCTGCCACTGAGCTGAGGTAATCACTTCCTCTCTGATTCCCTTTGCACCCTGTGTCTATTGAGACTGTAAGATGGTAGGGGCAGGGACTTTCTCCTATGTGCCTGCGCAGCGCCTAGCACAAAGCCCTCATCTTGGTGGGGGCCAGTAGGGGTGTTACTGGAATGCACACGATATGTACTGCATGCCTGGGGAGGGGGAATGTTCGCTGGAGGAAGGCTGAGCTGGAGGGAAATAATTTTATTTTCTAAAGGGCACAAATAGTGCCAGGCAGAGGGGGGTAGCTGGGGACAGATTACTAGGGTGGGAGGGGGAGTTAAAAATATAGGTGGTCTGGACAGTGGGAGGGCATTAGTCAGAGACCTGGGTTCAATTCTTTGCCAGAGTTCCTGTGTGGCCATGGGCCCACGTCCTCAGCAGTCTTTCATTTTCTAACTCCCACCCAGTTACCAGAAACCAATGGGAGTTAGGTACCTAAATACCTTGGAGGATCTGGGCCTAAGTCTCTTTATCCCTCAGTTTTTCCACACCACCTGAACCATGGGGATAACATCACCTCCCTACCACACAGCAACGCGGGAGGAAAAGTCCATTCAGGATTCCATGTTGCTCCGATCCTGCAGTGATGGGAGTCAAATAAGTGCCAGTGATAGACAGACAGACAGGCAAGTCATTCAAGTGATGTGCAGCAAGCCCAGTGCTGTGGGGGAGGGGGTAAGAAGGCAGCTCAGGGGTTATGACAGGAGAATACCACCAAATTCTTGTACTGAACTTCCCTGTGCAAGTTGTTCCACAGGGAGCAGAGAGGGGGCAAGCAGTACACTGCACCATCGGACAGGGAGGCTGGGGAAGGGATTGCGCCCTGGGACGGCTGTTAGATAGAGGGCAGTGGAACTCAGAAGGGGATCTGGAGAGGCTGCTGAGAAGAAGGGGGTGGGTTGCTCTCTCTGGAAGTGTCCATCTATTCAGGCTCTTGGGTAGCAGCTGCTTCAGCTCTGAGTGAGCTCGGGGCTCATGCACCTCCACCTCTCCTGAGCTCTCGGGAACGGCTATGGCGTGGATTTTGAGCACCTCATTAATGCCTTTGGCTCTGAGCTAGAGCAAGGCCTTGTCGAGAGAGAGACGCAGTCTTGATGTAAAGACGCTGGGTGATTCAGGCTGTAACACTTGAGGCCCAGAGACAGTCAGCGCTAAGAGCACAGATGTGGCGTCACC
Organism: Mesoclemmys tuberculata; assembly: GCA_007922155.1. Classification (NCBI taxonomy): domain Eukaryota; kingdom Metazoa; phylum Chordata; order Testudines; family Chelidae; genus Mesoclemmys; species Mesoclemmys tuberculata. The sequence goes on from ML676948.1 coordinate 32,010, forward strand.
CAGGTTCCCCTGGTGGAACTGGTGGGCAGAGACGCCGGCGGTTGCGCTGGCTCTGATGTGGAAGAAGTAGGATAACAATGGCAGGTGGGTGGGCTGGCATGAGGGGAAGGTAACCTGACCCAGGGCACTTCACCCCCAAGATGGAGAATTAAACTGCTCCTAACCTTCGAAGGGAAGATCCCCTGTTGCTGCCTGGACCTCTCTGGGTGTCCCGAATGCGTGGACCCATGCAGATCATTTCGACACCACTGAAGTTGCCATGGTTCATGCAGTAGTGTACAGTAGTTGCAAAGGAGTCTGAACTGGGATGCGGTGGAGTCGGGGGGTCCTTGCCACCCACCCCTAGGGTGGTAGCCTCACCCTGGCTTGGGAAGCCTTGCTGGTGCTCAACTCCTTTGCCTTCCCAGCCCTGCCTGAGGGCCGAGGGCTATAGAATGCTTGCCTACCCCACCCTACCCGAGGGCTTGGGCTCATAGCCTCCTGGAGGGACTGCCTGGTTACAGACCAGCCCCCTAACTGTTGGCTGTCTCACCCTGCCAGAAAAGCTGGGCACCTAGACTGACGGGAGCCCCCTCTACCCTGCCTCTGTCTCCAGGGTCTCTTCTTAGTGTGGACTGTGAAGCGGTGTGGCCTCCCTCCGACGCCAATGCTGAGGGTCGACCTCAATCAGTTGCATCCTGTCATAGAAATAAATTAGATAGGTCTGGCATGATTTATTCTTGACTGTGAATTTAGGAATGACCTCAGATCGCCTCTATGAATAACAATGAATAATCCTTGGGGCAGAAAAGGCAAATAAGAATTACTCCAGAGCCTAGTGATTAGGCAATCATGTAGAATGTGGGAAGTTCAAGTCCTTGCTCCAATCATCATTGAATTGTTTATAAAAAGTTGAATAGTTTCTCCAGGAGAGATTGAGGCTATGTCTACACTTAAGCTGCTGCAGCAGCTTAGCTATAGTCACTTCAGCAGTGAGAGGGGTTCTCCCATAACTATAATTCACTCCTCCAGAGGCAGTAGCTAGGTTGACGGAAGGCTTCTTCTGTCAGCCTAGAGTTGTCTGCACTGGGGTTAGGTCAGCCTAACTATGTCCCCCTGGAGTGTGGATTTTTCACACACGAAAGCAATGTAGCTGGGTCAACGTAACTTTTTAGGGTACACCTGACTGGATAAAGGCCCAACAAGCAGGCACCTACCTCATTCCCCCCTTGGCCATTGCTTTGCTTTTTCAAGACATTTGGTCGCCAATTTGATGACACTCATTGTGCTAATGGCTTTGTCTCCTCTGACAGTGTTCCAAGCGAGTACATAAAGATGACAACAAATAACAACCCAACTGCCCCCCCATAACCTACAACACCCCTCTCGCCACCGACTAAAATCAAGAAAATCCTTCGTCTCATGCCACAGCCCTCCCTGTGGGAGATAAGGATTTAATGGGTTTGGTCTTGCTTTGAGCAGGGCGTTGGACTAGATGACTTTCCTAGGTCCCTTCCAATCCTAGTCTTCTATGATTCTACGTACTCGCAGATGGCATACAACTATGAAACAACGCAGCCTAAACGTCCTGATTTCCAGACCAGTGACCTACCCACTACTCCTCTCCAAGGCATTGCTCTCCGAGAAGTGCTTGGACATTTTAAAGTGACGTTCACAGACTAGGCAGGTATCCCATTTTCATACTATAAGCACCACATTCATCAGTCAGGAGGAAGGTTACCATTCCCCTCCCAAAGTGAACTCAGGGACTTACCTGTAGTGCTCGTAAGCCGTGTACATTCACCAGTCCCACCTCTCTCACTGATCTGGGTTTCCTGCTGGTCCCCACTCATAGCAAGGGGGCCTGTTCCAGAAGCTGGCTGGGCACCGCTACACTAGAGGGCCCTCGTCGCTGGGAAGGAAGGAGAAGCTGCTCTTCAGCTCTCGTTCTCCCAGTGTCTTCCTTGTGTGGTCATCATTTCGGAGGGTGAGCTTCCTGGGTCAGGCGCTGTTGCATCTGGAGGCCCGGTCTGAGCATCTGCTCCTCTGCTGCTCAGTCCTCCAGCGGGTCCGTGCGGGGGAGCCCTGCGCCAGCGCCCTCCGTGCCCGGCCCGGGGGACTCTCTCCGCTGGCTGGAACCAGCCCCCGGGCAGCCCCGGGCTCTGCGACACCCGCTCCCGAGTCGCAGCCCGCAGGTGAGGGGCGAGCCCCGGGGAAAGTGACTCTGCGCCCGCGGGGGCCGGTCCAGCCCCGGGGGAGCGAAGGCGCCAGGGAGCGAGTCCCCAGCCCGAGGGGAGGGAGAGGAGGAGAGATTGGAAAGGGCAGCAGGAGTAACACATGGAGGGGGTTCCAAGATGCCAGCCCTACCCAGCTGCATTTCCTGCCGCATCCCAGGGCAGATTCACTGCTGTCCTTTCAGGGAGGACAGGGCAGAAAATGAAGAGGAGACAGATCAAAAATGCAGGAAAAATATTGTCTGCCTGATGTGCAGGGGAGTGTGGGAATCATTGCTGGCCTGGGAGGAAGGATGTTGTTTGAACATCACCAGGGTTTTTCTGGCTGCACCGCTTAGCCCTGCTGATCCTGAAAGAGGATCCCGTTGCTCCCAGAAGCATGGAGGCCAGAAGGGGTGAGAACTGAGGATTTGGAGGAAGCCCCGCAGGGGAATTAATAAGGGGAACAGAACTGTGGGCTTGTCACTGGCGCGGCAGGGTGACATTCCTTGGTTCAGGTTCCTTTGAGCGGCGTGTGCAGTCAAAAGGGAGACACTAGTGGGTTCACTCATGCGACAATGGGAAGGACTCACAGAAAGAATCAGTCAGCTGACACTGAACAAAGAGCTATACTAGAATGAGGATGCCAGCATGATCCCTAATTAAATGGCGTGGAGCTGCCAGCTTGCAATCCCTATGTCTGAGCTGGTGGGATTGTTCTAACACAGGAGATACTTGCTGTTTCAGGGGCTGGTGACCTTCGAGGAGGTGGCTCTGTATTTCACCAAGGGGCAGTGGGATCTTCTGGACCCAGGTCAGAGAGACATCATGCAGGAGAATTATGAGTCCCTGATATTGCTGGGTAAGAATTCCTTTCTCCTCAGAAGAATGGTGAGATCTGTGAACTTCAGTCATTTGTTATTAGAGCAGCACCAAGATCAGGACCCAGCACACTGAATGGACAAGATGCTCAAAGCATGAGAGGAGAAACAGAAACACTTATAGAGCAAGTGACTTCAAGAGCATTTTCCCTTATGTTACACGTTTACCAAAATTTACCAGTAGCAAAGGAACGGGGCTTGATTTAAAATCATGGAGCTTTTTAGTAGCATTTATTTAATGAGTGTGTAACAAACCCTGATCTCTCCTCTTTCCTTTTTCCTGAGTAGACTTCCCGATTCCTAAACCCAACGTGATCTCTCGGATGGAAACAGAGGAAGAGCTGGGTGTCCCAGATCCCCATGATGCTAAGGAATGGGAGATCCTGAGAGTAGCCCCCACAGGTGAGGGGTCAGTATTAAATCAAGGAAGAAACCATTTACAAATGAAGCTGACAAGATTCTTATAAGGATCCTGTGAGCTCCCCAGTTCTACCTCTGGTTAGGGTTGACCCCAGCAGGTCTCATATCCATATCCCCACATGGAAGATGTCACTCACAGCTTCCTACCTAGCCTAACACTTGGTAAGAGCTCCCTTTCCCTGAGTGTGCGGATGGATCATGGAGGCAGGATTAATCACCTCCTCTCTCCTCTGGAGAAGGGCTTGGGGGGATTCAGGGTGGAATCCATGAAGGGACTTAGGCATTGCAACACTGGTCATCACAGTGCCTAACTTTTAGGCAGCTAGAAAATCCCAGAAACAATACTGCAATTTGCAAAGCCTGAGATAGGTGCCTAGTCTCCCTGTGCAATGAATGGGCTGAGATAGGTGCCTAAGAATGGGATCCACAAGAGCTAGCGCCTAGGCTGAGCTAACCAATGGGAGATGCCAACCAGAGGGGTGTGTGCTAAGCCCTGCCCCTTCTCAGAGAGAAAAGCCTAAGTCTAGGCTGCCCGGAGGTTCCTAGTTCTGCTTAGTGACCTGTGCTTGGCTCAGGTGCCTGAGCTGTTTCTTGTGGGAATGAGTTAGGTGCCTATCTCCCTCTCCACAAAGCCTCCACCTTAGTACTTGTAGCCCAGTGGTTAGAGCATTTCCCCGGGATGTGGAAGATGCAGGTTCAAGTCCCCCTTTGTTAGAGAGGGCAAAAGGATTTGCACAGGGGTCTCCCACTTCTCAGGAGGGTGCGCTAACCACTGAGCTATGCAGTAGGCTGATGTGGGGCTCCCTCCATCTCCTGGTGAATCTGATGCATCTGGATAACTAATGAAAGTGGGTGAGGAAAGGGGACTGGACCCAGGTCTCCCATCTCAGTGCCCTAACCACTGGACTACCAAGTAATTCTTTCTCTGGCCCAATGACTATTCCACTGTGGATAAATACTTAATCACTGGGGAGGGAGGGGGTGAGGGAGGGAACAAGAATGCACACCAACATGAGACTGTCTGTGGTCCAGTGCTTGGAGCATCCACCTGGGAGATTCAGGGTCCAGTGCCCTTGCGCCAGCACCATTTTCATCATTTATCCAGAGTGCAACAGCTTCAACGGGAGATGAAAGAGCCAATAGGTGAGTGCCTGGAGCACCCTTGTGAAAGGTGGGAGACCCCCTGTTCAAATCCTTTCTCCCCTTCCGGCAGGGGGGAGGAATTGAACTGGAGCCTCCCACATCCTAGGTGGGTGTTCTAACCACTGGGCTAAAAGTTATAAATAGGGCCCTAGCACATTCACGATCCATTTTCATAAATGTCATGGTCATAGCATTTTAAAAATCTTGAATTTCATGGTGTTATAGACACTAGGCCCTGTTTACACAACAATTGTCACCAAGGTCCTAGTTACAGCAGAGATTCCCCATATAGAATCATAGAATATTAGAGCTGGAAGGGAGCTCAGGAGGTATCTAGTCCAACCCGCTGCTCAAAGCAGGACTATCCTCAGCTAAATCATCCCGGCGAGGGTTTTGTCAAGCCTCAGCTTAAAAACCTCTAAAGATGGAGATGCCACCACCTCCCTAGGTAACCCATTCCAATGCTTCACCACCCTCCTAGTGAAAAACGTTTTCCTAATGTCCAACCTAGACCTCCCCCACTGCAACTTGAGACCGTTGCTCCTTATTCTGTCATCTGCCACCATTGAAAACAGCTTAGCTCCATCCTCCCTGGAACCCCCTTTCAGGTAGTTAAAGGCTGCAATCACATCCCCCCTCATTCTTCTCTTCTGCATATGCTTTAACAAGAATGAATATGTATTTAAAATGGCAAAATATAAACATGTAAAACACTTAAGACTCAGCATTTCTCAAACTGGGGGTCCTGGCCCAAACGGGGGTGCAAAGCTATTGTAGGAGAGTTGCAGTATTGCCATCCTTAATTCTGTGCTGCCTTCAGCACTTGGTGACTGGAGAGCAACGGCTGCAGTTTGAGAAACACTGTGCACTTTTGTATGGTTTTACTCTATGTTATAGGGTAAAAGTACATAAAAGACCAGATTTCATGGTTTGCGATGAATTTTCATGCTCATGAATTTGGTAGGGCCCTAGTTATAAAGTAGGTATTACTATCACCTCCTCTGCTGAATGGATTTTGAATGGGACCTGATCCAGTAGGCATTTTTGGAGGCCACCTACTGGATTGGGCTCCTCATGCAGTTAGATGGCTGAACACCTGTCTTCCCCTGTTTCACTGATCGCTCTGGGCCTTAGATGGGAGACGAGTGTCCAGGTGCCTAGAATGAGACAGCCATGCACGCAAACATAGGCACCTAGGGAATTTTCATTATGAAAATCTTTGGCGCTGAGTGAGCTAAGGTGACTACAGAGTTCAGCAGGCATTTTGTGGATTGCAGTGGAGCCAAAACTAGGAGCTAGGTGGCTAAATCCAAGATTTGGGGGCCTAAGTCTGGGTTTAGGCATCTAAGTACCTTTGTGAATCTCACCGTCAGCACTTAACCCTTCTGTTGTATCCACCTCCCCTTACCCACTCCCCTGTCAATGGTTCCCTTTCCCCTTAGCACAAGGAGTGACTCCTGTTTGGATTCTCTCTCTAACCCAGCAGATGATGGGATGGTGAGTGAGCATGAAGAGGAGAATCTCGAGCAGGAAAGCCCCGAGATGGTGGAATTGGACATGATGTTGTTGGGAAGAGCTGAAGAGAACATTTTCCCTGAGCATGGAGAAGCCTGTGAAAGTCAGTGTGGACCAGAGAGGCAGCAGGACCCAGAGGAGACACTAGGGATATCCACTCACCAAGGGGGAGGTTTTAAGGAATTCAACAGCATTAGCGGGAAAACAGAGAAGTCAGAAACCCAGAAAACATGCACTGAGTGTGAGAAAACCTTTTCTTGGAGGTCAGAGCTGCTAATCCATCAGAGACTGCACACGGGAGAGAAACCGTACAAATGCCTTGATTGTGGGAAAAGTTTCACACGAAGCTCAAACCGTAATGCGCATCAGAGGATCCACACAGGGGATAAGCCCTATAAATGCACTGATTGTGGGAAAAGCTTCAGCCAAAGCTCGCACCTGGTGAAACATCAGCGGCTCCACATGGGAGAGAAGCCCTACAAGTGTACAAAATGTGGAAAAAGTTTCAGCTGGAGCTCAGACCTTATTGTTCACCAGAGAATCCACACAGGAGAGAGACCCTATAAATGCCTCGACTGCGGGAAAAGCTTCAATCGGAGCTCAAACCTTAATACGCATCAGAGAGCCCACATGGGAGAGGGACCCTATAATTGCACTGAGTGTGGGAAAAGCTTCAGCTACTGCTCATCCTTCATTAGACATCAGAGAACCCACACAGGAGAGAAACCCTACAAATGTCCCGAGTGTGGGAAAAGCTTCTTCGAGAGTTCTGCGCTTATCAGGCACCAGAGGATCCATACTGGAGAGATGCCCTACAAATGCACTGACTGTGGGAAAAGCTTCTTTGAGAGCTCATCCCTTATTAAGCACCAGAGGATCCATACCGGAGAAATGCCCTACAAATGCCCTGACTGCGGGAAGAGCTTCAAGCAGAGCTCATCCCTCATCAATCATCTGAGGATCCACACTGGAGAGAAACCCTACAAATGCGTCGACTGTGGGAAAAGCTTCACTGTGAGCTCCGCTCTGATTAGACATCAGAGAATCCACCTCTGATCGATGTCAGCTGCCAATTTCTCTTCTGGGGCTGAGCTGCTGCTCAGATCTCCTCATTTGAGGCCGGAGGATAGGTCTGGGAACCAGAGCAGGAGCCTATGGAGGTGTCTGATCCTTTGAGGAGCTGGGTGTTGGAAAGGGCCCTCAGAACGCCTGGGTGTTTGTTCTCTTGTTTATTCAGTGACCTTGTCGCAGAGTGTCAAAGGGATCTGACTGGAGCAGGATTATGCTGAATTCAGGCAGGGACTGTATCTCATCGTGGATCAGTATGGCACCTGGAGTGATGGGGCTCTGATCTCAGATTGGGTCTCTCAGAAATGCACCTATTAATGATTAGAGAACGGATGGCCCTTATTTTCCTTCTTTTCTCTCTTTCCCTGCTGGTCTCCTCATCTTCCTTTCTCTCTCTTTCCCCTCTGTCCAGTCACTGGATTGAAGAGGATATAGGAGGTTCCCTGACAGAGCATATAGTGGTAAAAGAGAAAGCTCTGGATCCAAGCTGTCCAGTCAATGAAACACCCCAGAGCCAGGGGGATTTGGAGTGAGTGTATTGTGTTCCAGCAGATCACCAGGTAGTGCCCTGTGTGGGCCAGCTGAGCTACAGGGGGAGAGGTGGCCAGCTGGCACAGAGGCAAAGTCAAGCTAGACATCAGACTGATCTGTATGCTGGGATGGATTTGGAGGGACGCTTCTCATGTATTAGTGCAGATAAAAGGGACAGATCACTCAGTATCTAATTGAACAGCCCCATAGGGGCCCAGTGAAGAATTCCTCTGTTTCCTGTCGGTAACTAACGCATTAGCCCCATGTTTAAACACAGCTGAGAAATACATTTGGTCTCAGCCCCACAATAACTTTGTGAACCCAGGGGCCCGGCGACAACACAAACGCAGGTTGTAGTGAAGATGGAACTTAATCTAGTCTTTCCTAAATGCGTTAAAAGCCCAGGCTTCAGGCTATGTACAAGGACATAAGTAGACACCTTATAAACATGTTAAAATCAGGTAAGAGCAATCTCTGCTGTCACTGGGACCTTGGTGACAACCGTTGTGTAAACAGGGCTTAGTGTCTATAACACTGTTTTTCCTTTCAGGTGAGGGGACAGCAAAAGTAAAGTTCTAACCTGTTAAGGAGCCCAGCTCGAAGCCTGGAACATGCCTAGGCTAGCACACGGGCCCCTATCGTGTTTATTTGCCTATCCACTTGAACAAGAAACTCTGTAATTACACAATCTGGCCACAAACTTATTTAAATGTGCCGGTTCAGAACTTCAGCTGGTGTAAATCACTCTGTTGATGCCCATGGAGCTATGTCAATGTACACTAGCTGCGAATGTGGCCAGGTGATTTTTGTAGAGGCTTTGTATAGGGGCGTTCTGCACCCTTTCATTTTTTGCCTGCCCTAGTAAAGACATTTTGATTACTGGACATGTGGGTGTGGGTTTATTGGGAACCCAACAGGGAGTACAGTCAGGTGACTGAGGAGCGCGTAGCATTGGCCTCTGGGTGCATATTGTGCATGGCACATTGCCCAGTGTTTGAGGTTTGGACACCACAACCCTCCTGTTGACTACCTGTAGCTCACAGTTTCCATTTATCTCTGAGTCATCCTTCAACCCTCTCATTAAAACACTTTTCCCAAGGGGCCCATCAACTCCAGAGCAAATGCCTGGGTCAGGTTTTCCCCTGGCTTAGGGCAAATTGGTGCCAAGTCTGCCAGCACAAAGCTGCCCTAAAGCCAGCCTGGCACAGCACTGGCTGGTGCAGAGGCAGAGTAGCAGCTCCTACACCATTTACCCTCTTTATATGGGGGGTGCAGGGGACAGGCTACACCATACCCTGCCACCCCCTGGCTGCTGTACTGGCCCTTTGGGGGTATTGGAACCCATACAGCTTAGACCAGTCTAACCTGTATCTGGTTGTGGGAAACAAAAGATTGTTAAAAGCCACCTTTTCACCTCCCTCCTGAGTTGCACCGAATATTGGAGCCAAGAGTCAGGGCTTATAAGATTTTTTTAAATGGTAGGACTCATCCAACAGGTGCTGAAAGGCATTGGTAGATCACACTAGATTTTCAGCACAACTCAAGCTTCATCTTGTCTCTGTCCATCATCTGTTCAGCTCGTTAGCTCTTTTAGGGCACAATTCATGCATCCTATAGAGCGTTTCAAAATGGTTTTTGTCTGTTGTTTATTTAGTTTCCTGAATCTTGTTAAAGCAGGTGGTTCTCTTTTAAATGGACTCTTGCTTTCCTGCAGAAGGAGGACCAAAATCAACCAAAGAGTTACTGTGCTGTATGAGGGTCTATGGCCTGTACTATGTAAGAGTTCAGATTAGATGGTCACAAGGGTCCTTCTGGCGTTAACACCCGTAAAAGCCTTTGTAATAATAATAACAATGTCTCTGCCCTGCAATGATGTAATTTGCAGGCGATGAAGAGCAAAGCAACCCAAAGGACTTTACAGTAGTAGTTAAAGACCTGACTGGTACCGACTTACTTGTTTATGAATCCTGTTTCATTTCCCCCCATCTATAAAATAACAATAGTAAGCCACTAGCCACCACCTATGTAAAGAGCTGTTAGATATGTGGATGGAAAGTGTTTATATAGCCTCTCAATGTTGTTATTACTCAGCTGCTATATACAAGTGACATCAATTGAGTGCCATCTCCTCATCAGGACAATAAGGCCTATTGGGTAGCATGCTGGACTAGGACTCTAGAGGCCAGGGTTTTAGATCTGCTGAGTGACTTAGGGCAAGTCAAGTGTCTCTGTTCCTCAGCTTCCCCATCTATCAAAGGGTGATATTACTGACCTCCTTGCCAAAGCACTTTGGTATTGGCATTATTCAGAAAAGACAAGTTTATGCTTCCCTATTGAGAATGCATGTCCCAAGCTTGCTTTCTCTTTTCTCTCTGCCTTGAGCACTCAGTGGGTTGTTGAAATCCCCAAATGTTAGGGGCATCATACATCTCATAGTCTACAAGTACTCCATCTCTAAACTGCAGCAGGATTTGCCTGCAATGGGAGGGTGAGAGGCAGCAATCAGAGAAGCCCCTAGGTGTAGGTGTGGCCTGTGTGCAGATGTTGGGCAAGAAGAGAGACTCCATGAGGCATTCACTTCCATCTCCAAGATAGAGTGAAAAGCCATATTCATCCCAGCTTCATCCAACTTGTGATCTCATGTGAAACCTTAATGGTAGCCTTTGAGATGTTAAAGTAGAATAACGTTACACGTGTGTGGACTATGTGACAGTCACGTGCATACAGTGCTGAAGCCGGAAGAGTTGAAAGGAGTCAGAAATCTGGTCATAAAACAAAAGTTCAGTCAAGGTGAATTGCTGAGGGGCACACTTAAGCACTGTTTTACCAAAGCTGCTGCTCCCAGATTATGATAGCTCCCTACACACACACTCTGTTTTCAGTCCACTCTAAGAGTGTGCACCCATCTGTTGACAGGAGACTGCCGTTAAGGTTTTGCGTGAGGTGCATATTATCAACAGTGCTGGAGGGGATGGGGAGGTGGCAGAATGAAGACTTCCCTTCTCATTCCATGCTGTTATGATTTGGGGTGGTGAGGTGTGTCCTCGGCTGTCATTAAACAAAGGTTTGGCTTGTGTTCATAAATGTCTGAGGACTTTCAGATGGTGATGTTCGGCTGAGGTTCCCTGTGCTCTCTGTTCTCAGCCTGCATCTCGCAGAGGTGCTGGGTAGTCTCTCTCCATTTACAGACAGAGTCCTTAGCATAGATTTATTTGACTTGAATGTGGTGTCCACATCGCCAGGGTATCCAGACTCTCACATGGGGAAGTCATTTGGGGCATCTGCAGCATCTCACCCAAGACACTTCGCCCAGATGAAGCAACATTGTACAGAACGAGACAACCTCCTTTAGGCCTAATTTTCAGGGAGCTGCAGTGGTGCTGGACAAATGATGAGAGAAGTCCCTAAAGCTCTGTGCATCTCGCAATGGGAGATGATAAGGTGCGGCGCACTTCCCCCACCCAAAACCAACCCCTCTGTGCCTCAGTTTCTCCAAATGGGGAAAATAACCCTGACCAGGGGTTTGTGCAAATAAATCCATTAATGTGCTTAGATATTACAGTGATAGGAGCCATAAAGGCAGGCAGAGGCCCTAAAGTAGAACAGCAAGGTTGTTTGCCCTCTGCAGATGTTACTGGTCAGGTATCCTGCCTAGCGGAAGCTCTTTAAGGAGGAGTCTGTACAGCATGGCTGCCTCTCCCCACTTCTTGAAGGCAGCACAGGAGATGAAAATGAGGAGATTCCATGAGTTCCAGGGAGAGGAGATTCTGTGGGAATCTGGGATTGTCCTGTGGGGGTTCCCTAGTAAAAGAGCCCCAGAGATGATGGGCATCTGGCCCCAAGGGCTGCCCAGAGCCCTTCAAGGTCTCTGGTTCCTTCCTATCATTCAGGAAGGAAAGAAGGATCTGGCTCGATCCCTCTATTGTTACATTCCTGCTCCTATGGGGAGGTAGGGAGGGAGTTTCTCTGGCTGTGTGAGTTGAAGTCCTACATTCAATTTGATGGCATTTCTCTGTCATACCTTTTCAGCACCACACCCAATCAATTCCACATTTCAGGGAATGTTCTCGGCAACAATGGGCAGACCCTGTTGATTTTGGTGAAAATCAGAAAAACTAAAAGGGGGAAATGGGAAGTACATGGAACCTCTGGCATCCAGTTAGCAGAGCCAGCAGCTACAACCACCCCTGTAATAGTCTATATTTATTTATTATCATTTATTATTTGTATTGCCATAGCACATAGGAGCCCTTGTTATGGACCAACACCCCATGGTGCTGGGCACTGTGCACACACAGAACAAAAGACAGTCCCTGTCCCAAGAAACTTACAATCTAAGTACAGTATAAGACAAGAGACAACAAAGTGGAACAGACAGACGGATGAGGGAGCACAAGAAACTTGCTGTCTGGAGTGGCTCACAGCTGTGAGTGTAAATCTCAGGTCAGATTGTCAGAAAACATGGCAGACACCCCAAACTGGTGGTGTATTCTATAATTAGATTTCACCAAGCCAGTAACAAATGTGAACCCCTGGGTCATTATACCAGCCTTACCATGGAGTCAGACAGTTCCCTTAGCCTCGCCAGCCTATCTTACCATCCAGACAAACTGGATGGATTTAGTGATAATGGTCACATAAGCCAAAAATCACACCATAGCAGGTTGCTTCCAGTCCCAAGGAACCAGCCACTTACACCAGATCAACGGGTATTCCAGATCTCACCCCAAAGACAACACTGGTGCCCAATTATATAATAAACTATAGGTTTATTAGCTAAGAAGAGGAAATTAGCGTTATTGAAAAGTTAAAGAAGATAAAATATATGTACAGGTGACTCACAGTTTGTAAGTCCAAATGGTAGCCGTAATGTAATACCAGTACCAGTTTCCCAAAAGTCTTTCTGCATACCCAGATAGTCTCTGGGGATTTCGGCTTTGCATCTGGTACACTTCCCAATAAGAATCCAAAGAGTCTAGAGATGTAGGATCCGTCCTTAAATCCATATTTAGAGTTTCTTCACACAGAAAGCAAGCTGTCAGTATCTCTACCCATGTGGGCTTTTCCTTTGATAACAGTGAGTGAGGAATACAGTTTGAGTCATTGACCACCGATTATCACCATAATGGGCACTTGCTGTCCTGTTCAAGTCCTTCATTAGCATTCCACAAGATTTCTTTGTTGTCTACTTACAGTGTAAATGTTTACTGTTACATTATAACAGTAACAAATAGGTAAAACAATGCAAGTAACATCCCATTAGTTTTAATGAAGTTTAAAAACACCAAATACTCCTATCTCAACTTCTACACAAGTGAATTGGCCTATGGCCCTGGATTGACCTGGTCTGCCAGCATCACAAAAATATTGGTCAGTGAGATAAGCAGTGCTCTCAGCACACCAGCAGCCTAACCATTGTCAAATGTATAGATCCAAGAACAAGTGGATAGCAGGCCATTAGCAACTTCCATCATAACAATAGAACTCATCACAAGAAGAGCTCTGCAAGCTTGAAAGCATGTCTTTCTCACCAACAGAAGCTGGTACAATAAAATATATTTTACAGCATCCCTCCCCTCCTTGTCTGTCTCATCCTCTGAAACCCTGAAAGACTTCTATCCATTCTCTTATCCTGAAAGAAAAGAAATGAGAATGGTGAGAAGAAGGAAGGGAGGAATGGGGTCATACAAAGAGTGGGAAACTGAGGCAAACGACACTGCCCAATGCACTGTTGGTCTGGTTTGCTTATGGTCACATGGTTTTGAATGGTGATGTTTTCCCAAAATAACACTTGTTTCCTTTTCCTTTCTAATAAAAGTTATCTTTTGTTACGCACAGACTCACTGCTTGCATGTGGGGACAGAATTGCCTCTGAAAGGCACCTGCTGTGGTGTTAAATTTTCCCATGTTACTGGGTGAGGCCTCAAGGCGGTTCTGTTTTGTATTGTTAAGAGGAACGCCTAGATACTGAACCCAGCTCTTGTTGCTGCCAACTCCACCTGGTAGAAGGGTTAATGGAGGAGTCTGACATGGTGTGGAGTGGGTAATTGGGGGACATACAGAGCCCCTGCTGTAAGCTATCAGTGGAAAAGTTATGATTTGCTAAATATGATAATCTTGTATATATCTATGTATCATCTTTATATTGTGAGTTATCAATATGTGTGATATATTTGTATCTCAAACTTGTTTCTGGATGACACTGCTGCTTTTCTGGGTGACATGCCCAGACAGATTTGCATCAGCACTATATAGCTTATTTGATGGCCTATCAAGGTCAATCAGCTGTAAAATTATTCCATTGAGAGAACCCAGGGGCTATGCCTTTGGGTCAGTGGGACATGCCTGTGGACAGGGGACTCAAAGAGCTTTTCCATGTCCATGTGCTCTGAACTTATGTTTGGGACAAAGGATGCACAAGCCACAAGGCAAAGGATATAAAAAGACAGCTGCATCTTCTCCATTTTGTCTTCAATCCTGCTTCTCACATCAGGAGTTAACTTCTCTACAAACTGAAGCTTTGAACAAAGGACCGATAGACCCATCCAAGCTTTGGATGTGTTCCAGAGGGACTTTACAAGGTAACAAACTCACCAGTGCTGCTAAGAACCTAATATGTGAATTCTGAAGTCATATGTATGTGTCTGTTTGCTTTGATAATTTAACAACAATCTCCTCTTTCTTTTCTTTTCATTTATAATAAAACCTTTAATTTTAAATAATAAAGGATTGGATGACTGTGGTATTTTGGATAAGATCCAAACTAGTATTGATCTGGTTATGTGGCTGGCCCTTGGGAGATCAAAAGAACATTTTGTATAATGAATAGAGTTTTAAATAACTTCTTACTTTAGTGGACTTCTTTGCCAGAGACTGGAATGCAATAAAAGAGGCTGTGTGATTTCTTTCTTTCTTTCTCTTTCTTTCTTTCTTTCTTTCTTTCTTTCTTTCTTTCTTTCTTTCT